>CM044434.1:1226449-1238760 GCA_024363595.1 Xenopus borealis | reverse complement strand
GCGGGAGATTCGCCCATCACTATCCAAAACGTAAAATATATGATAGATAACAACATACTCTATATTATACATTATATAAATATATACAACATAATCAAATCAATACGGGTCACTTACTTTTTTCCCCTACTCTGGTTTCTTTTGCTTCTTGTGGTGTCCCTCACGTTCAGATTTACAGTGTTTCCCCTTTTTGCCACGTCTTCTGCCTTTATGTTTACGTCGATGCCCGTGTTTACCATGCCCTCTTACTTTGTGTTTACCTCCTTTTTTCTTTTTATGGCCATGTCTACCTCTATGGCAAGACTTGTGTTCTGCAACCGTGTCTCCTCCACCAGACGGAGGTGCAACCTCTACTTTTGCTTCTACAGCATTTAATGGTGGGCTTTCAGGTAAAACCTCGGTTTTTTCAATGACTGCATTTCCACTTTCTTTCAAGGTATTAACAGGTTGTAGTCCTGCACAAAATTAAGAAAATCAATTCTGTGGTCCTCTGTGTTTTAATATTATTGAAGGTATTGCAAAAGGTTATATCAGGGGGTTATATTTTGGCCAGTTCTTGGAAGTGAACACAAATAGAGGTCAAATTGTGTTTTATGCTGCTAAAATGTTTAAGGTCAGCTCTTACCTGATATGTCTTCATTTTGTCGGGTTAAATGTCTATTACTGTTATACCACCAGACGGCATGGTTCTAGTGATTGCCGCCTTTGCGTACACCAAACATCCCTCCCCCCGCACGACTGAAAGGACTGAATTGCACCCAGGTCCGACATTGGATACACTTGTCTATGCATATTTATATATACATATCTTTAATGATGGTGAGACAAACTTCTATTCTGAACAAGCTTAAAAAACTTGAAAATCTTAAATGTATGCTTATTTTAAAAAAAATCAAAAATTTGATTGCTTTAAAACTCAAACAAAAAATAACTTAATTGCTGTGAAATTGCATTCTACCCTTTGTTCTCAATGACTCTGCAAAATAAAGAAAATTCCAATAAATTAAATTTCAAGTTTTTCTTAAGTTAATTAAATCTTGAATATTCAAATTTTTTGAAACTCAAGTTTGCAAAAAAGACTCAGCCCTTATTAGAACTGTTATCAGGGATTAAAGGGTTGATAAAGGCCCTAATGAGAAGTGAAATGTGATTCAATAAATTTTGAGGTTTTTCAATATTAGAGTAAGAGAAGAGAAAATCAGCACCCAAAGGTAAATAGGTAGCGCAAAGAGGCAAAATTGTTACTATTCAATTGAAGTTTGTTCACAGTAAAAAATTGAGAATTTTAATATTTTCAAATTCAATTTTTTTCAACCTCAAATTGTCATGATTTATTAAACGAAAACATTCAGCAACTAAAACCTTGTGAAAGGGTTATGTTAGCAGTTAAGAGACAGAAAGCGCTCAATCATATAAAAAGCTTGACTGAGCATATTCAAGAGGTTTAGGAAAAACTCAAATTCATTCATTACAAAATACTATAAGCAATTAAAATTTTTCTCAATTCTGCCCAGATCTAGTAATCCACAGCAACCAATCAGATGTCTTCAAACAGCTGTCCATCAGATGCTGCCTTTTAATATATTATATATCAGGGGCAGACTGATATTTCTTCCTCTATAACAGTGATCCCCAACCAGTAGCTCGTGAGCAACATGTTGCTCTCCAACCCCTTGGATGTTGCTCCCAGTGGCCTCAAAGCTGGTTCTGATTTTTGAATTCCAGGCTAGGAAACACGTTTTAGTTGCATAAAAACTAAGTATAGTACCAAGCAGAGCCTCCTGTAGGCTGCCAGACCACATAGGGGCTACCAAATAGCCAATCACAGCCCTTATTTGGCACCCCGAGATACTTTTTCATGCTTGTGTTGCTCCCCAACTCTTTTTACATTTTAATGTGGCTCACGGGTAAAAAAGGTTGGGGATCCCTGCTCTATAATGACCTGTGATGGCCCTTCTTCACTGGGATTTGGCCGCATGAAAAGACAGCGGCACTTAAGCCGTTCAGGAACAAAAGTGAGTCTTTGAAATCCTTGGGCAAATATGTCTTTGAGATCTTGAATTCATGATTGCTAAAAAATTAAATCCAAAATGTCATACCTGCATCTTCTTCACCATGGGCTAGGCCCACAATCACGAGTAGAAAAGGGATGTAAAGGAACCTGTGATACATCGTTTCAGTCTCAGCTGAATGCACAGCAAAAAGTCTAATTTATGACCATAGAATTTATAGAGCCTCGTGCTGTTTACAGATATAAAACAATAATCACAAATGTATTTAAAGAACATCATGGGACCCGGCAAACATGGGACCTGGAAATTTAGATCCTGTTTGGATGTTTCTTGGTATATTGACACAACTAATGTAGGGCTGATATAAATAAACAACAGGGGTAGAAGACTCCACAGCTATGGGGGGAGACCAGGGGTAGAGGGAACCTGTTAAGTTCACAAACACATCCACCAGTCCACAACTGCTATACGCTATTTGTCCCACCTAACCTCTATCCTCACTGGGTGGAGTGGTGACCTGCGGAAGGGATAGTGTGCAAGGTTTGGGTGACTTGTGTACCTATTAATGCCTCCAGCTTGCCACTAGATACTTGCTGGTAAATAAAGCTGCAGAGCTGAGTGGGAGGATAGTTATCTGATTCTGCAAGAAGAGCACTACACCTAAACTCTGCTCTGCACTTAGGGCATAAGTGTACATTTCAGGGTAAAGTTATCCATGATGTGCTTCAAGCATAGAGTCCAAGGAGGGAAATCCAAGGGACCCACTTAAGAAGCACCTGCCTAGTCTGGTAACCTTTGGGTCAATTTTGTAAAAGTTGTGCGTAAGAGTCCTACAAGTAAAGGTAATGGAGACTGAAAGTAAACTGAAAGAAGGAAGGGCAAGCTGGGTAATGTACTTGAAATTATTATAGCTCACCATAGTGATAGAGACATTCATGGTACAAAGTAAGGGCAGCTCTGGTCCCACCAAGGAGGGATGATTGCACCCCAGTGGATAACATGCTAGTAAGGGCCCAAGTGTATACAGATCAAGATAAGAGACATACCCAAAGTAAAGGCAATTGCTTGTGGGCCAAAAATTGGGTAACTGGAACAAAGTGTAGACTTTTGAATTTATAGCTGACCATATGTGTAACAATATTGGGAACGACTGTGAATTATGAATATTGGGCCCACCATGTCCAAAGAATTAGATGTGACTAAATGTGAACTAAATAAGCTTCAGAAATGTTTGTTTTTTACAACTTCTTGCACCCTCAATATATTTATGGTAACATCTGGCAAAGGGCACCCTTGAATAAATGTAGCAAATGTTATCTGTATCTGTAAGGTTGCATGGTACATCTTTCATTATTGTGCTCCATAGAGTTGTCCTGCTGCTTGGCCCAACCTATGCCTAAACTAGACCTTGCATGTACACTACCTGCCCTTGACTTTTGGCCTGTCTTCTGGACCTGCTTTTTTTGACTGTTTTGGATACATGTATGACAATCCCCTTTTTGGCTTGAAATTTGGCCAGACTGGGGAAGAACACTCCTCCACTGCCCCAAGTGTCTTGGAATCACAGGCTTGTACAGAATGAGGTAACACTGGTACAAGTGGGATGGCTTCTACAGTGGCAACATTTTGTGGATTGGGGATGGGTATGGTTTAAGGCTTTGCAGGTTAGGGTCAGTGGGTCAGTAGGTTGAGTTTTTCATGACCCACACATCCACTAACACTTAGGCCCAGTTTATTTGAAGAGGCTTTCAAATCTTTCTTGAAGGGCCCGACTGTGTATGAAATAATGATTTGGCTACCCAAATGATTTGTATGACACCCCCTTTTCCATTCCTATGGAATAGCTTATAAATTAACTCATCTCTACAAAGCTGCAAAACCATAATATGGAGTCACACATGCTACATTGCACCCATTGTTTTTCTCTCTGTTCCCCAAGTTGCCATCACCACCCCAACTGACCTGATTACAAAAGAGTGCTTTGTGTCAAAATGCAATTATCTGTATATTCATGTGTTTATTTTTTCTTCAGGCTTATAATGTCAAATAGTTTTCAATAGCTATCAAACGCCTTATTATTCAAATAAATAATGTAGATAAAACTTGATCTGAATGAAGCCTCAAACATACGATACATGTTTATTCTGGAATATGTCATAAAAATCTCATCACCATATCACACATTTACACCAATGCCATATATCAATATGAATTTTGTAAAGGGCTAAAGTTGGTAAGTATCCAGTAACTCCCTATTTATATCCACAATGCAGGGGAGATGGAAAAGGAGTGGAACCTTCTCACATTGCAGATAGAGATCTTCCACACAGATAATTATTGCCCCAGGTTGGTTACAGTCAATAATGGAATAATAATGTAATATTGTCAAACTGGGAATAAGGACAGAGATGGGTAGAGTTTGCACAGATGGGGCAGATACTAGTAAATCCCAAAATAACTATTATTAACTATTATTCTAATAACGGATGGATCTTTGCTTAGAGGGGTTACATTTTCATACTTCCAATTACACTGTAAATGAAGCAATTATCCAAGCAAGTTGCGTAATTGACCAAACAATGGATAGGAAAGTGAATAACTAGTGATGAGCACATTTTAGTCATCATGCATGGATTTGGGGCTAAATTCCTGTTTTGCCATCAGCAGATTTTTCACGAAACTGTTGATTTGTTGAAATTGTTCATGCTAATGATGTGTATTTCCAAAGGAATCAGAAGGAAGAAACCCTTAACTTTGCTCACCCCCTACTTGTACGCATCGACTGTAATCAGATATAACATAAAACTATGTTAGGTAGACCCCTGTACAAAGCACAATTCCATACTTTCTACTTTGTGGATTTGAGGAAGGCCCTTTCCTGTTTCAGCACAATAATGCCCCACTGCACAATGTAAGGTCCATACAGACTGGATTTGCTAAGAACTCCTGACTAGTGATGGGCGAAAATGGACGCCCGCGTCCAAAATAAGACACCAGTGAATATTCGGCAGGCAAATTTTTACTAGCGATTCGCGAATTTGTTAACCAATGGCGAATCGCGGTAATTCACAGCGAATTTGCCCTAGGTGAATAAATTCGCCCATCACTACTCCTGATGGGATGATGGCCTGACTTCACATAGCCATGACTTCAACCCAACTGAACCCTAGTGGAATGAACTGGAACCCCAGCTGTGAGCCTGATCCCCAACATCAGTGTCCAACCTCACTCATGCTCTTATGGCTGAATGGAAGCAACTCCCAGCAACAATGTTCCAACGTCAAGTGGGACCTTCCCAGAAGAGAATAGGGTTGAAGCCACAAAGAGAGGCCCAACTTCATATGAATCCCCTTGGCTTTTGGATAAGATGTTGGACAGGCAAGTATCAATATACTTTGGTCATCCTGTAATAAATGAATAAAAACATTTGCACTACCCAAAAATCCCTAAGAGTCATGTCAACAGTTCCCTCATTAATAATTCTTGCAAAGGAGCAGACAGATAGTATTATAAAACAAAGTGCGCTACAGAAGGACTGGGAGGCGGCAGACCTCTATAGGACGGGCTCTGATGAGATTGTGACATTACTTGCTGGTCTGTACTGGAAAACAGCTATACTATAATTTTTGTCTACTCCTTTGGAAGAATTATGATACATATAAGACTTTTTTTGTCATGTAGTGTATGTCTGTGATCTACTGACAATGTATATGTGTGGGCTATTTGTGCTGCTTTTGTGTTTCTCTTGGTATTGTATATTTACAGGCCATTGGTGGTAATATAGACAGGAGCACAGTTGGAAAAGAGGGTCCAGGGAGACACAATAGAATAGAATTGAAGGCTGCAAAAGTGGAAGGGCTTAGTTGTGATAGGGTGGGGTTTGGGAAGGCCAAGAAACATAATTTGGCTTACTACACTCATAGTAACCAAGTAGCGCCTTTACATAAAGTAATTGTTTTGCTATGTTCAGTGTTCTGTTTTGCAGTCTACGGTGTCCATTTGTAACAAACATTATTTTCTGCATTCTCATAACTAGCCACAAGATTGTGCTACATTTCATTTAACAGAAAGTATTGGCAAATAACAGGCTTTGGATCATTAATGTAGCATTGTCTTTAATACAAGGGAATGCCAATTCTGCCATGATTTGTGTATCTCTTTATAAGTCACTTTACAAATTTGTTGTACATTCACAACATGGTTGTGGAACCTGATTGACAAATGTAAACAAAAAAGAAATGCTCTTCTAAGGGTGCTTCTACGTGCACCAACATTGGCCACTGGCTGACACAATGATCTGCTCGTTACTTCTAAGTCATTTGAGACACAGTCACACAAAAGTATCTGTCCACAAACACAAAATTTAACACATTGGGGGAGTAGCCATTTACATCCCATGTGCAATATGGAGGTGTAATAATAGGAACTGAAAGCACCATATGTAGAGCTTCCTTTCCTCCACCTTCTGAACTGGAATAAGGAGAGAAGAGGTGAAGAAGCTCAGCATCCTAGAGCACCACCAGGTGCCTATTGACTATTACCAGCAGGGTTGCCATGACAGGGGTAATATTTGTCTCAGGGATTTCTTGGTTTAAGAGGGCCCAGCCGTGCTGCAGAAGAAGTCGATCCAAAGAAGAACTAAAAAATAGCTCCAGAAAAGAATATATAAGTTGCGTGGGAAAAGAACGAAGAAACAACACCAGAAAAGGTAATGTTCTTATTTCATCTTAAATCCCTGGCCATCAATTAACCCAATATGTTTTTTTTATGTGAGGGGTTCCTGGCACCAATGTTTTTTAAATATTTAGGGGGGCCTGGCACCATTGTATTTTGAATATGTAGGGGGCCTTGGCTTGGCACCAATTTTCTTATTGCTGAATTGTAGAGGGCCTTAAACAGGACCCTTAAACAGCCCGTATTTAAACTAGTTATTTTTTTACCACATGTTTGTGTGGCCTTTGTTCTGTGGGGTAGGGGTAGCCAGAAAATGTTGTTGCGCAGGGCCCCATGATTTCTGATGGTAGCCCTGGTTAGCAGTACAGGTAATTCAGGATCCATTATCCGGAAACCCATTATCCAGAAAGTTCTAATGGAATGACCATCTCCCATAGACTCTATATAATTCACATTTTAAAAAATGATTTCCTTATTCTCTGTAATAATAAAACAGGAGCTTGTACTTGATCCCACCTAAGAAAGAATTCATCCTTATTGGAGGAAAAAACAGCCTATTTGGTTTATTTAATGTTTACATGATTTTCTAGTAGACTTATGGTAGGAAGATCCAAATTACAGAAAGATCCATTATCTAGAAAACCTAAAGTCCCAAGCATTCTGGATAACAGATCCCATACCTGTACAGAATTATTAAATGGCAAGCCTTGCACTGCACCTTATTCCTATATTCTTATTCCAAATCTCTAACACCAAGATCCCCACACAGAGACCCAACCAGTAATTAGAAGACCATGTACTACTAACTTCTACTAAACCTGTGGATATTTGTGCACATCATGCATGGCTGCTGAGTGGTTAACACTGCTAATGGTCAGCACTTGGGCCCAGAATTAATTTTCCAGCAAAGCATTTTTCTGCAAGGAGTTTGGGTTTCCTCCAGGTTTGCCAATATACTCCCACACCCTAAAAACATGCAGTCAAGGTAATTGGCTTCTGATTGAAACTGGCCATAGTGAATGCAATTTTGATTAGCAATTTCTGGGGAGGGCTGCTTAATTGTGTTGACAGTTTTGAAATAAATGATATTAATTATACAGTAATTCAATAAATGGCCCAGAAAGAGCAACGAGGGAACAGCTGTGTGGCAGCAATGAGCACCACTCCCTCTTTGTAAATAAGATAAAGGGTCAGTATGATCAGCTGAGTTTAGCAATAATCATAATTAATGCTCTCACTAACACATAATCTTACAAAGACCTCACCAAATAATAATTACAAGCATATTAGCAAATACCTTTACTGGGCTCCATATCCTGGTTTTGATGTATTAAAATGATTGCAATGTATAACGCCCTGAACATTTATTATACCTATAATTAAGGGGTTTGAATCTATTGCAGAAGCATACCAGATGGTAAAGAACGTCAGCATCCATTAGCTCAGATGTCAAATGTAGACTGGTAGCTGCTCTTTGGCAAAAAAACACTTAAGATGCACAGGTCATGGTTTCCAACCTGTAAGATCCTACCTGGAGTTGAACCAGGGCCCTGGTGTTTCTGGGCTGTCTGACTTACCATTGATGTATATGAGAAGACAACTCAGGCCCTGGTTCATTCCCTTTGCTATACTTGTAATTGCAAGTAGGGCAGGGTTTTGTTCAGATGTTATCTATCTAGCCCATCTGGACCCATGTGATTAGTGTAGCCTGGCTGCCTATAAAGACCCCTGCCCTGCGCTGAATCATTGCCCAATATAGGTCTATTTTATAGTTCCTGTTTGTGTTTCTTGTTGTGACACTGTTCTGCTGCTGACCCTGCCTGTTCCTGATTATGTCCAGTTGCTGCCTGTCCTGATCTTTGCTGTGTTAACTATTCTCTTGGATCCTGATTTGTACTTCGCTTACGGTGTGTTTTGACCTGGCCTGTGACCCCAACTACTCCTTTTTCTCCCGAATCTGTACTGATTGCCTGATTTACAACCTGTTTATGACCCGGGCTGGCTTTCAACTACCTTTCTTGTTGCCTGTTCCAATGCCTTACGCTTGGTTCCCTTGCTCGCTCAGAAATCTCTCCCTGGTTTTCCCACAACCTGGCGGAATCTGAGTAGCAGAGGGCTCCACCCGAAGCCAAAGGGGCTGCTATTGGCAGAAGAGTGGGCCAAGACCGGAACCTTGTGGTTAGTTCAGGGTTTGGTATACCCTGCATTACATAACCTGTATATAATATGCACAAGGAGTAGAGACTGCTAGGAACACAACAACATACAGGTTGCTATGATGCTATAATGTCTAGGCTGCACACTCTCATAACAATACTATATTTTGATAATATACAACATAACAGAAACCCATATGATCATGTCCCCTATGGCTTAATTCCCTACCAATAATGAATTTCCTTGTTGCTGGGTTAAAACCCCATGTAACCATTTCTACTTATTTTGCATATCATGTTCATTGGCACTTAGGTTAATGACCATATCCTGCTTTACTCTAACATAGTTCTTGGCAGGGGGAGGTCCATTGACTCCGAGGCAAGAAATGCGTACGTCCGAGCACACCCACTGCACAATGAGTGTATTTGCACAGTGTATTTTCTGAAATTTAATTACCTCCATTGGAAGTATCAGACAGCGCTGTTGAATGCAGGACTTTGTTGTGCTGGATATGATGCGTATCGGGTTGGAGTAACCAAATCCCTACGAGTGCAGCTTCTGGATGGGAGGCTTCATGGCCAGGTGAGCTACGATGCAACTGCACCCTTATTATCCTTTTTGGATGTTCCATTGAGACTAGAGTGAACAAGACCCCAGAAGTGTCTTAAAGGGAAGGGCATTGGGGCCTTAAAGGGTAGAGATTCGAGGAACAGGGCCCCCAGGAACGAAGTTAATTAGTGTGCAGGATAGAAGGAGTGAGTTTAGTTAGCCAGCAGTTTTGAGCTCCATCAAGAAGGAAAGACTGGAGTAGCTCTCCCCAGGCTCTGATTTTGCCTGTAGTGAAGGGACCACAGTAACGACAAGGGAATTAGGTTATTGTCTATCCCTGTTCCATGTCTACTGTAGGGATCCAAACCACATAAGCAAGGTGTATACTCAGTGTTATAACAAGATGTTACTGTCCCCACAGAAAAAATTTTTAGGGTCGCCAACATATCCAGAGGTTCTCCTTTTTTTTACAAATATATGTTGAAATTACTCATGAATTAGGGCCTCATTGGGACCCTTATACCTCCTGGGCCCCCTACCAATGTGCTGCTGTAAGTGAACCCATGTTTATAGTACCTACAGGGGTTAGTCTATCTTTATGGGGATGGTTACTCAAGGGAGTTTGCTCTTGGTGAACCCTTGTTGTGCCTGCGCTTAAACTTATAGACAGAAAAGGAGGTGGAAGGGAGGTATTGCACAGAAAGGCATGCAAGGTTTAGCCAATTTAAACTCAAAGGCATAAGGCATACAGAGGAATCAGACCCACCCAACTACAGGGAGACCTGTCTGCCCAGAAATCTTTAAGCATAATGTTCAGGTTGCACCTTACCAAGTGTAGATAATTAGCAACTCCTGGTAACTTATATGGGAAAAGGTAAGAGGAGAGTGCGACCTCAGGCATCAGAACTGTTTTACAATTCTTAAAATTTTCTCTCCATCACCAAATGGGTGACTCTATAAAAGGGCTTCACACAGTGAGAAAGTCCTATGACTTGTAGGCAACTTGAGTTAGCCTTGAGATATTATTTTACCCTGTTCTCAAAGCCTTCCCAGCTTCTTAACATAGAGTTTCACTAAGTGGAATGAATATATGAAAAGGATGTGTACAGCATAAATCTGTGCATCTTGATAGCATGGGCTTAACAGAAAGAGGACTTGTAGAAACTACTAACTTGATAGGGTTGGCCACTCAAATCCGAAGATTTTCAGGGTACTGAAGGGACCAGTTTTCACCTATGGCCTTATAAGTCCTTCTGCCACTTGTACAAACTCATTTCAGATAACCACACAGACCCTTTAAAGATTACTTAGACTGGTCCAATCGATTTAGACCGACTACTTATAGATAAATCATGACCTGGATGATTACAAACCTTTGTAGACCTAGTAGAGCTCTGTAGAGAAGTGTGTAAAACATTATTTCACATAAAAGAACAAGAGACTGTTGCAAATTATAGAGAGATAATTATGATACTAGAGAGAAAAATATCAGAGGGGGAAAAGAAGTCAGTGTCTTCTCTAAAGGAAAAGCTGGTGGGTTTACTCAACCACTGGGGATCAATGAACATTTGCTGTCTCTGTAATTGGTTTAGGACTGCAAAAAGACCTAAATTCCTCCAGCAGCAGTGCTTTCTGAATGAGACATGAGACTTAGTATTCTTACACTTCACTTTGGGGTCTAAGAAAAGGAACTCTACAATTTCATACTTAATTGTACCTACTCATCCGATCGATTTTGAAAAAAGTAAACAGAGGCAAATTGTAAATAAAAAATCTAGAGCAGCTATTTATGCAGCAATGAAATTGGCTTGAAGGGATGTGCACTAGAAATCCCAATTATAATACATAAATATATTTATGTCAGCTGTACAACCTGTAATCATATTTTGCTATTATTTGTAACCTGGAATACAATGCTCCTATTATTTATTCCAATATTAATTTCATGGACATTAGAACAGGTAGAACTGATATCTCTGATACCTTGTATAAACTATTTGTCGCAGACCCCCACTATCTTACGCATCATTCTGTTGGAAGACATCACATGGTAATAAGCACATTTTCCAGCACACAATTTCTCTGGAAAACTTTTTCTGGCTAATTTCTTTAAAAAATTCCACCAAAGAGAAAAGTTACTAGAGAAAAAAGAAAATGTCCCATTACAGCAGATAAAAACATTTTTACATTCCCTTGACAACTATATTAAAGAAGGTAATAAAGTCCCAGAGACTAAATATTAGAGCTTTAGTCTGCTTCAAATAAACTTATTTTTTAAACATTCAGATGTTTGCTTATTAAAATATCCTAATATCCCATTGACTTTTACATGAACGTAACAGATTTTAGGGACAGTTACAGAAAAATATTTTTATTTTATTCAACATTTTCTGTTGAAATAGAACATTTTTCTCATGCATTACGATTATCTATTTGTTTTCATTTTTGTGTTTTGATAAGTCAACGTTCCTTATACCTCAGCCTACATACAAGCTAACCAATCACAATCCTTCTTCCTATGAACAATATCCTCTATATTGTATAATGAGCAAAGGACTAAACCGAGATTTGATCTCCTCTTCCCATGTTATCCTAAGCTTTCAGAAATAAATAGGGCAGCATTTCACATATACAAAAACATTTAGAAATATGCAAACAGCCTTATAACGGGATTGCATTGGGTTGTTGGTTTCATAAGTTTAAGTACTGTTGTGTGTCCATTAAAATCAAAGCAGATGCAGTTCATACTGTATAACAGAATGACAGAATGTGGCTCTGCTGGTTCTGTTGCTTTATAAGAGGTTTTCTTATTCTTGATTTGCATATGTTAAGGGCTTGTTTTGATTTGATAAAAATCCAAACTGAAGGTGCAACTTATAGAAAAGATGATTGAGGCAAAGGTAATTGTGTTGCTTTGTT
>CM044434.1:977821-994820 GCA_024363595.1 Xenopus borealis | reverse complement strand
GTTAGGGGGAGATTTGGGGTGAGTGTTTATTTGTACCCTGGGTACCCCTGGAACTATGGCTCACCTACGTGTAATGACAATGTCTTATTTCAGGACTTTCTGGAAAAGTTTCTCAGGATATTCTTCCCTTATAAAGAGGTATAAACAGTAAACTGCATTTATGATTAATTAGAGTCATGAAATTGCTTTTTTTCTTCTGCATTTTATTTCACAACTGTCCAAAAAACACATTTTCCTCCATATCAATATCTCAAAAAATATTTAACATCCGACAATTATTAGTGCAAAATTAGTCAACAATACTGCATGATACTTCCAAAAATAGAAAGGCCCAAAGTTTCTCATCAAAAGGGAACAACCAGGAAGGAAACTGATAAATGTGCAACTCTCTGCTGGTGCAGTTGCCTATAGCAACCAATCGGCAGTTATCTCTGGCTGGTTTAGAAGGATTATAGTGAAAGCAAATATGCGATTGGCTGATGTGGGCAACTGCGCTCTCACCAAACGAACTGTAATTGAACAATTAATCTTATTTAGTAAATCAATTTACAAAACAACCAAAATTATTTTCCTTCTGTATTTTGGAAATACTGGCTGAGAGTGATTGAAGATTTTAGTGGTAATCTGTCATTTAGGGTTACCACCTTTCCCCCACAACAAACTCTGCGGGGGCAGTGACATAATGAGGGGTGGGGTCATTATATGATGGGGCGGGACTGTGACATATGGGGGCGTGGTTGTGGGGCTCTGATATGCCGATCGGCGATTGGCTGATTGCAGCGTCAATCTCAGGAAATTCTGCCCGGTTTTCCTAATTTCCCTACGAGGCACATGGAAACAGGAGGAAACAGTGGTGGAATAAGGTGCAGGT
The DNA here is from genome assembly GCA_024363595.1 of Xenopus borealis. Taxonomy (NCBI): domain Eukaryota; kingdom Metazoa; phylum Chordata; class Amphibia; order Anura; family Pipidae; genus Xenopus; species Xenopus borealis. The sequence continues at coordinate 993,949 of CM044434.1, read as the reverse complement.
TGGGCAAAAAAGTAACTGTCCCCAATTACAACATATTTTGTAAAATGTTGCCGTCATGGGTCCCTCCCATGTGCTCATCATTCTATTTGTATATATCGCACGGTGTAACCAAATCAGAGAATCGGATGTGCGAATTCCTAATAAAAACTGATTGTTACAGAGCTCCCTAAATGTAGGCTACTTGCTTACAAAGTTCATTGAAAATCTAATTTTCTTAGGGACAAAAATAGAATAATTCTAAAATATCAATAATAATAATATAATAATAATAATAAGCAATCAAAAAAAAAAAAGAAATAAATTGGTCATCCTGGGCACCCGACTGCTCTTTATATTCCATTAATCACCTTTTTAATAAACATGAGACTTCTATATTTATTTTTATGGCACCACTATTGCTGCTCCACAGTTTGAGGAGCTCATGGTCTCTTGTTGCCCATTGCTGGTGCTTTTATGAATGTAGAGGCTCATAGTCAGAAGAATCAGTCAGGGCTTGGCTTTCATCTTCCAACTGTAGCAGACTACCAGTAACTAGATATTGCTGGGCCCCACAGCAGATTATTTTTCTGTTCCCCAGGTTGACCAGTTATACCAATATTTATTGAAATTGAATATGAATTAGGACCTCATGGGGACCCTTATACCCCCTGAGCCCCCCTGCAGCCGCAGGGTCTGCTTCTTCTATAGTTAAACCTAAGGATGCACTGAATCCAGGATTCAGTTCGGGATTTGGCCATGATTCTGCCTCGGATTTGCCTGAATCCTTGTGTCTGGCTGAACCGCCTCCTAATTTGCATATGTAAATTAGGGGTGGGGAGGGAAATCACGTGACTTTTCATCACGAGTGAAGTGAAAAAAATGTTCACACGTTTTCATTCCCGCACCTTATTTGCAAATGCAAATTAGGATTTGGTTCGGTATTCGAGAGTGGATTCGGTGCATCCCTAGTTATGCCCCTGGTTTCCACTGCCCACTGCACTTGTACAACTTGGCACCCAGAAGGTACTTGCACCTAAAGAATCTATACCCACTCCTTTGCCCTCAGACCCTCCTCTTCAGTATCCTAACTACTTGCATCACCAGGGGTGTAACTCCAGAGGAAGCAGACCCTGCAGGGGGACCCAGGAGGTATAAAGTGCCCCAAAGGGCCCTAATTAACAAGCAATTTCAATATGTATTTGTAAAACAGGGCATCCTCCAGATATTTTGGGGGCCCTAGAATGTAACATCTAGTTACGCCACTGCCCTTCGTAAATCATACCCACTCCCAGACTCCCACTGGGTGTGCAGTACTCAACGGGCCAGACTTACAGTAGGAACCAGAGGCAAGCTCCTAAAGATCTAGCACCCCCCCCCCCCCCAGTTGCACCTTGGGCTCATGCCTCCACTGTCTACCCGTAAGTCCAGCCCTATTGTCACACATCTACATAAGTCCATTCATGGGACGTTCACACTGGATAATATATCGCTATGTCCTAAAAATAACCCCCCTGCATCAAAATGATTCCCCCCTTTCTTATTTTTGAATTAGATTTCCAGTGTGTCCAAGTGTTATGAATCACATCAGCTTTTGGGCAATTAAACTGAAACCAATCAGAGCCTTAGAATGCTCACTGGGCAAGACCACTCTGTAGCCAATGAGAGCATTAGAATATTCACAGGGTAAAACCAACTTGTAGCCGGTCAGTAGATCAGAACTTTCACAAATCGTACGTTGACAGAACCAATGGCAAACAAGAACAGCAACAAATTGTATCAAACCTATACATGATAAAAACTACATCAATTCAACTTTTTTTTATATATAAAAGGTACAAACATTTACTCCAGCTAAAAATGTATTAAAAAATAACATTCTCACTCACACGCTATCCTTGTATATGCTAAACCTGCCTTTCCTTAGTTCTAACAGTCATTTGTCAATCATTTGAGAACAAGATCAGTCATTTGCAGTCGCAATGTGCAACGGTCTAAGATTATGTAACTGGAAGATATAGGTTCCGCATCAGGGTGATGCATAAACACATTCAGGCTTTGGCCTAGGGTTACCACCTGCTTGGGACAACCTGGTTTTCAAAAGGGCTGCCCAGGTCAAAAGTACCTGTCTGGTTTTCCAAATTAGGAAAAAAGAACAGGATTCTCTTAAAATTGGCCAATCGCTAGTCACCACGTCATGTCCTCATCTAATGACATCATCAGCCCACCCCACAACATCACTGTTCCACCCACATTACATCATCATCCCACCCACCCTGCCCAGACCTTGCTGCCCCAAAAGGTAGCAGCTCTACTTTGGTCTCTTTTAACCCATAACCTTAAATGCATTAGACCAATGCAAACTGTCAAGTGGGTGCTATAGACTCCAAATCTGGGCCAAATTTGGCATTGGTTGTTCAAAAACTCACATACCTATCAATCCACAATGTATTCACAAGGAAATACCTACTTAATAGTACAATATGGAAATGAGAGGCATTATCAGAGACTACATACTATATCTGAAGAATTCATAAACCCTACAAGTTTTTCCCTCTAAGAAAGGTGCTTTGTCAGTAGAACAGGACCACATCCATCACTGTTATCAAACATCATCTCACCAGGCTTATCAAACAGACCTAGATGCAAATCTAGAACTATTTAAGTCTGTGACTGAACCAGTTTAAACTACCACCAGGTGATACAATATTTTTCCATATTTAAGTTACTCAGATATGGTCCAGGTCACCAAACAGGACATGTTTGGGGAAACTCAATTTAAGTTGACTGGACTGTGCATTGGTCTACATTGAATCCCTGTCTTCTGTAAATGACCGTGGCACCTGTGTGGTGGTTCAACTACAATTGGTGGCTGATCATGTCTATGCTGTACAGAACTTCCCAGTATCTATATATGAGTTCTGTCTATGTGTGATTTATGAGTTTCATACAGTGTAAGACGTTTGCTGTGCAAAAAACATGGGAAGGGAGAGAAACAGTGCCAGGAAAGTTACCTGTTGATCACACAAGCTCATGTAGGTTGCTCATGTTTTTATAATGTATAAAATATGTTGTACAAGACATACTCTGTGTAAAGATTGGGAAAGACTATACATTATAGGGCTCAAATTGTAGCTCTAGTCCCCACCTTCTCCATAAGAAGTTGATAGGTGTCTGAAGGTCATTTAGAGAGAGACGTCCATTTACTACTAGATATTCCTGGAACTATCACAGCTTTGCCAATATGACAATGTTTTCAAGTATCTAACATTCAATGTGCTAAAAAGGGGACTTGACTAAACATTGGACCCCTAATAAAGGCTGACACACAATAAATCTAAAACGAGAAACCTCAACAGAGGCGTCTTCCAAACTGCAGTAGATAATCATGATTGACATCATAGTCAACTCCAAGTCTAAAGCACCCACTAATGGAACTAACAGTGGAACATCTGAAACTGTTAAAACCTGGTGGAAATCTCAGAAATAAACATTTGGTACAATTGTATTCTCTTTGGCAAGTTTGGTGTTGGTCGTTCTAACATCAGAGGATTTTGTATCCTGACTAGTGGAAGGCACAACAACATTTATTTCATAAATAAGAGGCATCTTGGTCAATGATGACTTTATGGTTCTAGAGGTCACACAGACAAGTCATCTGAACGGGCTTTGCTGCTGGCTTGGCTGGTCTTGCTCAGGCTTCGGTGGCTGTGGCAGTAGCCATTTGGTGTATGGTGTGGTGTCGAATGGTTGGATACTGGTGCATTTTGTGCATAGCTTATGTGGATAAATTGCCCATCGCAAATGTCTTCTTCCCCCTGGACCTTTTCTGTTGCAAAGTTAGCAGTGTTCTGCTGGGAAGCCAGGCTATTGCTGAAAGGGCTCTCATATTTGCCCTTGTTGCTGGTTAAGCACTGGTTAAAGTCTGGAGGTGGAGTGCAGCTTTGAGAACGGTGCCCCGGCTCTATGGCGGCCACTCTCGGAGCACTTGGGTTGTCTGTACTGGAGCCAGAGAACTTGTGCTTGATCTTTTTCCATGCCAGGTAGTAGAGTTCTACAAGGCTGAGAAGTAGAGAGAGGACTCCCACAGCCAACATAAATACAATGAAAACGTTCTTCTCTGTCGGCCTAGAGACAAAGCAGTTTACGGGCTGCGGGCAGGGCGACCTACGACACGTGTACAAGGTTTTCAAAAATATTCCATAAAGCATATACTGCCCCACAATAAAAGCAACTTCCATCAGAGTGCGGATGAGGATGCTGCATATGTACGTGTTCAGCAAAGTTCCTTGAAGTCGGATCCTGCCGCTCAACTCGTCGGTGTAAACAACTAGCTCTTTTTCCACCACATATTCTTGATGATGGTAGGACGACTCCTCGTTGATATTCTGCTTTGTTTTTTCCTCTTCTCTGTGCTTCTTCTTTTCCTGCACCCGGACAGTGTGTATGGCGTGTCCCATATAGAGCAGGGAGGGGGTGGACACGAAGATAATCTGAAGGACCCAGTATCGGATATGGGAGATGGGGAAAGCTTTGTCGTAGCAGACATTTTCACAACCGGGCGTGTTGGTGTCACAAGTAAAGTCCGACTGTTCGTCCCCCCAAGAGGATTCTGCAGCAGTGCCCAACACCAGCATCCGGAATATGAAGAGAATGGTCAGCCAGACCTTGCCCACCACCGTGGAATGTTTTTGCACCTCTTCAAGGAATTGGCCAAGGAAACTCCAGTCGCCCATCTCAGTTTATCTGCACCAAAGTGTCTGTGGGAAACACACACAAACTGTATTAATCAAAACACCACAGTTGTTATCCAATAGCTGAGGATATGTTTAGTTGACCTTTTTTAAGGAAAGCCTGAATAACATTAAAAAAAAAAAAAATCACACTTAATCTGACCCAAGTGACCAAGTACCATTTGCAATGTTAAGGTGAAGAGGGAGGATATATCAGGGTGCTTTGTGCCGCCCATGAAGTTCCACAGAGCAGGGTCCCTGCAGTAGCGGAACAAGATATTACTGGGCCCCACAGCAAATTATTACAGCAAAATGTCTAGAGGGTGACCTGTTTTAAGGGAAATGGAAAGTTAAGGGCACATTGGAAACCACATGTAGAGCAGACAAAAAGTTTTGTTCAAAAAGTAGAAAAATCTTTAAACAATCATCTCAAGCCTTACGCGTTTCATGTCCCTCAGACACTTAGGGACAGATTTATTAAATTTGTGTCGAAAATACGCTCAAAAATGGCGAATATGTTCTTCGATTTTGGCAAATATTTATTCGCCAAATATTCGCCAATCAAATTCGAGGGCTAAAAGCCCTCGAAATTCAACCCTTGGTAAATCTGCTTAATCATAGGCTTGACTTATTTTACCAATATTTATTTAAATTGTATAGGAATTAAGACCTCATGGGGCCCCTTTCAGTCTCAGGGTCTGCTTCCTCTGTATTTCCGCCCCTGGGTGTCTCTATGGGTGCAAGCATGAGGCCCGTCTTTACTCTCACTGCGAGACAGAGAGAGCGCAATCTCTCCCTTACCTACATGTATCTCGGTGTTTCTTCCATGCTAAAAATACCCCTTGTAATTATTCAATACTCTGTTTAAACCAAACAAAGCTGGAGGGATTATATTTTAGGAACCCTGACTAGTGTTTATCAGTGCGGAGCTTTAACACAATAATCTCGTTCACCTTCCAAATATTTATAAAGAGGCAGGAGAGGGATGAGTCTTGTGCATGTCGGATGTCACACTAACAGGAGGGGGGTTGTGATGGGTACAATGCTGGTGCCCCAATCCCAGATGGTCATGTGATATTTTCTTTATGTATGGAGATATAGGCAGAGGGGAAAATAGTTTGGGATTTTTTGTGGAAGGAAATCTATACCCCCAAAATAAATGCTTAACACAAGATAACAGCTGCCTGGTAGATCTAAGAACAGAACTCAGTTGTAAAATCCCATGTCCCACTGCGTACTATTCAGTTACATTAAGAAGGAAAACAACAGCCTGCCAGAAAGCAGTTCCCTCGTAATGTGCTGGCACAAGTCACATGACCAGGGGCAGCTGGGAAATTGACAAAATATCTAGCCCCATGAAACATAAAAAAATCTGTTTGCTCTTTTGAGAAATGGATTTCAGTGCAAAATTCTGCTGGAGCAGCACTATTAACTGATGTGTTTTAAAACAAAAAATCTTTTTTTCCCATGACAGTATCCCTTTAAGCAACAGATAACTTACATCATATTATGTGGCATACTAAAGTATCTAAGCAAACTGGAATATTTATATATATATATATTTAAGTAAATATTGCCCTTTTACATCTCTTGCCTTGAACCACCATTTGATGATGGTCTGTGTGCTGCCTCAGAGATCACCTGACCAGAAATACTGCAGCTCTAACTATAACAGGAAGAGATCACCTGACCAGAAATACTGCAGCTCTAACTGTAACAGGAAGAGATCACCTGACCAGAAATACTGCAGCTCCAACTGTAACAGGAAGAGATCACCTGACCAGAAATACTGCAGCTCTAACATCTAGTACAACAGTAGCTTGTACTAGGTGTTAAGTAAACATCAGTATTATACATGCATAATAACAGTGTCTTATTCTGTAGGAAAGCTATTCTTTTCTCAAAGTATCTATTGCTATTTACACAAGCTATCACCTTGGGTAAGGTTGGAGATTGTGAAGACTTTCATTTGGCTGCAGTTAGAACCTGGTTAGTTAGGGTCTGGATCTGTTTGGGGAGCCCGGGGAATGGTCTGCCCAAGAGATAAATAAGAGGGTTGTTGGGGGGAGGGGGAATATAGGTTGTAAATTTGGTTAGTAAATTCAAGATGCCATCCCAGAATATCTGTATTTTGGAGCAGGACCAAAAGATATGTATAAGGGTGCCTACTTCTCTGTCTCCAGCAAATATTGGGGTGGTCAGGGAATAAAACATGTACAGGTATGGGATTCGTGAGGGTGAGGGATGAGAAGGGACCCATGCAGATGTCATTGTCTCATACCTACTTCTTCTTTATAGAGATCATTTCAGAGATCCTGAGTAGGAATTAGATTAGTGCAAGATGCGATTGCTCAGAAGCCCAACTCCACTTTCACATCACAGCCCAGGCCTTTGCTCTCAAATGAATGTGAGATTTATAGTTCAGTTACAATGTGGCCCAGTTGAGCTGAGAAAGTAGCAAACATCACATTTCATCTAACCCCCACTTCCAGGGTTCTGCTCCTTCATCATCCAGGTGTGTGTTTATATCATTCTGATGACAAATGAACCTGTAGAGACGAACTATAAGTTTTGCCTAATTATTACCTTCCCAAGTCGTTTGGTCTCATTAGAAATGTTGACAACAGCCAATCAGAGAGTCAGATTCACAAGTCTCCATTTGTGCCTTCTGGTTGGTGCTTCTGTAAAAAAATTCTACAGCAGCTTAATCCAAAGGCACAGTCAGAGGATCTGGGAATACAAAGGAGGATGAAGAACATTAGTAATGCAACAAATGTACATATTCATATATCAATTCATTGTTATACAGATAGCTAGAATCTCAGCTGCCATAAAGCAGGGCAGGACTGCTGCTTCCTATAATGGGGATCAGATCTGTGCAGCCACTGGGACAGAATGCTCTGTTATACAGATAGCTAGAATCTCAGCTGCCATAAAGCAGGGCAGGACTGCTGCTTCCTATAATGGGGATCAGATCTGTGCAGCCACTGGGACAGAATGCTCTGTTATACAGATAGCTAGAATCTCAGCTGCCATAAAGCAAGGAAGGACTGTCACATTTTAAAGGGCAAGGAAAGGCAAAGAAATAAAATCCCATTTTTACTTTCTTTAATGAAAAAGAAATCTATCTCCAATATACTTTAATTTTAAAATGTGTACCGTTTTTATAAGAAACCTGACTGTATGCAGCGACATTCTCCCTTCTGGCAGGGAAACAATCACTTATGAACAGCAGGGGGAGCCCCTACCTTACTTACCAGCCATGCAGAACTCAAGCAGACCATACTGAGCATGTGCAGTGCCAGTGTCAGACAAAGATGTATAACAAAGTTACAAGATGACAGCCCCCTGTGGCCAACTTTGAAAGCATAAATCATGTGTTTGATTAGGCTTGTGGTGCAGTAAGTTCATGTTTATGTTTAGTATACAAAATACAGCAATTCTAGCCTTATTCTATTTTACACTTTCCTTGCCCTTTAAGAGAAAGCAAGAAGACAAGCAAGCGCTTCCCAAAAATGCAACAGCAAATGTGACTATAACCTTTTTTAAAATGCGAGTTTATGAATATTCTCCCAAACGACTTTGCCTTATTGACGACCCCTTATTCTCGATGACTCTGCTTTATCGCAATATTCCATTTGTCACCCTCATAATTCAATAAACATCTCCGGGAGACGCAGATTTATTGCAGATATCTAGGAATGATGGATGATAACTATTTTTATTCACATGACGCAAGTACAACTACACTAAACATTCCAGCTGCCCATATCATTGTATTATTCTATATACTGAGCTCCCTCAGCTGCTGGAAGCGCTCAAAGGGCCACATCAAACTAAACTCTAAGGATAGGGCCCCAAGGGGCCCAAATCAGCCGGCTGAGATCCTCCTTCTTGTGTTTGCATTCAGAACCGTTGTGTTGGATCTGGCGATACCACAATTGGCGGATTTGCAAGACTTTGCCCCACCCACTTTATGATGCACAAATTGCAGCTTTATGTCTGTAACCTTTTCTTGGCTATAATTAACCAAACCAAACTAGCATGGGTAGAGCATTGGTTACACGCGACTCTTTCACTCTCAGGTAGGGCTTTCGCTAAGTGGAAAATCACGTGTGAGGTAGTTGAACTACAACTCGATACTGCAATAGTGTGTAATAACAGGTGTTGGACGCCAGGGGTTCTTTGTGCAAACAAGTAGAACAGGTTTATTTACAAGTAGCAGCACAGGGTATCATATACTCACATACATTAGTATAGTATCAGCAATGGCATAACACAGGTACAGCGTAGATTATGCCCTCAGGTAGGATACAAGGATGGGAGTTGTAGTTGCACCAGCCTGTTTAGCAATGCCCATGTGGTCCGGATCCCACCAGCAGGTTAAGGTGACTCAGGGGTTAAACACTATTCCTGTAGTCCCTATCTCTGAGGTCCCTTCACTTCAGGCAAGGTAGAGCCTGGGGGAGAGCTACTCCCTACTATCCTCCTTGATGGGGCTTTGAGCTGCCCTTTCTCTCTTTCCTCTCTATCTCACCTCTCCTAGAGAGTGCTATAACAGGAATATCCTCACTCTGACTATTCCTCATTCACGGGGCCCTGTTCCCCGACTTAATACTAGTAGTAGTACCTCTAAAGGTGTGCTGTCCCTTTAGGGTAGAGCGCCTCTGGGGCCCGGTTGGCACCCAGGCTCAATGGAGCACTGCCCCCCTCCTCTGCTGTAGGCCAAAGAGGAAGTGCCACTCCCTGCAAGTAGTAGTCACAGGTTGGCGCCCCCAGTAGTTTTTGAACTATTTGCCTTCTTCTTCTGACTCTTTCCAGCTTTCAAATGGGGGTCACTGACCCCATCTAAAAAACAAATGCTCTATAAGGCTATTAATATTCCTCTCTTCATCAAACTAAAAGTTAACTTTTAAGTTGAACAACCCCTTTAAAGGATAAGTAAACCTTTAAAATAAGTGAATGTAAAATTGATGAACGGTACTATTCTAAGCACTTTTGCACTTCATTCATTTATTTTTCTTTAATTCCAAGATATTAAGGGATACATGCACTGTTAATATGGATGAATTTTGTTACAACAGCGCCACCTGCTGGTCAATTCCCATGAAATCCCTTTGGGTGTCAAATATGGGATTTGAATGGGTATTGGTAGTCCCTTTGTGGAATGGCAACCTACAGGATTGGAAATACACATGGTCTTATTGCCTCTAAAACTTGCCTTAAAGTCAATAATTAAAAAACAAGCTCCTGCTTTGAGGCCACTGGGAGCAATATCCTACGGGTCATAGAGAAACATGTTGGCCCTGAGCTTCTGGTTGGGGACCATGGCATCTATCAATATATCCATGTATAAAGGAATATGTGTCATATCTGAATAAAATGATAGGAGTCTGATAAATGTGATTATTATTATGAATATTAAAAATAATAACTATATAACAAAAGACAGCATCATGTTTTCCTTAACCTTGTCTCAATGGACTAAAGAATAATTTTGGAAAATGGCAATTTCTTTGCAAAAACTCCATAATGGCGCCCCAGCTGGGCAATTGCGCAACATGGGGCTGCCTAATTACCCATAAGGCAAATGCAGTGATGTGTGGTGTTGTGAGTCAATGTGGGGCTGCTGAGCAGGAGCAAGGGGGCAGAAGAACAGCGGGTGGATGTGAGTAACTCAAGAGTAACTCAGAAGGAACAGCATATGGCTGCTCTTGTCAATGATTCCATTGTATATTTAGTGGAGGTGCTGAGTATAGGAAAGCCCAGTCTGAGAAGCCACACTGTCCCCAGCATTTGCTTCCCCCTCCGAGAGAAATATCTCCTGACGTGATTTGTTTGAACGTTTTTTCAGCGGACAGGAATGTAGTTGTGTATAAATTGGCAAACAGTTTTATGGACCCAGCTACAAAGACGACTCATTTAATGACACCAGTCCAACGTACAAGTGCCGGATTCATTTACCTTTATTATTATTATTATTATTATTATTATTAACCTGGTGTGTAAATGCTGGGCAGTCACAATCTTCTTCCTACATCTACAGGGGATGCACATAAATACTGCAGCAGCCAAAGCCATCAAATACCTAAAATATTGCCCTAAGTATCTGGTTTGGGGGGTTACTAAGCAATGAAATATGGAGCATTCATTTTCTTAGACAAGCAACATTGTCCACATTGGTTCTGCCAAACACAACACCTGGACTGATGATTATCAAACAGGTGATTCCAAAACACTCAAGCCACTTTTGGGTTATTTCTCAAGAATATATATCTCCACTGACAGGTGATTTGTGTTTGAGAAGACATTATGTTAACCAGGTGGCAGTGCAGAGGATTCAGAAGAGTTGACTTTGGAGCCATTCATGGTCCTGCAAAACCAAACTCCTCTGCCTGGATTTAATGCCAATGACAATGCGATAAATCAAACATATCGTTCATTACATAACAGACACTTCCAAGACTGTTCAGATGTTTCACAACTTGGCAGGACTTGATGACAGAGTGAGAAAACCTTGAGGAACAGCCTAAAAAGGCTAAAGGGATGATGAGACCTGGAAAGCAAATTCAGAGAATCTTTATAGGCATCAGATCCTTTCATATACATCATTATCTCATAGCTCAGGGGATGATGTACCGTAGCCTTCTTCAGAAACTGAGCTACATTCATGGCCAGGCATCTGCCTAGCTGAATCAACACTGTCACTCATTGAAGGGTGATCTAATCCCAGAAGCATCCCTCACTGCTGAACCATGTGTCAGAGATAATAATGCAGTGCCTAGAATATTCTTCAAATCTCCAATCCCATAGCATTAAGGACTAAGGACCATTGAGATTTTAACTAAAAACAATTAATATTCAATTCCCCAAACACATGGCATTCTTAGGAACCACAACTTACAATATGACGTTGACTAAGGACAATTGAGATTTTTGCTAAAAACAATTAATATTCTTCAACTCAACTTCAAATATGCCATTGAATAAGGGCAATGGATATTTAAGTTAATATAGTTTCCCTAAAATTTCCTGTGAGGGAAAATAAAACCACACGAAAACTCAGAAATCTTCGGATTATTACACAACCAGAAGATCAAGATATCTTCGGGACGTATCCCATTGACTTATATGCAACCTCAGCAGTTCTGAGATACCAGATTTTCAGATTCTGGATTTTTTCATCATCGGGGTATAATAGACCATAGGAAAAAATTTTTGTTTCCCACAAAAAAATTGAATTTTATAGTAAAAAAATATATTTGGTTTTTGGCATTCAGACTTTAATATATAATGCCCTAGGTGTCTTTGGTTAGAGCTGGGTTTAACCAGCAGGATTCTGCTCCCACATTTGGCCTTACCACATCACCAATGTAAGCCCCTTGTCTTCAGCCCACAGAACAACTCTACCAAGTACAGATAAGCAAGAAAGGGTGTGATTTTTGTTTTCCTACTAGAGTTAGTAGTGGACATCTGATCTTCAAAGCTTCTAATGGTCTGATTGGCAGAGCTTATTACAGTGGTCCAATGACTTGGCCATGGGTTCAATCAGCACGATTCTGCTCCCACATTTCGCCTTACCATTGTCTTCAACCCACAGAACAACTCTACCAAGTACAGATAAGCAAGAAAGGGTATGATTCTTGAATTCCTACTAGAGTTGGTAGTGGACATCTGATCTTCAAAATGGTCTGATTGGCAGGGCATATTACAGTGGTCCAATGAATTGGCCATGGGTTGGTTCTAGCTCAGTTTAATTCAAAGGACCTCAGGAACGTCACCACATATTAAAGTAATAAGTAAAGTGGACTTCACATACTATTTATCTACTTGGCGTCCGAATGGAAAATTCTGCTTTCTATTTTCCATTATTTCTTTAGCCGAGGTCTTTGATGCCAGGCAACCTTCACTTATCAAAGGGCCAAAGAATGTCACCCAGCTGTATCGCAGCCAACTGCCTTTAAGAGGACGAGATATAAAAAGGTGTTACAGGAGGCATCTCCAGCTGTCGAGGCATAAGATAGCTAAGAATTTTCACAGATAGAATTAAGATTGTCAGCACACGTACCCTACATCAGTGGGCTCTTGCATTTGGACATAGATGGAGCCGTGCATCAATGGAACCGTCATACAATAAACTATATACATATATATATACATATATACTATATATACATATACCAGGAAGACAGAAGCACTGGTTCACAGGAGCATGGGTGCCGCTATTCACGGGTGCCAGACACAGCCTCAGGAAAGGTCGCCCTACCAGGCACTCAACAATTTTTTCTGTAAATAATCAACTGCCTGTGAAGCACATACATACGTATATGCAAACGTTGACACCGGGAACTGGAAAATCCTAATGGCCAGAAATACCATTCTAGGATGGGAAGTGATGGGCTTTGTAATACTTAGTCATCTTACCAGGCATGAAGAAAACTTCTCCTATGAAACTTTATCATTAGGTATGGCAACCCCTGTGTCACCAGACACCATAACAATCCATCCTTCACCATTCCTTACATGGTTGCAATAGTGATGAGCTGAGCTCCTCTGCAGCTGCCCAAATGATTCACATAGAATAAACATTAGTGGGTATGGAGCAAGAGACTCAACGGTGGCATTCCATAGCAACCAACCGGGTTTTCCTTTTACCTGTTAATGCCAGCGGCTGATTGGTTGCCAGGGGCTGCTGAAGTCGGAACAAACTTTGCCTTTGTAACTACATAAACCCATTTGTATATATCAACCTGTCAGGACTGTTTAGCTTTCTCCATGTAGTTGGCTGACTAATCACTATACAGCAAACTCAGGGGCTGATAAATTATTGTGTCGGGCATAGTCAGAGAAGTTGCTCAGGCTGAGGGAGTATATTTTGAAGAATATAGAGAAATCTGGTATGAAAACCAGTGTAACATCTTGCAGTTATTCCCTACCTATTACTGTATATACATATTTCCAAATTCATTGATCCCCAATTGAAAGGCAAGTTGGTTTCTGTTTAGGAGCAAATTTCTCAGATGCCTCCTAGTTCTTCCCAACCCTACTCACGTCTGTGACAGCTCAGTACAACCACTTGTTTGCCTTAACCTCCTAATCCCTATCATTCCCTTCTCTTGATCCCATGACCTTTCCTTTCCTCAAGTCTTCCTTTATTCAACTTATTCTTAAAATGCAAGGCATTGGCTGCCAAGTCAACTTCTCTTGAACAAGGCACCAGCAGATTATTGGCCAGTGTATGGGATCATCATCCATCAATACTTGGTTGGGCTTTGAAGATAGGTGCATCTGCCAAGGGCATTGCGATGGGCCTATAGTCAGACAAAAAAGATCCAGATATTTTGGAGATCTGGCCATAGAAGTGGACTTGTGTATGACTTTTGTTACAGCTTATACTATCAACTGGCATGGGTATATCTTAAGATTTTGGGACCTTCAATACTGATGCGACTTTAGATTAAGAGAGCGCTACTGGGTAAGCTACTTAGAGTGCTCTATGCACTGTTGGATTTAGTAAGAAGTTCAGGCTTCTACCCAGTGTTGGACTGGAGGGTCCGAGGCCCACCAGTAATCCTGACACATGGGCCCCCACCTACTCTCCTGGACCCCCTCCCCAAACCACAGCCCTCTGGGTCTCACCTCATTGCGGTCTGAACTCTGAAGAAGGAGATTGGGGCAGCGTAGGTCAGTGTGGTGCAGAGGCTGGGTCAGCGGGGTCCAAAAGGGACCTGGCCCAGTACGACCCTGCTTCTACATTTGCTTTTTGCGCACTATTAGAGTGATGTGAAAAATAGGGCACTTTGGGAGATTTCAAGCAGGTGACAAAGGGTGCCGTCACCCTTATCATTACTCTCTAGACAAATAATGTTTTTATGGCTCCAAGAAGTTTTATTTATCTTCATCTTCCTGGGCTATGAATTTCTTTGAGTAGTCAGTAGGGTAGCTCCCACATCCCATTCAATTGTAGCTTCCTGCTACACCCCCCCCCCACTCTCTCTTTGGAGCTCACGCCAACATAAAACATCTTCTGAATCAAGTATTATTGCTTTAATGCCTTAGTTGGACAAGCCAAGCCGTGTGCAGTGATGTAAACCCAGGGGATCACTGTATCACTGTTCTGCGTGCTGTAACTCTAAGGAGTTAATGGCAATATCCATGAGTTATTGTGACCGTCCCTAGCACTTTTTTTTAAATTTTACAGTGATCCTTTGCATCTTGATGAAAGTGTCGTAAGAGGGGAAACACAAGCACAACTTATGTTGCCCTAAAGGGATTATAGTGGCCACGTTTTCAGCCTACATGGAAAGTGAGTCCATCTATAAACCTGGGCCCCAGCAGTTTGAGGGCCCACTTTGTCTATTATTACAAGAACAGGGAAAAGACAAGGAAGAAACACACAAAACATAGGAAGCTGGGGAACCCCGATACAAATACATCATCCTAAGAAAGAGGAGAACTAAAGCTTAACAAAGAGTTGGGCAACTAATGCTACACTTTACTTTTTTGGGGGGCCTTATAAACTTATGAAGGCCCCCCAGAGCCCTTTAGCAGGGAATATCTGTGCCTCCAAAGATCTGAGCCCCCAGTAACTCCCACAGCCCTTGTTGTAAGCTGCTGTCACTTACCTGAGTTTAGGGACCTACTCACAATACACAGTATATATACAATATAAAACACACAATGCAAGGCTGATGATCAGTTCATTCAGATTAAACTACATGTCAGGTCACAAACTAGTGTATTCTGTATCAGAATAATCTGTATGGGACCTGTTATCCAGAATGCTCGGGACCTGGGGGTTGCCAGATAACAGATCTTTCTGGAATTTGTATCTTCATACCTTACGTCTACTAGAAAAAATATAAACATGAAATAAACCCAATAGGCTGGTTTTGCTTCCAATAAGGATTAATTATATCTTAGTTGGGATCAAGTATAAGCACAGAAAAAGGAAAATAAAAATTGAGACAGTCATCCGGTAATTTGGAGCTTTTTGGATAACAGGTTTCTGGATAACTGATACCATACCTGTAATCACCTTCTTAAATGGCCAGGTCTGCTAGATGGTTTTTCTAAGCTCAGCTTCTGAACAGAATAGCACACTGAGCATGTGCAGTGCCACTGACTCACAAACCATGGGAATAGGAGCTGCTGTGAAGTCCTGGATCATTACTGTTATATTACTGGCTGCTGCTGCTGCACCTCTGTGTATAATTTACAACATTTCTCGCCGTATTCTTTGTTAGACTTTTGCTCTTTGCAAAATAAATGCTGGCAAGTTGCTGGGCTGCAGTGAAATTTCATTTATAGTTTGTTTTTCTGTGTCATGTAAATAAATTCAGCTAAAGGAAGAAATAAAGATATTGGAGATATTTTGTTCTTATGTTGTATAAATACAATTGACAGTGTGTGTAGTTCC
>CM044434.1:732607-743616 GCA_024363595.1 Xenopus borealis | reverse complement strand
TGTATCCCTTAATATCTTGGAATTAAAGAAAAATAAATAATGAATGTAAATTACAAAAGTCCTTAGAATAGCACCCGCGTCCATTTTATACTCACTTATTTAACATATTTACTTCTCCTTTAAACAGAAATCAGCCAGAAGATTGGGCTGTTTTGATTTAATGATTTTTTTTTAATTAAAAGGCCGCCCAACTTACCAGTGACATTCACTGTTATTGTAAATCCCACGGTGTTCACTGATTGGGTGATTAAAGTACAGCGATAAAACCCAGTGTCATTCAGTTGAGCTGCTACAAATGTTAATAAAAAAGTAGCAGTGTTTTCCTTCTGGCCTGTCCACTCCATGACTAGCTTTGATCCCTCGCCCATAGGCTCCCATGTTCCTCCTACAACTTTGCACCAAGTCACCTGTGGTAATTCTTCTGAGCAGAAACTGACCGGACATTGTATGGCAAGTGATTCTCCGACAGATTTGTTATACTTTGTATTTCTCTTAGTGTGGATTTGTGGGATACACTCTAATCCTATCAAAGAGAAAAAACTATGTATATACACATGCCAATGGCTTTACCTTTCATTAAGTTCATTATTTTCCCATAGTTTTATTTGAATGTGTTCATAAAGTCAATTTACTATATTTTATCATTTATATTTCATCATATATATATATATATATATATCATAGGCATATGAGTACGTGTGATGACACGAAACACGTTAGGTGATCTGTTGGGGAAATAAAGCCTTTTAAATACCACCGCTGTCTGATGATGAAAGTCTTCTGACTAGTGTCTCCAAAAGCTGCGGGTTTGGGGCGCTGCACCCGGACCAGGGACTTCAAGCGGTGAGTGACCTGCATATATTGAATGCATGTGAATAGTGATGGGCGAATATATCCCTGAAAGATTAGCGAATTTCCAGCGAAATTCGCGAATTGGTGAAAAATTTGTGAAACGAGTCTCATCTTGTTTCTTGACACACCATTTTCGATGTGCGTCGCTTTTTTTTTGACCGCATCTTGTTTTTTTTTTTTTACAACAGAAAATTTTCATCAGGCAAATTTCCGCAGGCGTTTTGTGAATTTATTCGCCGGCGGCGAATCACGGGAATTCACCACAAATTCGCACCTGGTGAATAACATCACTACGTGTGAATATAAATTGAATAAGCAAAAGGTCTCTCACGCCCTGTCATACAGGAGGGGGGCCCTGGAACAGCAGCCCCGGTGGGCCCCCTTGCCCCCCATTCCAACCCTGAGTGGTGGCAATAATTAGCTTGATTAAATTAACTTCACAGAAGGGGAGAACAGAGTTTGAGCGCAACCAATTTTTTTGTTGAATGGTTTTCCCCAAACTATAATCCATGATTTATCCTTATTAATCACTAAAAAAAAAAAATCAAGAAAAATTTGATCTCCCAAAAAACTGAATTTTTTTTTTTTGGATTGCTACGCCAAAAAAAATCAGAGTTTTTCAGATTTGAAACCCCAAAAGTCAGTAGTTTTCATGACATTGGCAGAAAAGCCTTAAATGTTTGGATTATTGTGCGAAACCTATCACAGAAAATAATATCTTCACACTGCAAATAAGACTTCTGCTATTGACTTCTACAATTGGTTGAAAAAAGGGATGCATGGAATCCAAGATTTGGTTATGGATTTGGCCTTTTTCAGTAGGATTTAGATTCGGCTGAATCCTTCCACTTGGCCGAGCCGAATACAAATCCTAATTTGCATATGCAAATTAGGGCCAGGGAGGGAAATAACATGACTTTTTGGCACAAAACAAGGAAGTAAAAAATGTTTTCCCCTTCCCACACCTAATTTGCATATACAAATTCGGTATCAGGCCGGATCGTTCGGGAAGGATTCGGGGGTTCGGCCGAATCCAAAATAGTGGATTCGGTGCATTCCTAGTTAAAAATGGAGTATTTCTGCATTCCGACTTTTTGCAGCCTTGGGTATAAAATCTGGAAAAAGCTTTTTTCCTACTACAAATTCTGATTTTAAAGTTAAAAACTAAATTGTTTCTAGTTTTTCTAATTGTTTCAGATTTTAATAAATAACCCCCTTAAAGGGCAAGGAAAGGCAAAGAAATAAAATCCCATTTTTACTTTCTTTAATGAAAAAGAAATCTATCTCCAATATACTTTAATTTTAAAATGTGTACTGTTTTTATAAGAAACCTGACTGTATGCAGTGAAATTCTCCCTTCATTTAGTGCTTCTGGCAGGGAAACAATCACTTATGAACAGCAGGGGGAGCCCTTACTTACCAGCCATGCAGAACTCAAGCAGATCATACTGAGCATGTGCAGTGCCAGTGTCAGACAAAGATGTATAACAAAGTTACAAGATGACAGCCCCCTGTGGCCAACTTTGAAAGCATAAATCATTTGTTTGATTAGGCTTGTGGTGCAGTAAGTTCATGTTTATGTTTAGTATACAAAATACACCATTTCTACCCTTATTCTATTTTACACTTTCCTTGCCCTTTAATGTTTATCCATTTTCTTATATTGTATAATAACCATTATAGAAAATGTTGGGAAGTCTGAGGTGAACAGAAATCATCTGGGAGTGAAAACGAAAACGAAGAAGCAAAGAAACAAAAAACAGAACTTTCTCTGTTAATTGACTAGTGTGACCTAACAAGTATGGTTTATTTGTGTGCACTGTGAATCTTACAATCCCAGGGGATTTTTAAAATGGCAGTTTTCTATTTAGGATTACCCAATGGCACATTCTACTACAAAAAGTAAAAAATGGTTTATTTACACAAAGCAGGGTTTTATGCCATATAGTTTTATAGAGACCTACATTGTTCTGGGGGTATAGCTTTTCTTTAAAGGGATACTGTGACGGGAAAACATTTTTTGTTTTCAAAAATCAGTTAATAGTAGTAATTGGTGAAATCCTTCACCAGCCATGGATTCGCTATATCCCATCTCCAGAACTTATTTTACAGTACCAGTTTGGTTCTTACCTGCACTCAGTTGAAAAATAGATTGAAAATAAGTGTTTTCATGCTGATGTGTCTTCTGTCCAGATACAAACAATGTCTGCTGGTTCAACAACACCTTCCTTTGATCAGCGAGCCCCTTTATAAAGGAAATACAAACCTCATACTTTTCAGCTGGTGTGAAAGTTTCACTTCTGTAACATAATGTACATCTGATCTATAGCCTGCCCTGAATGCACTGTGGGATTAAAGTGAATGTGACAGTTGATTGTCTCTGTTAAACAGTTTGAAGACTGGAAGTGCCCCCCATCCCAGTCACCAGCTCCACCTCCTATAAATGTCACATTCCAGTAGGGTTATCACCTTTCTGTGGCCTATGATCTGAACAAGGGGTGAGATGGTGACATCACAGGGGAGTGTTAATGATGCAACAGGGTGGGCTTGGGACATTGTGGCGTCAGTGATGTCACAGGGGTGGGTCTATGACGTTGATTAGCAGTTGGCTGATGGCCATGTCAATCAAGTGGGATCTTGTCTGGTTTTCCTTATTTGGAATACTGTACAGACTGTCTTGACCCATGCAGCCCTTGTAAAACCCAGCTCAAACTGGTGGCAAATGTACCTTCTAAGTCAGCAGGTGCCGTGGAACCCGTGAGGACCATGACCCAATAGGATTTTTATCCTGTGGTCCTGACCCAGTCCAATGCCGGAGAAATCTTGAGTCCTTGATCCCTCTCAGACCCTCTTTTGCTTTAAATTACATACCCCTTTACACTATCATTAGCGATGACCAACATTTTTTGCCAATTTTCACCTTGAAAATGATGCCCATAGACTCCAACGGGTTTCTATTGTTGTGTGCCAAAAATCTGTTGCACAATTTGTCACTCATCAGAAAAAATTTGTCACCTATAGACTTCGTTGTATTTTGGCAAATTTTCGCTGTTTCATGAATTTTCGGTGAAACGGTAAGGTTACAGTGATGATGCAGAACCAGAAGATTTGTCCAACTGTGAGTAATAAAATACTGTGAACATGCCCCAAGAAGGTGCAGTGTTACAGGAGAAGGAAAAGTATTTTACTCTTGGGGTTGCTAAATGTTAGGCACCCCCAAGTGATTACTTTTACCTACCTGATACCCCAGGCTGGTGCTCCTATAAACAAAAAACCACACCGGCCCGGGGTTCTTCTAGTGAGAGATCAACTTCCTACTTCCTTGGGTCTTATCAGGGCTGTGCATGTGCAGTAGAGTGGGAAGCCAAACTTTAACCAAAAAGTCCACTATTTTGTTCTACTGTGCATGCGATTTTACCAGGAAATTTGAAAATCAAAGAAGTTGATCTCTCCATGGTGCTCGCTTGAAGAACCCTGGACCGGTGCGGTTTTCAGCTGATAGGAGCCCGGGGTATCAGGAAGGTAAAAGTAGTCACTTGGGGGTGCCTAACTTTGGCACACCCAAGTGTAAAATACCTTTCCTTCTCCTTTAAAGAAATACTGACAACAGACATAAAACCTTTTTCTTACATGTATCATAACATTGTCTGTGCATGCTATTTAAAATGTTGCCATAAAAGTATTTGCCTGATGCTTTTTACATAACTTATTTAACCCCCTGTGTATGAGGGGGCTGCCATATTTGTGCAGCAATGGTCCAACATCAATAGAAACTCTAAGTGACGTGCTGAGAAGGCAAAACACTTTAGGAACTTCAGCTAACAATTACTTCCAAAAATTAGACCTAAAAACAGTAAAACAGCATGTCCCATATGTAACTTTTATGAGGTTATTAAGGTGCAATTATTTTCCCAATTTATTATGCCCCAAAGCTTTTCCAAGTCTGAATCTGAAAGTATTCCATCTAAAACGTGCCAAACTCATGTAAAAGTCAATGGCAGATGTTCCCTTAACCATATGCCGATGTTTTAACCCTGACAAAATGTTTGAAGTTTTAAGGGTTTGATGCAGTTTTTTCTGGAAAAAACTCAAGTTTTTCATGGTTTTTCAGGAGTCAAACTCAAAAAATATGGTTTTTTTTTGCACAACAATCCAATCCAATTTTTACAAGTTTTTTTTTTTAATTGATAATTAAGGGCAGATCCTTTTTTTTTTTTATTTAAAAATTCAGAAAATTCAGATTTTGATAAATAACCCCCTTAATTTACATAAATATTTTGAAGAGTAGTTTTATTTTGCGTCAGTATCATTTTAAGGATGAACGACTACATGGAAGCAAGACACATACAGTAAACACAAAAATACATGTGAATTCTACACCCACAAAACAGAATTAAAACCAAATAAGTCATTGTGATACTTCTGGTCAGCAAATAAAACCTACCAGTACTGATCAGCAGATGTGGTCTTGGTGTGAATGTCTGGCAACAACAGAGCAATGATAAGTTTTTGCAACCTATAAAGCAGCTTTCAGTTGGAAAGTCAAGGTATAATGAAGAATAATCAACACCTATCATCAGGAAATCTAATGATATCAGAAAGAGGTGGGTTGTGTGAAATAAAGTAGTGATGCTAAGTTGCGGGGATAGATGGGTTGCAAGCCATGATTAAAGCAGGACCTTTCTTATTTGATGATACAGGTCCACCAACCCCCTCCGTACCACATTTGCCACAATCCCAGTCCTCCCCATGTGTCGTCATTGAATTGGTTTGACATGGGTGCGAGACAAGAAAAAGAGGAAGACTTCACTGGACAGGTTGGGTGTGGGTTGGAAAGCACCAGATTACTGCTTCAAAATTTTCCCACCCACCAATCACTAAAGGATAAATCTTTGCAGCTGGATAAAAGTGAAATATTCTAAATCTTCTATGTCTGGGTCTGGTGGGGACATGGCCACCATCTAACTGATGAGCACTTCATTTCAAAACCTCAGTACCTGGAGGAGATTAAGCAAGGCTTGCCTGCTCACCAAACTGGCCAGAGTGCGTTACAGAAAGGGGAATATTACTGAACTCCTTTGGCATTGGCATGGACAACAGAAACACTGACCGATAAAGATGATAACAGAAGAAAGGAATACGCCCATTTCACGCTGTTCCGCCAACACTGCACAACGGAGCACAGCTCACCGTAGTTTGATAAAGAAAATGTCACCACTCTGTCTTCATTGTCTGATAAATGTGCTCTTAATAGGTAAATAATGAGATTATCCATATAAAACCCTATCCATTCACCCTTTGTTGTGACTGTTCAGTAAGCATGAGCACCATTATGTAGGTAGGGAGATGATCTGTGCACTGGGAATCTAACTTGCAAGAACCAAACATGGACTAGTTTCAGTTACCCAATTTGCTGTTTAGTTTAAAAAGAAGCAACAAACTGTTTTATTTTTGTGATCAAAGCAATAGGCAACAAGTTAAAGGATATATATTCATACATTCATTAAAGCATGAGTAAAACTTTAAAATAAGTGAATGTAAATTTTATACGGGTGCTATTCTAAGCACTTTTGCATTGTACATTCATTCTTTATTCTTTTATTCCTAGATATTAAGATATTAAGGGATACATGTACTGTTAATATGAATGAATTTTATTATTTTTTTAAAGTAAACATTTAAAACAAGTGAATGTAAAATTGATGAGGATGCTATTCTAAGCACTTTTGTAATTTACATTAGTTTTTTTTTTTTATTCCAAGATATTAAGGGATACATGTACTGTTAATATGAATGAATTTTGTTACAACAGCGCCACCTGCTGGTCAGTTTCCCACCAGTCTGACCACCAAGTAGTCAAGGAAGTTGTCAGGAGAAACAAAGAGGCTGCTCTGATGTTTTTTTTCCTAAGCAGAAGAACATCAGAGCAGCCTCTTTCTATCTACAACCTTCTTTAAAATGTTTTTCAAGGCGCTCTACCAACCTAGGGGTGATTCACAAAATGCTTAATTTTTAGCAACTTGCACAGTTCCTTCATAACCCTAGACATAAAGGCCGTGCCCTGGTGAGAGAGAATCTCCTTTACAGGGTGGGTAAACATAAACATAGAATAGCTCCTTAGTGATATTTTTAGAGGTGGTATTTCAATGTACTGATGCCCGGGGTCTGACTTTACCAGAGGCCCTACTAGGATCATTGCAATTCTTTTAAATGTGACCGCAATGATAGGCAATGTCACAATAGCTCTTTATTATGCCTGGCCATTATCTTTACAATATCCACTTGTGTGGCCCAAGTCTAACATTGTTAGCTGATAGTATTTGGGTACTATTCATTGCTCTTTCACCACACCCTGGTCTTTGTCAACCCAAGAAAGTAAATCCTGACTGACCGAAAAATGGATGCTTCAGAGGATTCTGAGGGCAACTCTGTTTCACCCGCTGATACCTCTAGGTGTGGCCACTCCTACAATATTTACAACAGACTCTACTTCACAAGCCCCTGATGAACCCTTTTCACAGACCCCTGTGGAGAATCTGTCTTTTCCCAGAGCTTCCAAATATGTCCCAATATCACTCTAACAAGACAGGGAGACACTCACTTCATGACAGAAAGTATCAGTGACAGTCAAATGTCACTATGCTGGTGGGATATGGTTTGAGTCTCTGTGAATACAGAGCACCTCAATACTACAGTCATTAACTTGGTCTGGTCTCACCAGACTGGCATGCACCAATGTCCCCAAGCTCTCGGAATCCAGTCTTTCCACGGCCTTTACAACCACCATATGGAATTCAGTGTCTCTGGTGCAAATGGGGCAAGCAAACAATGATACCTGCTGAGTTACAATCCATAGGCTCAACTGTTAGAGGGCACCAGGCAGCATCATGTCCCACTCATTACACTGGACTTGGCCTTGACTCTTTGTTTGAGCAGAGAGATGGGCTTTGTCGGCTCCTTTAAGGCCATTCTAAAGCCTTTTGGTCAACCCCTGCGTCACTAATCAACAACTCCCTGCACAACCTTACGGAAGGCTTTTTGTTGATGTCTTGCACTGCATTGAAGGTGACACTAAGTAGTCCTCATTGGCAATATAGCATTCCACCATTTCCACCAGGTGATTGGCTGACTGAGGATCTGCATAGCATGGCATCTTCTCAAGTTTGGTGGAAGATCTCTCAAAAAGCAATCCACATTGACCCTTTCCACTACTTGAGCTGACAGGGTTTCTAGCTGCAGCCATCAGAAAAGGAGCTACAAGCCTGGCCCATTGAACTTTGGGCCTGGTCTCCCTTTCGACAGTCCTTTCAAAAATTATTTAGAAACACCATCATGTGGCATCATCCATTGCAACAACTGATTGGCCCTAATAGGGACATCCATTCTGGAGGTACACTCTATATCTCAGGGCCCCTTGCAGCCAGCTGCCATATCAGCTTCATCAGAGTTGTGCAAGATGTGAGCAACTGATTAGTCTCATACTTTGTTGCTGGATGGCATTGGTCTCTTGTTGGATAGCATTAGTCTCCTACTGAATAGCATTGACTCAGCCAGCTGCAACACAGGTTCGTCCATGTTGCTGAGCTACAACTGTACTTCCCACAGTCTTCATTAAAGAGGCACTGTCCCTTTAAGGACTTTTTGTCCTTTTAACACTCACTGTGTCTTTGATTCCCACATCTGAAATACCATCTGCGAGGAGATTGGTCATAGCAGTGGTCAGGCAAAACAGATGAGACAGGAGGCTCAGGTTGGCAACACCAGGTTTTTAAGTTCCTGCATGTAAACAACTTCTGTGCATAAGATGAAAACAAATAAGACTCACCAGATTGTTGGTTTCAAAGCACACAAAAGCAAAAGTCCTTTCTGCTGACCCACAACCGGCTTTCTCCAGAGTCCCAATATCAGAAGCATTTTGTTACACAGCAGACTTGTCACACAGCTTCTCCTAAGCTTATTCAACTTTGTCCCACCCCCACTGAAAATGTTCAATCATGGCCTTAAAGGATAAGTAAACCTTTAAAATAAGTGAATGTTAAAATGACGAGGGTGCTATTCTAAGCCCTTTTGTAATTTACATTCATTATTTATTTTTCTTTAAATCAAAGATATTAAAGCAAACATATGCTGTTAATGTGAATCAATTTTGTTAAAACAGCGCCACCTGCTGGTTAGTTTCCCATCATTCTGACCACTTAGTAGTTGGAAGGAAGTTGTCAGGAGAAAGAAAAAGGCTGCTCTGATGTTCTTCTGCTTAGGAAAGGTTTGAGAAAGGTTTTTATTTTTATTCCTAAGCAGAAGAACATCAGCCTCTTTCTTTCTCCTGACAACTTCCTTGACTACTTGGTGGTCAGACTGGTGGGAAACTGACCAGCAGGTGGCGCTGTTGGAACAAAATTCATTAATGTTAACAGATGTATTCCTTAATATCTTGGAATAAAAACAAAATAAAGTTGCAAAAGTTCTTAGAATAGCACCCACATCAATTTTACATTCACTTATTTTAAAGGTCTACTTACCTTTGAAATTTAAAGCAATACCAGTTAATGGAGGGCTTAGCAATTTTGTACAAGTTCTGATTTTTAAATATTTTCATAATTTTTACTAAACCTTTGCAATGCGTCATTGAAACAAAAATTCCTGTTTTTTGGACAAAAAAGGACATGCAGGAAATTGAGCCAAGATGACATTTTTTCACTTCAAGTTTCTAAAGGCTCCGACTTTTATATTAACCGTTGCAGTTTCCCATTTTTTGGTTTGCTATAAAAGGAATGCCTTTGCGCTAATTATTTTTCACATTAAGAACAGAAAACATGGGACAAAAAATATAAAAAGATAATTTTCGCAAAACCAGTTTCATAAAGTGCTATAAAATAGTGGAAATGTTTCCTGTGGACGTTGGACTGGCTCAGTCGCTCCGCAGTATTTCAAACTATTCGATGTACAATTCAGGTAATCAACAGAAGAATAACCCAAGAAACCTATTGTACAATACAAGACACAGTGATCAGCTTTTTAGCGTTATACTTAATGAAGGTCCGGGATTGTATGAGAAGATCCTTGGGCTGCTCCCTTTACATCTCGAATACTGAATTATAAATGGTGTTTATTTTCTGGGTGTAGCTGTCGTACGGCTCCACGTCTTCCTTGTTCTACAAAAGTACAAATAAAATCCCATTAAATCAGAGAAACCAACATGCTCTAAATATACTACAATTAAAATACTAATACTTCATAGCACTCAGGCCTGGCCTAAAAGACTTGGTAGGTTTTTATTTAATGGCCAGCTGAAGCCACACAGAATTTATAATCTGAGTAATAATTTTTTTTCCTGCAAACTATTAATTAGTCCAAGATCAGAGAGACTGACACCCAGTAGGGGGCAGCACAGGCTGTCAGCAGTAGCATATAGTGAAGGGCGAATTTATTCGCCAGGCGCGAATTCGCTGTGAATTCCCGCGATTCGCCACCGGGGAACAAATTCGCGAAACGCCAGCGTAAAAAAAAAAAAGTAGATGCGGGTCGAAAATGACGTGACGCGCGTGAAATTTTTGCCAATTCGCGAATTTCACTGGATATTCGCTAATTTTTTGGCGAAGCGAAATGGGATAGATTCGCCCATCACTAGTAGCATACATTAGTGGTATCATTTAAAGGGCACCTATTGCAAAAAAGAAAGTTACCCCCAACCAAAGGTGCGGGCTGATAGAGCCCACATTCCGGTTGGGAAGTACTTTTAAAAAAAAAAAACGCCCCCGCATGCACTAGCAAACTTGCACCAGGAATGACCTCTCGGTGCAAGCCACCATGACAGCGGAAGCGCATTATGAAAAGCGAAATTGTGGTCACTTTTCACTATGCGCATGACATCACATGGGCATAATGCGCTTCCACTGTCATGGCGGCTTGCACCGGGAGCTCCTTCCCGGTGTGAGTTTGGTAGGGCCGGCAGGGGGCTTTTTGTTTAAACAGTACTGTTATCCCCAACCTGAACCCTTGGTTGGGGGTAATTTTTTTGCAATAGGTGCCCTTTAAGGTGGCAACTTAAAGGGGTTGTTAACCTTTAAATGAACTGTTAGTATAATGTAGAGAGGGATATTCTGAGACAATTTGTAACTGGTTTTAATTTTTTATTATTTGTGGTATTTGAGTTATTT
>CM044434.1:667964-680343 GCA_024363595.1 Xenopus borealis | reverse complement strand
TTCATATTCCAGCCTCTTGTTCAAATCAATGAATGGTTGCTAAGACCCTAGCAATCGGATGATCGTCTCAACCAAACCCAGACCCATCCAAATCACATCCAAGTTCAAACCATACTATGCCACCATATTGTCTACAATAGAAACTGCAGAAGGTATGATTTGAAAACCACATTGGGTACAACCCAGTAGTAAAATGCTCCTGACATCAGTGGAGAGACAAAATTCTTATGTTAGGATTGACACAGGACTGTACCCATGAACTGCCCTCTCCCCACCAGATGGAGTGTTGCTGCTCTGAAGCCAGTACAATAATTGATTGAGGGCTTTGTTGAAAGTGCAAAAGTTGGATGCAAACTGTTAGCTGCTAAGTGGTGTCCATAGCAGTTGGTCTGCAATACATCACCATAGAAGCAAATTAGCATTCTGGCAAATCAAAATTGATATCACTTAAAGAGAGTGTAGAGTCAATGGGGGATCATCGTCCTTTTTACAAGATAACTGGCTGGGGTACTCTAAATTTTCACCTCCTTTTCTCCCTCTCCAGTGAGTTTCACCTACCCACCCACCTAAATATAATTATATAATCTAGAAATATAAGTAAAATACATTAACGTGCGACAGGATGACTTACCAATGACTTTTAGGTAGAACCAACATTTATGGACATGTTCTCTCCATTTTTTTTTTATTGTAATGTAGCACTCATACTGTCCTTCATCCTCAATGGTAACATTGTACAGGTACAAATCCCAGTTTTCATGCTTAGTGCGATATTTATACTTCTCCCCAACATGCTGGAACTCTAGAACACCATCATTCATATCAAAAATGGTCTCCGCTTCGTTCTTTTGCTTTTGCCAGTGAAACGTTGGCCTTCGGAGGCTCAGGTTTGTAGAGGGAGAACAAAGCAGTTTGGCAGTGCCATCATAAAGGACTTCTCCATTGCCAGAGCTCTCTGTCAAACCCTGTGTGCATGCTAGAAGAATGAAAAGGAACATCTTACATTTTTGTCCCTACTTAAGAACAATACAACAAAGAACTCGCTACTTTCATTATGATTGTTCATTAGCATGGAGCGGCATTTACATTGTCATGGTGCACCCAGTACCATTATGGTGTCTCTACTGCACCAGAGTGGCAGTGCTGACTACCAGGCTCAGATCTGTCCTTCTATTTAATAAATGAGAAAGGACATTGCATTCATTTATCCAGTCAAGAGTGAGAGTAGTCTGATCAAGACAGGGAATAAGGTTCATAGGTAACTCCTCGCTGCAAGGTTATGTTCGGGCCAGCCCAATCCCTGCTGGACCTGCTGGTTTTACTGTAGGACACATAGCTTCACCTGCAGTTTGGGCTAATTTCCACACTACTTTGTCGGGTTGCTGGTGGGTTTGGGTTGAGCTTATCCTTCTGCTTTATCTGCCCACAGTGCACTCCTTTTATAGACTTGTGCCTGCTGGTCCCTGTACCCTTCTGTGATATCATAGTGGAGCGGGAGCAGGTATTTAAAGTTGGAGGCATGTAAGGTTAGGGTTGGATGTGGGTGGAGGAGCAGCAAGTTAGGGTCGGGTGCAGATTGTTTTTCTTAAACCACACATCACTAGAGGTCACCAGTGCAGTTTCACATGTACTTGTATAGCACTGCCAAAAAGCTCAATACCAACATTAAGGTGTACTTTCAGCAACCTTATATGACACTAGTACAATGATTTCGATTTTCAGTGATATATCCTAAGGGAATCACTATAAACTGAGATATACCAGCTGAAATCTCTGCACTAGGGGGGCATTTTCTGGGAATTACCTACCTCTACTTGATGCAACACCAAACTACTGTACCTGATAGCCCTGTCTATCTAACATTCCTTTTACAGGTGTTAACCTTTCACTCACTTCACCTCAAATCCCTGACTTGGTCCTGGTTACATTATGGCAGATTTTTCTTCATTACTGATGCCGTTCTCCACCAGAGATTCTACTGAGGCAGAACCATCTGCACCTTCCCAGGAGGAACATGCACACACTTAAAATGCAGCTGGGTGGCATGCCACCCTTACAGCCGCCCTAGGCCCGGGCCTTTGTGGCCTCACCACAAATCCGGGCCTGCAAGAGGACAGGAACTATTCACACCACACTGGGCCAAAAGCGATTCCTCCCTCTTCAGGACACATGACATTAACCTGGGAGTTTGTGTTAGTTAGGAACTGTAATTGTCTTAAAGGGGTGGTTCACCTTTAAGGTAACTTTTATTATGTTATACAACGGTCAATCCTAAGCAACTTTTCAATTGGTTTTCATTATTTATTATTTATAGTTTTATAGTTATTTGTCTTTTTCTTCTGGTTCTTTGCAGCTTTCAAACGGGCGTCGCTGTCCCCTTCTAAAAAAACAAATGCTCTGTAAGGCTACAAATGTATTTTATTGCTACTTTTTATTGCTGATCCTTCTATTTAGACTCTCTCCTATTCATATTCCAGTCTCTTATTCAAATCAATGCATGGTTGCTAGGGTAATTTGGGCCCTAGTTACCAGATTGCTTAAAGTTAAAATTGAAGAGCTGCTGAATAAAAAGCTAAATAACTCAAAAACCAAGAATAATAAAAAATGAAAACCAATTGCAAATTGACTCAGAATATCCCTCTCTACATCATACTAACCCCCCCCCCATTTTACTTTTTTCAGTGGACCAGGAAAAAATCAAAAATCCGGGAAAATGTAAAATCAAGGAAATGTTTTAAAGTAACTTTTTCATCAAGTACAGAAAGGATATAAGTACAGGAGTCTGTTCTACTCTGAGATACAGTATTTACTTGTTAATAACAAGGGTTAAGCTTTGCAGCATTAAAGTTACACTATTGTGGGCATGTGCAAGGCCTCTCTGTCAGTCACATACAGCAATGTGATGGGCAAATAAAATTGTCAGGCACAAATTTGCAGCGAAATTCCCTTTTCTCTGCTGGCTAATAAATCTGTGGGCAAAATTAGTGGCGTTAAAAAATTTTACACTCACAACAATTTGACACACGCATGAAACTGTGTCAAAATTATTTGGACGCCCATTGACTTTAAAGTAAATTGTCACAGGCCGGCGCCGGCGTCATAATTCGCATTTAGCAAAATTTTTGCCATTTTTTTAAATTTTTCACTGTTTACCAAATTTCGCGGGAACTTCACTAAATTTTTGGCGAAACATGACAAATTTGCCCATCACTAAAAGCAATCAATGATTGATGCATTACTGTATGGCAATATATACATCTGGTTAGTATTTTTAACCTCTTTAGTTACAAATAATAATATTCATAGAGGAAAAAAAAGCAGTTTTTGGGAACATCAGAAGAAAATTTTTATGTAAATCAGGGAAATGCACTCATTAAAATGCATTATAAATTGGTGGGACCACAAATAAAAAATGTAAAATGCAGGAAAACTTAAAATCAGAGGACTTAAAATCAAGGTTTCACTGTAGTTTATAAGTGCATGAGTGCCCATCTTATAGGGGACATTTTCCAGGAGTTAATAGAGGATAGTAGAATGATAAAAATAGGCAGATAAAGGAAGGGCATTAGAAATGGCAACATGCAAGAAAAGGCCCTTTACTAGTGTTGGGCATCCCTATAATCACCAGGATTTACATTACCTTTAAAACAAATAACCCATAGCCACTTACCCGTCAGAAGGATCAGATAAAGCAAAATATGTAAAGGCCACATCATTGTATGAGTCCTAGGCAGAAACAAAGAGATGTTAGTAGAATTCACAGCACTTTTACTAATGCTAAAAAGAATGGAGACTTCTCAACAAAAAACAATAACTTTATATTATACCAGTAAAGGTATGTATTGTTTTTACAAACCCAAAGTCATATCATTTTCAAATGCTCATGTTAAAGGGGACATTTAATTTGAAATTCATTTTTATTCTGATGCTCATCATGTTGTGATTGGTCTTTTTTTACTTTTTTAAGTAAAAAATGGAATAAATAACTAATCATCATTATGGCCCTTTCTATTTTGACTTTCTCTCTCTCTCTCCCTTACTTTAATTTTAAATATTATCAGAAAACAGATTAATTATGAAATAGTTATTGCTAATACCAGTGATAGAAGTGGGTTAAAAACGTTGCTGCTGTGCTGTGATTTGCAAAATAAACCTTTCTCAAACCTTTCCTAAGCAGAAGAACATCAGAGCAGCCTCTTTCTTTCTCCTGACAACTTCCTTGACTACTTGGTGGTCAGACTGGAGGGAAACTGACCAGCAGGTGGCGCTGTTGTAACACAATTCATTCATATTAACAGTACATGTATCCCTTAATATTTTGACTGAATGAACTGAATGTACATTGCAAATGTTCTTAGAATAGCACTATCATCAATTTAACATTCACTTATTTTTAAGTTTTACTTATCATTTAACCCTTTCAGTTTCAGCAGACTCAGCTGATTTGGTACTTTTATTGCCAGACCTTTTTTGAACATTTTGTACTCTTTCACTTTAAGGGACTTTCCTGGAGGGGTCTTTTAGTTTACCCAGGAAAACAATATATTGGGTTTTTTCCGGACAACCTAAGCTTTCTAAATTTGCTAGAATGTTGGTGTAATTCCACTTAAAAAATTTATAGCGTCTAATAAAATAAAAACAATGTTAAACATAGTAAAATCATATATCAGAAGCATAATTTATTTCATGTACAAGAACACAGCTGATTTGAAAAGTTATATGTCTCCTGAACACGCCAATACCAAACATATATAGTTTTATGGAGATTTCTCACTTGTATAGATCAAAATCTCCAAGCAGTACACTACCAAATTTCCAAAGCAACGCTCCACAAATACTTCTGATTTCAAGGCCAAACACTCCACTAAGTAGGTTTACCCTAGAAAATTACCCATTATTAGAAAGAACAGATTCTGGAGAATCATAAATGGGTAAATATATCTATGTACTCCAAACAACCAAGTCTTTCATAAAGTTATAATTTTTTAGAGAAATTGGTGAATTTTTTAAAAACTGACCTCAAATGTTATAATCTACATCATCATATCTCCCACATATCATTATGTACCAATGTAAAGCACCCTAAATATGAATTCCAGAAGTCCACTGAACAGACCCAATATGTATTGGTATATGTCATATAGGGTCCCCAAAATGTAGGCACCCCATTCGGGCTCTCGGCTATGTAATTCCAGATACTGCAAAATTAACACATTAACATCATTTTGGGGAGGGGCAAAGGTAAAAAAAAAAGTACATTCACCCAAGAAAACCATATATTTTTGAAAAATACACATTCCCTCAGATCCAAATTGGTTATGCCTGTCTTTCTATTCCAAAGCACCAAGCCAAATCCTTTACTAAATTTGGTGATTTTGGTGATATTTACAAATATCCCATCAAAACTTCCACCCTGCAGCACCTTTTCACCCACATACCGTTAAGTATCAAGATAAATCACTCCAAATATGAAAGCCTTAGGCCCACTGATTGATGCACAATGTACATAGGTTTATTGAAGTACATGGCATGTGAAGACTAGTGATGGGCAAATTGGCAGTGTTTTGCTTCACCAAATTTTTATCGATTTTCTCTAGAAATTTGTGAAACAGCAGAAAATTCGTGAAACAGTGCCGCGTCCCGTTTTGGACGCACACGTCAGTTTCTGGCATAAAAAAAAAAAACGGACGCCGGCAATCCAAAACTAGACTCCGGCAAACTTTCATCTGTGTTTTGAAAATGTTTTCACCTCAAATTTGTCGCAGGCAAATAAATTCGTCCATCACTAGTAAAGACCCCAGAATCTACCTTGTGCAAATTATTTCATGGCTTATATTTACGCTTATCTATAAACACTGCCAGTTTATGTGGGATAAAAGATACAAACAATTATGGTGACCTCTGAAAACCATATGTTTTTGGAAATTACACATTCTGACAAATGCAAGATGGTTAATTATGTCTTTCTTCTCCAAACGACTCAACTGCAAAGCTAAACGCAGTGGTTTTTAAGACAGTTCTGAAAATTGCCTAAAAACATTCCTATTGTCCACATTTATCTCACCCTGTTTTTTACATAATTGAAAAACATTCTAAATATTGACACCAAGGCTCTAAGAAAAAGTTTGATTCCCAATATTGCTAGATATACCATAGCAGCTGGCATGAGCGGACCCCAAATAAAAATAGTGCATATGAATTTTCTCTGCTGCCGATACGCCTTTTGTGAACAGAGGCCCCTGACTGGTTATTACATGCCAAATGACCGCCTAACGGTACAACGACCCCCCAAAACCATAGAAAGCACACATTCAGCCAATTCAAAAATAGGCAATTATGTATTTCTACTCCAAATAACATACTGCAAGGCTACACTAAAGACAGCAGTTTTTATGACATTTCTGAAAATCGCCTAAAAATATTGCAACTGGCCACATTTATCTCACCCAATTTTTTACATACAATGGTAAAAAACCCTAAATATTAATGCCAAGAGTCTACTGAACAATTTGATGCCCAATATGCATATATATATATATATATTAAAGTTGCTTGCATGTGGGGACCCCAAATAAAAATAGTGCATATAAATTCTTTTGACTGCTGATTCGGCTTCTGTGAACAAAGCCCCCGACTGTGTATTATGTGCTAAACATACAAAGACCCCCAAAACCATATATTTTTGAAAAGTACACAATCTAACAAATACAAAATTGCTAAAAATGATCAAAGTGGAAACAACACTAAAGAAAAACCAAAGCAACAACAGTGCAACCATAAAATCTCATACAATTAGGCAAATCAATGAAATAAAATAACTGATCCAACGTCGTGGTTAGCTGTCAGAATGCTGGATCCAATTGTCACGTTGTGAAATCAACAGTTTGTAGTGGAATAACAAGAGGGAAATTAATAAATTGGAGAACTAAAAAAAAGTAAGAAAAAAACCTGTGTGTTTTTGTATGTATGAGTGTATAAATGAGTTTGGAAAACAAAAAAGCCAGAAAAGCAGCAAAAAAAAAACGAATTATAATAAAACTAGTAATATACATGTTTGTGTGTATAAATGTGTAAAAACTTATCTGTTCTCTACTGTGTATCCTGTGCTTGAATGGCTGCCTCCATGGCTACACAGCAGCTTGTTTATATAAACGATAGTAGTACTTATCTGTTATCTACTGTGTATCCTGTGCTTGAATGGCTGCCCCATGGCTACACAGCAGCTTGTTTATATAAACTATAGTAGTACTTATCTGTTGTCTACTGTGTATCCTGTGCTTGAATGGCTCCCCCCATGGCTACCTAGCAGCTTGTTTATATAAACTATAGTAGTACATATCTGTTATCTACTGTGTATCCTGTGCTTGAATGGCTGCCCCCATAGCTACACAGCAGCTTGTTTATATAAACTATAGTAGTACTTATCTGTTATCTACTGTGTATCCTGTGCTTGAATGGCTGCCCCATGGCTACACAGCAGCTTGTTTATATAAACTATAGTAGTACTTATCTGTAATCTACTGTGTATCCTGTGCTTGAATGGCTGCCCCCATGGCTACACAGCAGCTTGTTTATATAAACTATAGTAGTACTTATCTGTTATCTACTGTGTACCCTGTGCTTGAATGGCTGCCCCCATGGCTACACAGCAGCTTGTTTATATAAACTATAGTAGTACTTATCTGTTATCTACTGTGTATCCTGTGCTTGAATGGCTGCCCCCATGGCTACACACCAGCTTGTTTATATAAACTATAGTAGTACTTATCTGTTATCTACTGTGTATCCTGTGCTTGAATGGCTGCCCCCATGGCTACACACCAGCTTGTTTATACAAACTATAGTAGTACTTATCTGTAAATTTCCCTACCATTTAGACTATAAGCCCTATGAGGTAGGGTCCTCCATACTTTTGTCTCCTTGACACAATATATTGTTTATTTACGTGAGTAGTATTTGTAATAATGCACTTGCTACTTATGTTACTTGTAACTTATTGTTACTTATTATTGCAGTGGCCCCTTGTTTGTTACTACTAATTTATTGTTTTACTGTACAGAACTTTGCCCTCAATGAGTGCTATACAAATATAACTATACATACATCTATACAACACATTCAAGTCAAAGGTTTCAGCTCTGTGTTTGATATGTGCTCAGCAAACACAAGGTTAATCGTCTTTGTCCTGGCACTGTTTATTTGCATATCTCTGTATATCTCTGACCTGACATTACCTATTTTTCCAGGTATTTTTAGTCACTCCGTAATATTTCCCTGATCTCATAGGGAAGAACAGTGGGAAATTCCAGCACATTGTGGCAGTGACCTGCACTGGGGTGGATTAAATGTGCCCTTCTAGCAGATATACACGATATACATACAATATACATGTGATGGACAGAATGCCCAAAATCAACACTATGTGTCTATGTACAGAACAATAAGATGAGCAATGATAATGTAAAAAAAAACTAGTATTTCACCTGTGTGATCATGCCACTGGCCTGGGATATCTGGGTAGAGTTCCAGCAGCCAATCCTGCCCCATGTCTGCACTAGTAGGAAGCTGATCCAGAGCCAAAGCTAGTTGCTGATTTGCTCTTATAGGGAATATTTGCATATTATACACATACAGGTATGGGACCTGTTATGCACAATGCTGGGGACCTGGATTTTGTCTGTACAATTGATCTTTCTATAATTTGGATTTTCATACCTTCAGTCTACTAGAAATTCATGTAAATATAAAATAAAGCCAATAGGCTGGTTTTGCTTCCAGTAAGGATTAATTATATCTTAGTTGGGATCAAGTACAAGCTACTGTTGTATTATTGCAGAGGAAGTTATGTTTAAACATTTGGATTATTTGGATAAAATGGAGTCTATCTGAGACAGCCCTTCTGCAATTCAGAGCTTTCTGAATAACAGGTTTCCAGATAGCGGGCCCCATACCTGTATAGATTTTATCTGTTTGAGCTCACAAGGCAACAAAGTGGCTCAGGAAGTAGCGTAACTAGAAGTAACTGCATCCCACAATAAAATTATGTGAGGTCCCTCAAACTTTGGGAATAACAACTGCCCTTAAGGCTCCCATACACAGGCCCATAAAAGCTGCCCGACAGCTTTTTGGCCCGTGTGGGGCTATCCGATGAAAGTGGGCCAGATCTCAATCAGGTTGGTAAAAAATCCCGTTGGATGTACGTATTTGCCTGTTTGGGATGCATTATGATACGATTGTTGGGCCCTGGACCCACGATTGGATAAACCCGATATCAACACTTCAATGTGGGCATATTGGGGAGAGATCCACTTCTTTGGCGAAACGAGCGGATCTCTGGGTCTATGGCCACCATTAGCCTCCAAAGCCCACCTCCTTCCATATATATATATATTTATATATACACAAAAGCCATGAATATCTGGTAAATTATATCCTCATAGACGGTGACTAGTACTGTCATCAGTTATAAACGATGAGTAGTGATGTCATTTTTGTCA
Source organism: Xenopus borealis (assembly GCA_024363595.1). Lineage (NCBI taxonomy): Eukaryota > Metazoa > Chordata > Amphibia > Anura > Pipidae > Xenopus > Xenopus borealis. The sequence continues at coordinate 670,846 of CM044434.1, read as the reverse complement.
CATGACTCACTAAAAAGTGTGTATTATAATAAATAAAGTACCCCTTGTTCCCTTTTTGGAAAATATGAGTATATTAGAAGTAACCTTGGAGTTTGGCCTTGTGCTTTTATATGGTCATGGAACTCCTCTGCGACTTGTTGTATCCTTATATTTTACAATGGGGGTACTTTATTCACTATATATATATAGTATATAGTTATATAATAGATCTTATTATATCTCCCCCACTGTATCCATTAGTGAAAAGGCAATGTAATATACATCTTGGAACTTTAGTTAGTGGTCAGAGAAAGCTCTGGGTGCTCAGTTGATCTGCACAGGGACAGGCCGCATTGGGAATATCTCAGGGGTAGTTTCCAAATAACATTAGGGGCTCATGGTAAAGGGGGTGTCCCTGCAATGTAGGATTTCTGGCCCAATTTGTTTATTAGATTTTAACACTTTAAAAGTCACATTTAAGTTAACTTTTAGTATGTTATAGAATGGCCAGTTCTCAGTATCATTTCAATTATTTTTTTTTTTTATAGTTTTGTAATTATGTGCCTTCTTCTGATGCTTTCCAGCTTTTAAATGGGGGTTATAGACCCCCATCTAAAAACAAATGCTCTGTAACAAATGTATTGTTACTGCTACTCTTTCCAGACAGGCCCCCTCTTATTCATATTCCAGTCTCTTATTCACATAAATCAGTGCATGGTTACTAGGGTGATTTGGACCCTAGCAACCAGGTAGCAGACAGTGCAAATTGGAGAGCTGCTGAATAAAAAGCTAAATAACTCAAAAACCACAAATAATAATAAATGAAAACTAATGCCACATTGTCTTGGAATATCACTCTCTATAGCATACTAAACATTAACTTAAAGGTAAACAACCCCTTTAGGAAAAATTAGTTCAGGAATGATATCCCAAACGTTGCTCCTGGGAAACGGTCGGCAGTGGAAAGGTTAGATAATAAATTTAGATATTACAATGAAAACAATCTCTCTTAAATGTGCACTTGGATAACCATCATCATCATCATCATACGGTATCACAGGGTAACAGACCTGTAGAAGAAGAGGTTCCATCTGACAGTACACCTAGGGGCAGTTTTATCATTGATCGAATTTTGAATTAAAAAAAATTCGAAATTCGACCATGGGAATAGTGGGTGAAGTAAAATCCTTCAAATTCGATGTTCGAAGGATTTTTACAGCAATTCGCTCAATCGAACGATTGAATAGGAAAAATTCGATCGATTTGTAACGATTTTATCGACCGATCAAATTTTTTTATTATTCCATCAAAAATAATGATTCCCAATTCCGCAGCTTGGTTCTGGCTAGGTGGTCCAATAAAAATTTAAAGGGGAAGTACTTCGACCATCGAATAGTCGAATATTAGAATAAAATTTTATTCAAATTCGAATATCCGATGGTTGAATTTGCCTAATTTGCATATTCGAAGATTCGAATTTATTTAAAATCGATCAAACTTCGAATTATTCATGTGAATTTAGTAAATTTGCCCCCTAGATTTTATACAACCACAACTTGCTTCCAAGTCAGGAATTGGAGGTCACTGGGAGCAACATGTATGGGGTTGATGAGCAACATCTTTCTTGCGAGCCACTGGTTGGGGATACTGGTCTATGGCATCTTACAGTAGCCCCTCTGGCATTTACCAGAATCTACAGTAAGTCCGAGCCTGGCATGCGGAAAGTAGTGCTGACTAATAACATAAATGTTTCAGTTCCTCACTCACCCGGGTGTTGGGTCAGACAACGGCAAATAGCAGGTTACACAACTTCCCAGCCTATGGGAAAGCCTAAAGGGTAAGTAATAAATCAATGGGGTTCTCCTGGTTATTTAGCCCAGGGTTGTCTAAATGGAGATCCATGGGCCAGATGTGGACCTCCAAGGGATATTTTGGTCCCCACTTGGCTCAAGGCTTACACAGATCTCTTTGTATGACATAATTATTATTTTAACATAACTGGCCCCCAGACATGCAGAATGACAAATAATGACCCCATCTAATAAGACAGCACCTGTATAAAAGCACTTAAAGGACACGTCAACCCAGACAATATTTGTTTCCTAATAAAAGAAAACAGAAGTCTAAGCAGCTTTGCAGTATAAATCTGTTACACATTTTCTATGGATTTTAAGTTATGTGCACATGTACTGCTATTGAAAACACTGTCTCTTTCTATTCTCTGCACTGGTGACCCTGGCTTTCGAAACAATGTAGCACAAGCCAAGGGACTGACAGACCTGTGTTACTGGAGGGGACTGGTTTGTGCAACATTGTTTAAAGAGTAACAAGCAGGAGTTAAACGGCGCTTTCAATAGAAATTTCATGTATAAATAACTTTTAAAGCACTGACAATTTTGAAAGGGGTTGTTAACCTTTACGTTAACTTTTAGTGTGTTTTAGAAAGGACAGTTGTAAGCAACATTTCGATTGGTCTTCATTATTTATTTAAGTTTTATAGTTTTTAAATTGCCTTCTTCTGACTCTTTCCAGCTTTAAAACGGGGGTCACTGACCCCTGCTAAAAAAAATTGCTCCTTTTTATTCCTCATCTTTCTATTCAGGCCTCTCCTAATTATATACCAGTCTCTTATTCAAATCAATGCATGGTTGCTAGGGGAATTTGGACCCTAGCAACCAGATGGCTGAAATTAAAAAGTGGAGCGCTGCCGAATAAAAAGCACAAATAATAAAAAATGAAAACCAATTGCAAAATTGTCTTAGAATATTCCTCCCTACATCATACTGACAGTTACTGTAACTTAAAGGTGAACAACCCCGTTAATTAATTCATATTGGAAAGTTGCTTAGAATTATGTTTTCTTTCATTAGGGGTTGTTCACTAATTGTTTTCAGATAGATCAC
>CM044434.1:618780-630095 GCA_024363595.1 Xenopus borealis | reverse complement strand
ATGAAGCTCAGGCACAGCTTCCAGCTATGATCATCACTTTGTAACTAAAAACCCTTGTTTTTGTAAATACATGCACTTACATATAAACTGAATTACTCAGACAGGAGACCAGGGAATGTGCATTGATTAATTGGCCAAGTCAATAGCACTTCCATTATACTTATATACTTAGTCCTAGGAGTGCATCCATAACGCCCCCCCTCCTTTTAGTAATCTATACCAACCAATCAGCTGCAGCTTGAACAGCAAAAGCAACATTTTCATTGGTTGCCAGGGGTGACTGCCCTAGTGCAAATTTGCCCATTGTTTATTAATAAGCCCAGCTGATTCAATTTTGGAGTGAGGCACCAAAATTAAAAGTAAAGGCTGTATTTATCATTGCCTCAGATGTAAGTGTGTGAGGAGCAGTTGAACCTTGGACAAGGATATATAATTAGTGATGGGCGAATCTCACCTGTTTCGCTTTGCCGAAAAATTCACGAATTTCCAGCGAAATTCGCGAATTGGCGGAAAAATTTGCGAAGCGACTCGTTTTTTGGCGAATTTTCGCTGGCGAATCGCAGGAATTCGCCGCGAATTTGCCCCTGGCGAATAAATTTGCCCATCACTATATATAATCTGCAGATTTCCTTTGTTGGCACCATGGGTGGCTGGGATTGGGGCAATCGCACCCCCTGCTTGCAGTTGCTAAATATTATACAGGGACCTGTTATCCAGAATGTTTCAGGCCTGGGGTTTGCCAGATAACAGATCTGTTGTGATTTGCATCAAAATACCTTAAGTCTAAAAATCATGTAAAAATCAAATAAACCCAATAGGCTGGTTTTGCTTCCAATAAGGATTAATTATATCTTAGTTGGGATCAAGTACAAGCTACTGTTTTATTATTACACAGAAAAGGGAAATCATTTTAAAATTTGTATTATTTCATTATAATGGAGTCTATGGGAGACGGCCTTTTCTGTAATTTGGAGCTTTCTGGATAATGGGTTTCAGATAACAGATCTTATTCCTGTAATTGGTGGAACCCATGTGAGAAAGCAGGTTCTGTCTCTAATGCAAGGGGTACATCATGGTTGCATTTAGAACCACTAATAATGTAAACGTGGTACAGTCATATAAAGCATAGAAAGAGTTATAGAGTACAAAGCACAAAGGTTGCATATAAAGCTTGTTTGTTTCCTTAAATCATAATAATTGAAACACGTAAACCTACATAAAAGTCACAGTTACTCAGCAGCTCAGGGCCAAACCTAAAGATGCTTTTCAAAGGTAAAATTCCAGCTGGAATCACATTGGCAGTGATATGTTTGGAAACCCCCTTGCTCCTAGCAATATGGTATTGCCTGTTACGGTTTGGAAATGTACCTGCTATATGACCAGTCCTGGCACCTCGGGTACTGGCATATGTAGCCTCTTCAGGATTGTAAAATGTTTGTTAGTGGGGCAGTTCCTGAACAACCTCTGCCCCATTACCCCTATAGCAGAACCTGGTAGCAAAGTCATGACCCATCAAGACTATAACTTCCCTAGACCCACTAGTAATATTGTGTGACAGCCTCTGCCAACCTAACAGTCCCACAACCAACATTCTCTCCAGCCTTCAGCCTCTTCATCAGGGTCATTTATTTCCCTAACATTTACATAGTGCACCATACTCTTTGTAATGTATTCAAGTACACCCCCCGACATTATTCCATTGTCCAACCCAACATCTAACAAAACAAGGTCACTACTTGTTGGTAGAGCAATGTGCGTCTTCGAATAAATCCTGCACCCCCAGTTACCCTCTAACATGAACTTCCCCAATCCAGGTTCTGCTTCTCTTCTTGGCAGCACAAACATGTTATAGCCCATGTTACATCACTTTCACTAGAAGCCAATTAATCTTCATATTTACTCTAGGCCAGACCTGGAGCCCACTGAGAACCCCCAAACAATGACAGAACAAAGGCAGAAGTGCCACAGGGCAATGAGAAACAATGCGCCCCCTTGCTGCCAAGTTGATGTTGAGTTGATGCCCAACTGTTAATAATAGCAGCTATTACAAACAGTTCCAGGTATGCGGTAATATCTGGTACTTGTCATATTTAAAAAAATATATTTTATGAGAAGATCAAACCTGAGTCAGTGTGGTGACATAAAATGTACTTCCTTCTATGTGTTCCAGTTAATTAGGTTTGGGGATTAAGGGGGGGTACAACACAGAAAAAGGACTCTATTAATATTTTCAGTACTATAATTAAAGTGCTAGTGGAAACGTATTTTAAATATTGATTTTAAAGGAGAAGGAAAGGTCTTTTAACCTGGGGATGTCAAAAGTTAGGCACCCCCATGTGATTGCATGTACTTACCTAAAAACCCCGGACCAGTACACTGTACACTGTACAGAGCAATTGTCTTGGGACTTCTTCTTTCTTCAAATTTCCTGGGGCAGATGCATGGCCAGTAGAACGAAATACCAACTTTTTCATTAAGTTCTGCTTTTTGCACTACTAATAGGAGCACTGACCTGGGTTTCAGGTACTGTAAGTACATGCACTCACTTGGGGATGCCTAACTTTCAGCACCCCCAAGTTAAAAGACCTTCACTTAATAGACTCATGGAGAATACTACATCCCAATGATAGACAATACACTTACCATTCCAAGGTGCACAAAATGGAATCATGGATAGATTACATACTACAAAATTGAGGAGATATTAATTTCTGATCATGCACCATCCACATCAGCATACAGCTAGCAAGGCCTTAACACAACACAAACACTGGACTTTCCCCACCTACATTATTTGGTGCAAGTAGAACGTTTTTTGTTAAACCACTGGCAAAACACAATTGATAACAATATAGAACACTGGGAGGAACCAGTTTTGTTATGGAATACCACAAAAGCAGTCATGAGAGGACATTTAATAACCTACATAACCAAACAACAAAGAGAAGAACAAAAGAAAAATATATAGAATCTAAACAACTCCTGGAAACATGTGCTGTCTCAAACCAAACAGAAATTAGAATATACTAAAAACAAATTTTACAGATGGGGAAGCATAACAGGGAAACGTTTAGCTTGACAAAACCTTGATCACAAACCTGCAATAGCGGCAACAATAATCTCCACCAAACATCAGAACACTAGAAATGTCCTTTTAAGCTTTGATGCAGAAAAGGCATTCAATAAAATACTATGAACCGTTATATTTCCAATACTACCAATCAGAAAATTAGATGACACCTTTGGAACATATCTATATGCAACATATGTATAAATGCCCAAACCAGGCTGCTGTCAAGGATAAGGTAGGGGGCTCTGTGGAGGCTGAAGAAGGAAAGGCGAGTCCTTGAGGCAGGGACTAGCTGTGCCCATGGAACACAAAGGGAAAGGCAGGAATGGGGTGACAAGGGTGATGAGATGGAGAGGGTGTAGATTAGGATAGGAACAGACTGGATGGGGCAGGACGGTATGGGCGTAGATTGGGAGCTGACTGACAGGATAGTACAGGATGGTGTGGGCGAAGATCAGATCAGTCTGGGGCAGAGTAACAAGGCAGTGAAGGGTTGGAGTATGGAGCAGAGCAAGATTCAGAATAGCAAGGAAAGCAAGGCAGGGCAAGGTCAAGACAAGGTTAAGAGCAGGACTGGAGAAGAATTGGAAGGTGAAGGAATGGCAGATCAGGGCAAGGTAAACAAGACAAAGTTTAGGACAAGGCAGGGAAGGTTCAGCAAGATGGTACAAGGCAAGACAGGGAAGGACAAGGCAGAACAAGGCAAGGGAGAATCACAGGTAACAGGGCAAGAGTAGGAACACCCTAGTTATTACTATGCTGCCGCAGTACTAGGAAGGCCAATATAATGCTCCGGCAAGGAGTGCTTGGAGCAGGGCTGGCCTTCAATAGGGCTGACTGCAACCAATCAGGCTGCTTCTGGGCTGTGGCTGCAGAGGCCAGGAAACATATATTGAGAAACTCTACAGGCTGCTCTCCTGGACCAATTGATACGGCATTGAGCCAGAAACCCAAAGGTCTCTGGTAGAACCTGATAGCTGCTAATAAATGGAAGCATGACTGACCCAATCAATATGTATTGGGGGTACAAGACAGAGCTGTCCTCTCTCACCCTTGTTATTTAAATTAATGCTAGATCCCCTCTTATGAGTCCTCCAAAACATGACAGCCTTCAGTAATATTAAAATAGGAGTTCATGAAACAAAACTCACAGCGTTTGCTGATGATCCTTTATTATACATAGCAAATCCCAAACACGCCTTACCACATATCTTATCCACTATCCAACAATATGGTACAGCCTCAGGATACTGTATCAATATTACCAAATCAGTAATACTAATAATGCCACTAGGAACCAAAGGGAAACCAAAATGCAACCTCACATGGGCAAAGGATTCCCTCGCCTACCTCAGTTTCCAAATACCAAAGAAGCCCCAGGAATTATACACTCGCAATATCACACCAATAGGGGAATGTAATATAAGTCGGTAAGGCAAAAACTATTCGCATGCCTCTGTGTGAATAATTTTTGCTTTGCGCAAATTTAATATAGCTTTTGCGAAACCGGAAACTGTTTAGCAACCACTTCCGACAGTGGAAGAGAGTTTGCAAATTTTACAGCTTGCGCCAATGCGCAGTCAATGTAATAAAACTTCTTACTGAAAAAGTTGCTATGTTTGCTCCTAAAGATTAAGACACCTTCAAGCACTTCTTAAGAGTGCGCAACTAAAATTCGCAATGAAAAGTCGCAATGCGCAATTAAAATTCGCAGTGCAATAACCGTTTAAGTAACAATATTACATTGCGAGATGTGGATTTTTAATCTTGTTGATGCGCATTCTTTTGCTCTTTGCGAATTTAATTACATTCTCCCCATAGTATATAGGAAATAACACAAGCTATAAAAAGCTGGAAAGCGTATCAACTCTCTTTCATGGGAAGAGCTAATTTGTTATAATCGGTGGAATTCACAAAACTATTATAGAAAATACAAAATCTCCCCAAAATAATTATGGAAAAGGATATCAAGAAAATCCACAATATTTTTAGAAATTTTATCTGGAACGGGAAAAAAACCAAGAATATGTTTAAAAACGGAGGCCTTAATTTCCCCAGTATCAAGCAATAAAACATGGCAGCAACTCCGAGACACTTAAAGGATTGGATTTACAACTCAAAAATATACACAAATACACCACAGGAACAGCAATTCATCCGACACAGGAGTCTATTATACATATTACATATGCACAAAGCAGAACTTCCAGCAGATGTAATAGACAACCCATTATTATACACCACCTGGCATACATGAAAGAACAGAGATGATTTGAACAGCCACCCCTCCCTTTACTTACCCTTTCTATTCAACCAGACTTTCAAAGTGGACGAACATTAATGGCGTATCAGGATTGGTCAAGAGAAGGGGTGACAACAATATATCAATTAACAAACAGAAAAACCACAAGTCTCTCACACTAAAGGTGGCCATACACAGGCAGATAAAAGCTGCCGACAGACTGTGTCAGCAGCTTATCGGCCCGTGTGGGGGGCCCTCCGACGGGCTTCCCCGATTGATATCTGTCCAAAAGTCGTGCAGATGTCGATCGGGCAGGATTAAAAATCCTGTTGGATTGCGGCCGCATCTGTTCGTTGATGCGGTCCCACGATCCGACCGTCTGCATCTGTGCCATTCTGATTCGATAGTTGGGCCCTAGGGCCCAAGATCAGACCAGCCCGATATCGCCCACCTCAATACTACAAGCCTGGATATCCAACACTCCTCCAACTATTAAGCTATTTTTAGAGAAAAGTGTTTTATATGGATTGGGTAGAAGCATCTTTAAATAAAAAAAAATTTGAAACATTTATTGACATCATACCACAGACTGTAAAAGTTAAACTCCATGAATGTGTTCACTATACAGATTGGAACATAACAAGGACCATTAGTGGAGACCCTCCAATAACTCTGTGATTGAGAATAGAATAAACACAGGGAGCAATTCCAGTACAGCAGCCTTCCAAACTGATTATTCTTAGAGACAAAAAGAACCTGCAAAAACAGAGATTAATTGAAACGATCATTGCACTTTACTTAAAGGGGTGGTTCACCTTCAAGTTAACTTTTAGTATATAGTAGAAGGGCCAATTCTAAGAAAGTTTTCAATTGGTCTTCATTATTTATTTTTCATAGTTTTTTTAATGATTTGCAATTGTCTTCAGTTTCTTTGCAGCTTTCAAATGGGGGTCACTGACACCATCTAAAAACAAATGCTCTGTAAGGCTACAAATGTATTGTTATTGTTACTTTTTATTACTCTTCTATTCAGTCCTTCTCCTATTCATATTCCAGTCACTTATTCAAATCAATGCAGGGTTGCTAGGGTAATTTGTACCCTAGAAAACCAAATTGCTGACACTGCAAATTATAGAGTTGCTGAATAATAAGCTAAATAACTCAAAAACCACAAACAATAAAAAATGAAAACCAATTGCAAATTGTCTCAGAATATCACTCTCTACATCATACTAAAAGTTATCTCAAAGGTGAACAACCCCTTTAATAATTGATATGGTTAACTTTTTATTTATGTTTAGTGGTTATAAAAAAAATGCAATAACAAATTGTATTAAACATTGCATCTCCTAAACTACATTGAATTGACTGAGCAAAAATGGGAAACCTAGTTTGCGGATATTAGAAATGTATAGCATCAGTGATGTACGATCTAGATGTAAGTGAAATATAGGCAATACTGTAAATAGGACACTTTATCGTTATGGAGATGGCAAAACTGTATTTAAATATTTGATTTTTGAAAAAGGACCTTTACCTCTCTTTTAAATGCCCCAAGACTTTTTGGATTACTATGTATAGTATGAAGTACAGAGATTCTGATGACATGAAGTCAGGCTAGCTAATCAGGTTATACATAGTTGTGCGTGTTTCTTCCAAAAAATAACAATGACCAATTAAAATAAAAATCTATCCATTTATTGGAACATACACAAAGCGGCCTAACGCATTTCGTGCCTGTAAGTGCCCCCAACAGGCACGAAACGCGTTAGGCTGCTTTTTGTATGTTCCAATAAATGGATTGATTTTTATTTTAATTGGTCATCGTTATTTTTTTTGGAAGAGACACTCACAACTTCCAGTTTTCCTACTCCAATGTTTTGCACCCATGGTTTGGGGTGAGCTGTGAGTATAATGTCTTATACTTTTGGTGATTATTACCATTTATTGTATTGACTATATTATTATCTATGGGCAGTGCATTACACTTTGTTTATTATACATAGTTGTGCCCCTACAAGACTGGAAGATGTGGAAGCTCAGCAAGGTTACAGATTTATGGTTATTACTATTCAAATCAGTGTAACTTGGATCCTAGCAACCCAATGGAGACTGGAGAGCTGCTGAATAAAAAGCTAAATAACTCAAAACTACAAATAATAAAAAATGAAAACCAATTATAAAGTGTCTCAGAATATCCCTCTCTACAAAGTACTAAAAACGTAATCAAAAGGTGAAAACCCCCTTTAAGCCAAGGAGAAATCCCCCAAGGCGCGTGGTACACATGGGTGCAGAATGGAAAAAATTACTACAATCACGAGTAGATGAAGGAATGCAGAAGGTGTGTCTTTCCCCGGAAGCCTCTTCTTTTGATAATATAGAGCCGCCACATTCCAAAGTCTATGAAAAGCATTAAAATGAGCACCAGGTACAGAAGGAATGGAAAACAATAAACTGAGATCATGAGAAACGATTCTCTTGCCTCATCCGCCGCGGCTTGATTGTTAAAGGGGATGTAAACACAAAAATATGTTGTCTAATAAAGAAAGCAAATTTGATTCTAAGAATGTTCCGAACTGTTAAACAACTGCTAAGGGTTTTATATTTATAAAACAGAATCTATTCTCTTGACTTTTCCTTGGTGCACCACCTAAGGGCATTTCCCTCTATGCCTTCTTCCCAGGAGGATTTTGAGCCAATAACAAAGCTTAGGGGGTAACATAGTAGCACAGGAACATAGTAATTTAGGTTGAAAAAAAGACACACGTCCATCCAGAGCTGCCATCAGATATCACGGGGCCCCATACAGCAACATTTTCTGGGCCCCCTGGTCCCTGCCCACCCAAACCTGGCCCCAAGCCCCACTCCAGATCCCCCCAACACCACAGTAAAAAGACCATTCAGACACCAGTGGTGGTCAGGGCCCCCTATATGTTTAAAAAAACATTGGCTCCCCATAAAATTTTTCTAAAAAAAATTGGTGGCCAGGGACCCCCTATACATAAAAAACATTGGTGGTAAGGGTCCCCATACCATTGGTGGTAAGAGCCCCCCTTAAAAAATCATATACATCGAGGCTCCCCTATAGAATGAAAAAAAACATTGACAGCCAGGGTCCCCCATAAAAATTAAAAAAGAAAAACATTGGTGGTCAGGGCCCCCTTAAAAGTAAAAAAAAAACATTGGTGGCCAGGGGTTTAATAAAAAAAACATTGGTGTTCATTGGAAATTACCTTAGGTTCTTCAGTATCTTTGGCTCCTGTCTTGGCTTTGGGTTTTTTGTGGCTTTGGGTCTTTTTATGGCTTTGGTTCTTCAGCTTTGGCTCCTGTTGTGACTTCGGACCTTCAGGACTTCAGCTTCAGATCATTTCGCAGCATTGGGTATTTTTACGTGACTTCGGCTCAGTTTGCAGCTTCGGGTCTTCAGCACTTTGGGTCTTCCCCTCGTTTCAGGACTGCAGAAGTTCCGCGGCGTATAACTTAATTAGAAAACTGCAGCACAGCTGGGCCCCCCTTCAGGCCCAGGCCCGGTACAGTTGTACCCCCTGTGACCCCTGATGGTGGCCATGCATCCATCAATTATAACCTTTTTAGTCAATTTATAACCTGCCTAACTATTGATCCAGAGGAAGGCGAAAAACCCCTCTGAACCCTAGCCAACTTGTCTTAGAATGGGTGAAAATTCCTTCCTGACTTCCCTGGATCAACTATGAGCTATCGTCCATAACCCTGAAAGAAAGAACATAGTACAGGGTGATCCAAGGGAAAGTAAAACAATTGTGGGGAGGTTTCTATAATATTATAAATATTTGAGATTTCTTAAAAAAACTGAACTCAAATACATAATTTCACCAGGTAAAAGCAGTCGAGGTCCTATAGCAGTCAGTGGGAACTGTGCTGATCCTATTGGACCTTTTCAAGCCATTTGGATTTCTTTTCTCTACAGGTATGGGATCCATTTTCCAGAAACCTGTTATCCAGAAAGCTCCAAATTACAGGAAGGTTGTTTCCCATAGACTCCATTATATAGTGAATAAAGTTCCCCCTGTTGTAAATTATAAGGATATTATAAGTTACCGAGGAGTTTCATGACCATATAAAAACACGAGGCCGAAGGTCATGGAACTCCGAGGTAACTTCTAATATCCTCATATTTTGGAACTGGGGTACTTTATTTATTATAATACAAAAGTTTCAGTGAGTCATGTGACATTTTCTTATACTTTGTAATAATAAAACAATATCTTGTACATGTATGGGACATGTTATCTAGAATGCTCGGGACCTGGGGCTTTCTGGATAACTGATCTTTCCATAATTTAGATCTTCATACCTTAAGTCTACTAGAAACTCATTTAAACATGAAATAAAGCCAATAGGCTGGTTTTGCTTCTAATAAGGATTAATTATATCTTAGTTGGGATCATATACAAGTTACTGTTTTATTACTGCAGATAAAAAGGAAATCATTTTTTTTAAATTTGGTTTTCAGTTAACAGATCCTATACCTGTACTTGATCCTAACTAAGATATATTTCATCTTTATTGAAGGCGAAACCAGCCTATTGGGTTTATATATTGTTTAAGTTATTTTATAGTAGACGTAATGTATGAAGATCCAAATTACAGAAAGAACCGTTATCTGAAAAACCCAAAGTCCCGAGCATTCTCGATAACAGGTCCTTTACCTGTATTAATGTTTGGAAAAAAATTTTTTTTAGAGGTTTTCAAGGTTTTTGTATTTTTTAGCACATTGTTCAGCATTTTTGTTTGTTTTGTTTGTATTAAAGTTTTAAGCTTTAATATTGGAACAACCGCCAATGGATTTTATTTCAAGCAGGAATGACTTTAAATGTGAAATCAGGGCACAAGAAATTTTGGCCCGTTAAAAAAGAAAATTTTATTAAAGAATCAAAAATGTTAAAGGCATGCCCAGAACGTATTGTATGCTGCTCGCTTTACGCGTTTCGTGGCTGCCGGCCACTTCCCCGGACAGTACAAACCACTCCCATCAGGGTCAGACTGGGGGACCTAGGGCCCACATGACTGCGTCCAGGGACCCCCACCAACCCCCACCAACCCCCCAGAAAATACAAGAGATAACACTTATTTGCAGTTCACTGAAAGAAGAGGGGGGAAACGACTGAGTAGCAATGTTATATGTCCTGTTGCTATGTTCCTAGAATCATAGCAACGAGCAAAATACACAAAATACATAGAATAACCCCAGTATATACCACCTATTACCAGATCAGTGGAGTAAAAAGGTGAAATGACTAAGTATCAAAAACAGTGGTTAAATGATATAATAGATACAAACAGTTGATAGATATCTCCCACTCCCTTTTCATACCAAATATACCTCAATTGTTCTTCTCTTTTCTCTTTCTTTTCTTGTGCTTTATATGGAACCTGGCTGTGTGGGATGTCAGTGTTTGTGCAGCACGCTGGGGCCGAACTCTGACCGGTAAGTGCTCCCATGTTTATTCATGGTGAAGGGCAGCAACATTGCTCCGACCTATTCCTGTAGATGGGTATGAATAGGAATGTATGCTTTATATAGAATGTTATTTCAGATATATTGATGATGGTTTATATATGGCAGAGCCCTGAACCAGTCCTCTTAGATTTTGTGGGTAATTTGAATTCAAGAGAAAGTATAAATCAGAGTCACGCTTAATTAAAGTAATAAAGAAATCACTTAAATAAATGACTGATAGAGACATATACATTCCCTAGAAAGTGCCCGGCCTTTGTTTCTAAATACAGGGCAGTGAGTAAAGATATAAAACATATTCGCACACCAATGACTGCATGATGAGATACTGATTATGGATACTTTCTTTTGTCAGAATCTTGTTTTTTTTTCTGTTTCTGTGGGAACAAGGGCACATTTCTATTGGCCCAGGCCTCCCACATAAAAATATTTTTAGGCCCTCCCAACCCATGCAGGGGTTACCCAAGGCCGCCATTAGAAATCACGGGGCCCCGTACAACAAAATT
>CM044434.1:512609-534018 GCA_024363595.1 Xenopus borealis | reverse complement strand
CTGCTGAATAAAAAGCTAAATAACTATAAAACCATAAACAATAAAAACCAATTGCAAATTATCTCAGAATATCACTCTCTACATTAGGTGAACAGCCCCTTTAAGAAAAATTGATGCTGGTGAAAAATGTACCTGACTTTTCATAATTTTTAAGTAATTTTGAATAAAAAATTTTTTTTAAACAATTATTTTTTTAAAAGAAAATCCAAATCCTACAAAACGAGAATGGTGTTTCCTCTTGAGAATAAGAGAGTTGGGAGCCAATCACGTTTTATGACAACAAGCAATGTCGAAGCTCAGGAATAAAAATACAAGGGTACTAGAATAATCATAACAATATGGTCATCCTTTTGTCTTTAATACAGCAAGAAAAATAACAGAACAGATATATCAGCATAAAGGCATCTGGATGGACGATTCACATTACTTTTTTATCTCTTAGTTTTTCTTAGAGAAAACTGCAAATGGCAAAACATACAGAAAAATATCATTATTCTTTTGTTTGGGAAAATATTTTCAGGATTTGTCTCCCATCGTCAGCGAAGGGTGAGGTTATCGACTTTGTGCTCCAAAAAAAGATTCCTTATTTGCATATTTGGAAGCTGCCCCTAAAGAGACTAACAGAACAGCTCCCCCTGGTGGTTATGAGCAGAATGTACAGTATCTGATTATTCACCCCCCACTCGTTTATATCACTGGAAATATGCACCACACAAAAACACCCTCAAGTTTTACCGTCTCTTTTTGAAAACTGAATGGAAGATACTACCTGTGCATATTGATAAAATAAATGAAGCCCTTTGTAAGCACAGTGAGACAGGGGGTAGATTCATCCACTCATTAATATGAATGGACAACTCGTTACAAATTAATTTAAGACCTTTATATTCAGCAATCTCAACGTCAAACGCAATTTCACTGAAATTTAAAAAAATTAAGTCATTGGGTTCTTCTTTGCAATGGCTGCCAAGGGCCTACAGGGAGTTCTAGAGAACAGACCAATAGGCTTGTATATATACCGTATATAATATTTAGATAATGTTCAAGTAGAGTCCAAGGGGCTTAGAAAATAATTTTTTCATGATGCATAAACTCAGTGCCGGGCCAGAATGGCCAAGTGGCCTAGGCGGCCTGGCCGGCCTCGTCTTCCCAACTACCGGTCCAGACGGGCCTGAGAATGAGTGTGCACATGTATGTACAGGTGAGCGTGTGCCATTTAACTATATGGGAGCACACCAGAACCAGCCATTGAGTGGACATGGGCCTAGACTAGGAGGTAGGTGAGAAAAAGGGTATGAGCTTAGCGCCCCCCTAGCCACATGCCTCTCTGCTACCCCTAGTTCTGGCCCTAGTCATTGGCCAAATCTGATTAGGTAGGAGGCCTACTTATTCTAGAGCATTAAAGCAAAACAATTATGGAAATCAGAGTTTAATATTTTCAATTTTATGTTGATTAAAAGACTGCATCTGTAAAGAGTTATTACTACCCATTGTCACTTGGAGAATTTGTCGAAGGTGAACTTTCTGCTCCAGAACATCTGAAGGCCCAACCATTCTGTAAATAGGCCGAGGCTTACGTGGTCTGAAGGCATCTACATCACATCACCTTTTATATCTACAAGACGGAACTTAGAAGGACGCCCCAATACAAGTCATCTTATATTAACAAACTCTTTGTAGGCTCAGAATTTTCAGTTAATGTAAATTGCGGGTATGGTTTCTTTATGTTTTCTGTAAAAAGATATGTTTCCCTGAACTGATCTTTCCAGATCAGGTAACACTGCCTTTTTCTAAAGTTTAGTTATAATGTCACCATAATGGTGAATCAGTAATAATCACTGAGATGAATGATATGGATATGGTCCAAAATCTAGATAGCATGGGTGTTTAGAAAAGGCCTAAATAATAATACAGATATGGGATCTGCTATCCAGAAACTCATCCAGAAAGCTCCAAATTATGGAAAGGCCCTAGCCCATAGACTCAAATCAAATTATTCAGAGTTTACATATTGATTAGCCTTTTCAATGTAATAATAAATCAGTACCTTGTACTTTATCCAAACTAATATTTAAGGCAAAACAATCCTGTTGGGTTTATTTAATGTTTAAATTCATTTTAATTGACTTAATTTATGGAGATTACAGAAAGATCCTTTATCTGGGAAAACCCCAGATCCTGAGCATTCTGCATAACTGGTCCCATAACTGTAATTTGACTTCTTGAACCAGAGCCTAGAACCATGGACTTACTCTAGAGCAGTGATCACCATCCAGTGGCCCAGGAACAACGTGTTCTCAAACTCTTGGGATGTTGCTCCCAGTGGCCTCAAAGCAGGTGTTTATTTTTGAATTCCTGGCTTGTAGGCAGGTTTTGGTAGCATAAAAACCAGTTGTACTGCCACACACAGCCCCTTGTAGGCTGGCAGTCCATATATGATCTACCAATAGCAAATGACAGTCCTTATTTGTCACCACCCCAGAAAATGTTTTCATGCTTGTGTTGCTCCCCAAATCTTACATTTGACTGTGGCTCATGGATATAAAAGTTTCGGGACCCCCACTCTAGAACAAAGGTTTTGGATTGCATTGTTAAACTTAAATCCCTGGATTGCATACAGACATTAACCCACATAAATCCCTCTCATTCATTCATTCAGGAATTCCATGATGACTACTAGAACTTTATGGAGGTCCTTTACTCATTACATAGGATATGTTGTTTACAATACTTCAATAAGCACCATCTAGTGAACGTAAGGATCCCCCAGTTCCTTATGAGCTGTGACCCAAAGAGGCATAGTTAACTTAAACAGTGGCTTAAGTGATTATTATTTTTATTACACAGTGTAATTAGCCTGCAAAAATCTGCCAAGAGTGTATTTTGGATAGAGGTTGAGGACCTGGGAAATAAGTTCAGGTTACTGGTCATCAAGCAAAGCTTGGCATTCCCGTGGGCAAGCAGAATGTGTGCTTTATGCAATTTGGATGCCACCAACTCAGATATGTACAGAGGTAGAACACCTTCGTAACTCACTGTCTCTTGGGTTTAGACCTTGCAATGAACTACAGATGTAGCCAGGGTTATGCCAGTGGTAGCTGTGGCTATTCAACGGTTAACTGGGCTCTCTTCTGCTTCACCACATTTTAGCTACAATAGTCAGATAGGTTAAGAGACCATAACCATCCTTACATATGTATGCCCGCCATGGACAATCAGGTAGAAGACCCTTCTGAATTATGTCTACGCCCACCTGTATTGTTTTGCTGAGAAGCGCAAGAGAAAAGAACTGAAAGGGATGCAAACTTGTGATGGACGCTTTTGGAGTAGGCCTATTCAGACACCCTCCCCTATATTTTATAAAATTTCCAGCCCACTAATCAAGTATTAGAGGTGGCAATGGGGTAAATATAAAGCCAATGCTGAAACTGTGCCCCTGAAAGTGACTCGATTCCCAAACTAATCCAGGGAGGACCATTTGTGGTGCAGCACTCATGCATCTGACCAAGACACTGGCAATTTCCATCTGTTTTAGCATATTACACTTGTGTCTGTCAACAAGCCTCCTTGTCCCATTGTGTGCTACAAGAATGGAAGACTTTCAGTGGGCAAACATATTATGTATTTTAGGAAAACAGAGCACCTACGTTATTCTAACCTGGAAAGTCAACAAGAAGACTAACCTGGAAAGTTTTCCCAAGAAGACTAACCAATCAACCCTGGAAATAAGGAATAAATGACCCATCAGTTTAATTATGCAGCAATGTAAACAATTTTAGGAGTGTAACACTGTTGGTTGAACCTCAAAGCTTCTTCATCTGGATATTCCACATTTCTATCATACAGAATGTTCCAGAAAGAGCAATAGCTGTGAGGATCTTAAACTCATTTAAACAAAACCCAAAAGCATAAAAATTATAATAGAAAACAATATAATAGAACACATTCAAATTACAGATAATTGTACACTTTTTTTAATCTCAGTTGGCTTAAGGCAAAGCCAATCATCATTCAGGAAACTCAAATTTGAACTATATGTAAAACTCTAATTAAGGTAACGGTACTACTACTATTACTACTACTACTAGCAATGACAACAAAAGAAAATGACTTGTAAAATGGTTGGTATGGATACTTCACGGAAACAGAAAGAAAGGAAGTGTTTGAAAATGTGAAAATTAAAGGTTTCATGTTCCCCAAAAAGCTGGGGCACGTGGTAAGCAGGTAAACAGATTCTGGAGATTGGAACTATGACAAAGATATCCTAACTTTATGTAATCCAATATGGTGTAACATAGATTTCAGTTGCACTGGCCCTCTTTGCATGTGCATCTATACCAGAACAAAACAGTTTCCTCCTGATATTGGACCTTGGTGGTATGGTTCATCTACTGTAGGATCCTATCATAACTTTTGAAAAATAGAATTGTGAGCCATTTTAATGTATTTAACATTTAATGCTAACCATATGATTCAATAAATAACAATTTGAGATAGCCAGATAGTCATCATTTAGGATGTCTCCTGCTCCATTTGTAGATTACAGGCCACCAGACTCGACTAATTTTTAATGGCCATGGTCAATGTTTACCTATTTAGAATTGTCCAAAAAAAGTGCCAAAAATATTATTATTAGTAGAGATATCAGTATGTTACACTCCATATGGAAATGTATAAAGCCAATCTATGTCTTTGTCATAATAACCACTTGAGAAAAAGAGACATTGGTCGCTGGACCCTATATGGGACAGTGTCAATATGACAGGCACAAATAGATCGCATAGTACAAGGGTAAGACTGATAGAGAAATAAGGAATGTTGGAGAACAGAGGCAGATAGCACCCCTTTAATACTGATTCAGGTGTACTAAGTATGGTTTATGTACTAAGGCTTGTCTTTACACAATCTGAACTAGTGGCAGCTACTCAACTCTTGCGGTTCCACTACTTCTTCAGTTTTATGTTTACTAAGGTCCATAAAAAAACTGGGCAAACTATTTCTCAGGAGACCATTGCTTTCAAATTAAGGCCCATGCAAATGGTCTCCTATCTTGTGGGCAAACAGGCTATATAAGGATCTTCCACGTCAAGAAGGGCTTCCGTGGAGCACAGTGGCTCATGGGTCTGTCATTCGTAATCGGGACTGCCTCAGTGCCTCCTCCAATCAGAATCTTCCTTAAGTCTTTAACGATGTCAGACAACGAGGGACATCCTGTTTGGGAAATCACCCTGTTAAAAAATAATAGACAGTAAGATATGAACATGACAAAATAAAAGGAAATGCTAAACTCTCTTTGGGGGGGGGCGCAAGACAAAAACTGCACTCTATGAGAGTCCAGTGAACACTGTGTTTCTTTAATATCTACATTTATGCCTTGTACATGGTACTCTTAAAAAAAATCTCAGAATACAACTGCACTATGCTGGTGGATTTTGCTGGTGGAAACAAACATACACCATGGGTACACCGTCTTTATTTTAGAAGGACTGTTCTCGGATATGGGGGGATGAGTGATTAATGAGATGACATGGTTACACATAGAGTGACAATGATAAATATATATATATATGTAGATATAGATATTAGCTATTAAGTTGGATGGATGCAATTTCTTTTTTATTTGGAAAACTGTTTTGGCGATAGACATAAAAAAACAGTTGCATCTTCCCTTGAACATTGTATAAATTAAACATAACTACAAAACACAAGTAACTAGTAAAAATAGCCATAATCTTTTTTTTATATAGATGTTTTCGAAATTGAATACAGTTCTAAAATATCAATGTTGACATTAATTAGCCGCTTTTTCCACACTTCTTTCTTTTAAAGCAGCATTAAACCCCTTGTTTTTTCTCATTAAACCAGAAGTTAGGAGGCTAGGTACAGGCCCTTTTGGATTTTTCGAAGGCAAGTGTTCTGGTCGAGTTACATTTAAAAAAAAAAATATACATCTGTGCAGAAAAACAAGAGATTAACAACCATGTGACCTTAAAGAGCGCAACCGCGGCATATCCCATGTTAAATTTGTTTATTTGTTTACAAAGAATTTTCACTCGAACAATGTCCCAGTTGCAACCATGCCTGCACAAGAGATATTACATCCGAAGTCTTAATGTACAGTATATAAAAAAAAACAGATTTAAACACCCAATGTCAATAGCATGGAATTTTCCGAGCAGCCCATAGTTTTTTGTTTATTGACATACCCAAAAAGTGGACAAGGACACATGTCCCCTTTTGAAATGTGCTCAGACGATAGGTAAATTACAGAGCTGTCTTTATACAGCATGCATTGTTTCAGTCTGTCCCATGTTAATGATTCACAAACATCTAAAAAATAAATGGCACAGTATATCAGCTTGTAACGTCCTCACACACACATACGCCCACTCTTTAAATCTTTGACAATGCCCGCCAACCCCACTTGGCCTGTGACCCATTCATGTAAAAAAAGAAGGCTTTTCTCACTGTTTTACTGGGCTGCTCCTTTTTCTTCCTCTTGTCTGAGGCGCTGAGATAGGAGTGGTCTCTTGAATGAAATGGTAAAGCCCTTGCAAGCTCCCTTTCACTGTAAGGAGGAAGGCAGTCTTCTTCCTCTACTTTGTGGTCTTTGCTGTCTCCAGTTTTCAGTGTTGGAGATCTACCATAGCTGCGACTTGAATTTTGCCGCACGCTCAGTTTGGAGGGGGTTACACTGGTGTCCTCAAGACCCCTTGATTTCCTCTCAAGAACTCTGCTAAGATAAGCATCATCATAGCTCTGGCCCATTCTGGTTATCCGTTTGGGCAAATGCTTGTCCTCCGCAGCTCGTATTCGAGAGGGGCTGAAAGACCAGCCTCTTTCGCTGTCTGAAAAAACTTCTCTTCCATGGTTTCGTTTTCCATAGTATTCATCTGAAGAGCTGTCCTGATACAGCGATCTTCCCCTTGTCTCGGATCTTTCAAACCGAGGTCCTGGTGCAGGTCCCCGGCTGTCGGCCCTCCGTGGTCTTTGCTTATAAGAGTCTGTAAATGCTGCTAACTCATCGGTGGACACAGCCTGGATTGTCATGGGAAACGATTTTCTTTCCAAGACCTCAGATGTCGGTCTCTGGAGGCTGTGGAGAAAAAACATAACATGTTCTGTACATTGATAAATTATATTAGTAGGAAAACAGGTAACACCACAATGTTTAAATTGACTTTGTAAGGAAATACTCTACACATTCTTCTAGACTGAACAGGAATGTAGACCATTTTGACTTGTTTGATTCATTTTTCCTGAGACCCTTGGTAGCTATTTTTATGATGGTCTTAAAGCACTCTTGAATAAATGGATATTACCATGTTTATATTAACCAGTTTGGAGAGGTCCATAAGACCCAGGCCAGATATTGTAAAACATGGCCTGCTAAACTGTGTTACAAGTATAGCGTCATTTGTTAGGAATGCTGCCAATATGTTGATTCAGATAAACCACGGATGACAAATATTGCTTCACATTGCTTCATGGGAGGTCATCAGGTCATCAGAAGACATAGAATCAGGTCATCAGAAGACATAGAATTGATGGGAGCCCACTTCCCTCCCATTTTCTGTGTGGCCTATAAACTGGAAAGTTGTAGGATCTTGACCCAAACCTTTTGACCCAGGGCCTCAAAAATGATTAGAACAAAAAGGGCCCATGTTTCCTATTACAATACCCCCTCACATTAGAATATTCAAAAGCAGTATATCTTCCAGAGAAAAAAAATGACTCAAGTAAAAAAAACAGCCCACCCCCAAATCCCTTCCCCCATTTTTGCCCTGCAATGGAGCTGAAATAATAACTCCTATACCTGGAGAACCATAGGACAGATAAACAAGGATACAAGGTACAGAAGAAGAAATGTATGGTTGATGTATATATTTCTCTGAGAGTTCACTGGTTATTAAAAGAGCAGTTACATCAATGCATTTCTGCATAGGCAAGAGCATGGAGATTACTGTTATAGGCTCAAGGCAAGACCATGTAAACTATAGTTAATCTTACACTGCAAAGAGCAGATAATTGGTGCAGTTCTTTTAAACCATAGCACAAACACCATTTCTGTGAACTGATATGGGCCTGATGTATAGACGAGCACAGGTTGGTTCTAGTACTTAGTGTTTTAATGGGTATGCTTGCATAAGTGCTGCTAATCTTTACTTGTTTCACACACTTGGTGGTAGGTATTATGTGTTATAATAAGGCTCATACAGTTTTTGTGTGGAGTGTAATTATAATTATGCTCTATATAAACCACAAGTCTTACCAAATTTTGTCTGCAGAGAAATATATATTTATTACTGCACTGCAAAGCACTCCTTGCTTCCTAAAGCTGCTTTTCATATGAATCATTGGCAATAAAGACACTTTGGCTTTTTCTTAACCTCTGCTTTCTGAGCAATCTGTACTGTATAAAACAGAGATTCCAAACCAGTGGCTCGGGGGGAACATGTTGGTCACCAACCCCTTTGGATGTTACTCCCAGTGGCCTTATTTTTGAATTCCAGGCTTAGAGGCCAGTTTTGGTTGCATAAAAAACATGTGTACTGCCATTCTCTCCTGTAGGCCGCCATTATTGTGCACCACCAGGAACAATTTCCATGCTTGGGTTGCTTCTCAACAGTTTTTACAAATGAATGTAGCTCAATGGTTGGGGACAATGGTACAATGCAGGGATACTGGGCTGAAGACAGAATACGTCTGTAAATCAAAGGAAGAATCACAACTTCTGAATGCCAGGCAGAGATGTTCATTGGACCATTGGGTGGGAAGAATATTCAATGAGACACAGCTTAGTAGTTCAAACAGTGATATATATTTGTATTCCTCTCACTGATGTAATAAGTAAGCTGGGAACAGCATTTGATCAATTGCCTATAATCATAACATTTCATGTGAAAGAATGAGATTTGTTTTCCAGAATGCTCAGGATCTGGGGATCTTCATATAAGGATTTTCCATAATTAGGGAATTGTTTTTCCACCAATAAGGATTAATGAATATAGTTGATGTCAATGTACTGTTTTATTCTTACAGAGATAAAGGGAATCATTTTTAAATGAGTTTAAATTAATTGATTATAATGGAGTCTACGGGAGATGGCCTTAGCTGAAAGGACATTTCTGGATGGCGTGTTTCTGGATAAAGGATTTCTATATATCTTTTATTACATATTCTATTCTATCTGTTATTACAGAGATAAATAGAATCATTTTTACAAGGTTAAATTAATAGATTATAATACGGAGATTTCTGGATTGTACTTTTCTGAATATATATATATATGCAGAATATAAGGTAAACATATGTCAAAGCACCAGCAAAGCAAACCTCAGTGATCTCATCTACTTATAGACTAACAATCACTAAATTATATATAAATTCCCAACAGTTTCCCTAATATTTAATACTTACCTACTTCTGAAGCTCTCCCTGTCTTCCCTGAATTTAGAGTAGGTTGCGGGTCTTGCAGAACCAACAACACCAGACCAATACTCCGCATCTCCATCAGCGTTGCAACTGGAGGGTAATGGCTGCCTCCGGACTTGCCGATAGGAGCGGTTGAGATGTGCGTTGTCTTCGTGCAGAGAGCTCAATTCTGAAATTGTATGGCTGTCTAAAAACACAACAGAGCAATTATTACAACAGATAATGAAAGACGTTATAATAAATGCTTATTATACGTACAGAACAGCAACTCTAAAGGCAAAATTCCAAAGTGTTCCCCTAAGCCTGAGGCTATCCCAGTTAACTGCAGGATAAGCTGAAATACAATGAAATACAAGGTTCCACAAATTCATCTTGGGATAAACATGGCTTAAATAACTTGAGCTGGGCCTGTTTGATAATGAGGGTAGTAGTCACCACTGTATACAGCTCACATGGTCATGCTCCAAACTTCATAGGCAACTGGGTGAATTTCTGAAGCCCTTCCACCCAACACCTGGATTTTGAGGATAAACTGTTGCTGGAAAACTTTAAAACCCCACAGTAAATATCCAGCACTATAGAAATTGTACCACACTCCCTCCCCCTTTCTTCTAATGAACTTTCATTGTAGCTATTTATATAAACCCAGCCTACTCTGTGTCCCTCTTTCAGAAAATATATTTGGATCATACTAAAGGAACTATATTACCATTGGTAACAAGACAATACACAGCTGAAGACACAGAAGCAGTTGAAGCGGATGAGTCAATGAGTGGGTGTCAGCCAAGTTATGGGATGACTCAGTCGTGCTCACAAATCATTGTTCCGGAACCCAGAAAATTTGGGAATGAAACAAATTATTTCACAGTCAAATCAGCTGCAAGTGCACCAGCATTTCATTCTTACATCTTTCCCGCATTCGTCGGGCCGGATCAAACTGGGCCAGTTCTTTTTCTACATAGTAAAGGACTTTCATTGAGTCTCTTTCCTTGTCAGCCTGGATCCTGTACCCTTTACGTACAGCTAAGAGGGAGAAATAAATGAAAGCAATCTGTTATGGTTCAGTCATGTGTCCCCCAATATTTATCTCCTTATGCAATCTTTCTGTTATAGAAAATTATATTATATGAAAAAATAAATCAGAGAATGATAGATAGATCAGCAGATGATGATGATAGACGACTGAAAGATCAATAGCTGATGATAAACGATTGATAGATGAGTTCTAGATGATAGCTAGATAATTGATGATGACTGATACTGTAGATAGATGATAGACAGTGAGAGAGAGAGCGATAGATGATTTATAGATGATAGATCATTGATAAATAATCAATAGACAGATAGACACAAAGAGAGAGAGAGAGGGATATTTATATAAGATACTGTAAATAGAAGCTAGATATCAAGATATATAGATGATAGAAATAAATTATAGAATATAAATAGATATATAGATGGTAGAGAAAGATAACAGAGGTCAATTGGATGGGTTGTAAGTTCTCTCCTTAGATTTAAGACCATTCCAGGAGGCCCTAGCTTGTGAGTAGGAGTGTATGGTATAGGTGGGATTAGGAGGTACCCTTCCTGGTGGGGATGATTTTGGGAAGCCCTAGGCTCCAAACAGGTATTAAATGGCATAACATGGGAAGAAAAGCCTTACTAGCTCTTTTTAGGTGTCTGGTGCTGGGGATCAGAGGACCCCAGTAACAAAGATAGATGGAACAAACATAAAGGATTAAGTTGGGTCAAGGACCCACATGAACATGATTTTAGCATGTGTAAATCTTAGTCCATCCTGTACTAGTCCGCATTAGATGCGAGAGAGAGCATTGACTACATATCTGAGGATTATCTGGCTCAAATGAGGAGCTACAGGAGTTAGTAACTGGATTGTAGGTGTGCAGACTACAGGGACTCCCTTTAAATTACTTTAGTGAGGGCCAGTGAGTGAATGATGGACATCTGTGAATAACTTGGGTCATACCTGACCTGGGTAGTTGAGAGGCAGGGAACCAGGTGGGGACTGGCAACTTATAGTGAGGTGTCTGTGGGATGGATTTGACTTGGAGGTGGTGGCACAAAGAGCAGTTGTGTGATAGGAAGTCAAACCACAAGCATGTGAGACTGTGTTTGAGTTTTATTTAATAAATGTTTGGAAGAACTGCAGTGCAGAAATCCTTTAAGTATATTCTGATATTAGACCAGTTAATGACATTTATCCATTTATTCTTGTATGTATCATCTATAAATTATTACTGGCACTATGTAACTGGGGAGGAAGGGGGGGATTTAAACACATGTAATCACTCATTAATCAATGTAGTTTAATCCTACTGCTCACAGTGAATACATGTAAATCATATTTAAATGCAAATTTACCATTTTGTCCTGTTAGCGAGTCGCTCTGTACCAGGGGTGGAATGTGCTGTTTATCCATGACTCTACAGGTTGGCACTTGAGAAACAGGAATGGTGGAGATGTAGTAGGGGGGGCAGGCAGTTGGGACAGCCGGGGGATATCCCACCTTGGCAGCCTTGCCGGCTTCATATACTGTAAGGAAACAAACTATGCATTAGGGCAGTGTAAAGTCTTGCCACTGAATCTCTGTATTTATAGACTAATAATGCTGGTACCATATCCCATGTTGTTTCTCTTGGATCCTTGTGTGATTATTTGTGCTGTGTAATGGCCAATTCTGAGGAGTCCAGCTCTGGTGCTAAGCCAGCAATTTGGGACTGAGCAGATGGTGTTGGAAGTCTACAGGGTTTATTTATTAGACAGCCATAAATACAGGGGAATAAATGTGCTCACATGGCTTTATAGTATCTTTATGCCTGTTATGAGAAAACCCAAGGGCTTCTTCCTGCTGAATTGTGTTTACTACATGGGAATACATCTGCTGCCATAATTTTATGGTATTGCTAAACCATAATAATGACTGTAGCCAGTCAACTTATAATACAATGGCAGCTCAGACAAGACTAAAACCCAAGTTGGGCCAGGAAAACCTTTGATCTAATCATACAGTAGATATCCCTTAAGAATGCTCAGACCCAAACTATCCACCATTGCCGATGCCATTTGGACGTTTAGATACTTACAGGCTCTTGGGCAACAGCAGGTCTCTGGGCAACATGGACAACGCACGTAGCAGCAGCAGTTATGGGGGCAACACTGGCACCAGCAGATTCCCACCATCACGAAGAAGAGGAACGTCCCAAGTATCACCAGGCAGACAAAGACCCACTCTAGGATTACAAAGACGAGTTTGCTTAATGGTGTTGTTAGAATCATGGAGTTCTGAATACTGGCTAGGATTGAATGGGATACTGAGGATAACATATGAGAGAATAACCTGTTTATGTGTCACAATACCAGTACAAAATATGCACCTATCCATATACCATACACTTATTGGGTGGTAATACATGATAAAAGCTGGTGTTTTCTAATGGTTAGATCTCCAAAAATCACTACATGACATTAGCCTAAAATAATTTAGTTTTGCATATAATGGAATGGTTATGAGACAGAGGTTCCTTGAATGGTGTCTGGATAATCTGTTAGAACTTCCTAACCCCCAGTTCTGACCCACCACCCTGGATTCAGGATAGGCGTTATCAAGACCTACTTACAGGACATGAGATAAGGAATATCTTCTTAAGTTTCTATAACAAGGACATTAACTTCCCTCTTTTTTTGGGATCCCAGTGTAGTTTTGTTTTCCTTATGACCATCTTCCTCACGGTCTCTAGACATGGACATTTTTTGCCCATCAGACACTAGTACTGACTAACACAGAATACTGAGTAAAGAAAACGGTTATTTTGAAATATAATGGTATTTTTTAATGTGGACTACAAATGAATCAGGAGAAGCTGAGTCCTAGCATATAATTTGCTCGTATGTTAGGTACGGCAGCTGATTAGCACTCCATGAGGCTATAGTAGATGTATCAAAGGCTGTGGATGCTGAACAAGTTGCTCATTCATACAAATAATCACATTTAAAGAGGCACACATCATCTTTACATCAACATGAAGTATTTTGGATATATAGCATATGATACACTAGACTAGAACCATGCCTGAAAATTACAAGCATGAAGGTCACAAGGCTTTTTTAGAGATAAGTTGATACTAGCATCTGACCACATATTAAAAGGCACAAATCAACATAACCCTCAGCAACCAAATCCCACTTCTAGTCCTCCATAAACTCCCAACCACATGTCTGTATAAGAATACATTGCATTGATGCACCACTTAGTTGCTTTCATTGGAGCATCAAGATATGGAAGATCCCAATATACTGCACATACCACCATGCCAAACACTACTTCCACTCCCAGCACAACACTTGTAGCAGTGAAGCAGAGCACAAGGTCCAGGAAGTCAAGACTGGGCTTTATTGGTTCCACAATGATGTCCAGATTGCTTGGTGAGCTTGAATAAAGACCAAGACTGGTTGCCACCCTGTTCCACCCGTGAACTGAATGGTTTCTTGCTAATCACTGGCATAAGGCTAATAACACATGGGGCACATTCTCTAATGGTTTATTTCAGTTGGTGGAGAATTGTCTGGAACCACTTCTGCTGCCTCACTTGACATGGCAGGTAATGAAGCTTTTTAGTTCCCCAAACATTCAAGAGATATGTAGATGTTATTAATGGTGACTTGGGAAGGGAGTGCTTGATTCAAGGTTACAGGGTAAAACACAGGACTGAAAGTAAGAGAAAGGGGCAGAAACAGACTTGTTAATGCACTTAAATTGCATGCCAAGATCTTTCTATGCATGTGATGTGTGTCTACAAAGACTTTCAAACACAAAAACACAAAAAGCTAAGGTTCTTCTAAATCCAATAAAGTGATAATTCACAGCTACATTATATGAGTTATGTTCTGTATTAAATCATGCAATTAAAATCAAAAGAGTGAGCTCTTGCATTGACTTTTTTTATTCTGTTGCTTAGTAATGCCTGGCTGATTATGTGTGCTCTTTTCTTCTGCATCAATAATGATAATTACACATTGGAAAATACAGAATCCTGTGTTAAAATGCTTCACTATTTTACTGCTAGACTGAGTGTTCCCATGGCTGCCAATGCTTAATGAAGATTATTTTAGTTTGGGGACACGTTTATTCATAAATCAATGCAGTTGTAAAAGTAAAAATTTTAGCTAAGAACTTTGAGTTTTCTTGAGCAAAGAGGGAGTATAGCTAAGAACTTTGAGTTTTCTTGAGCAAAGAGGGAGTATAGCTAAGAACTTTGAGTTTTCTTGAGCAAAGAGGAAGTATAGCTAAGAACTTTGAGTTTTCTTGAGCAAAGAGGAAGTATAGCTAAGCGAAACGCGTCAGGAATGAGTGGCTAACACGGGTAGGCAGACAGAGGGGTAACACTGCACTGTGGATGTTGTAAAAAAGATGTGTTTGTAATTATATTTCTTTTTGCTGTGTTTGCACAAATAAATGTTTTTTCAGTATGAGGCTGTACACTTTTTGTATGTGATTTAGAATTGTAGTGTGTGGATCTGGGTACAGCATCTACTGTTGGAGACAGCGGTTTGCCCAATTAAATATTTAATTATATTTAAAACATTACTGAAGTATAGCTAAGAACTTTGAGTTTGCTTGAGCAACGAGGGTGTATAGCTAAGAACTCTTCGGTACGGTATCTAGTGGATAAGGAAGCCCTAACAGGTATGATGTGAGATCTTATATATGGGTTTGAGTCCCAATGGTACAGGCAGAGTCAGGTGACTCCACATGTGGTATAAGAGGCAGGGGTAATGTCAAGTTGATCCTCTTGAATCCCAATCAATAACCCCCTAACCCAATGCCCTTGGTGTGGAGCATGCTCAGCTTTCCAAACTGCAGTATGCAGGATGCACCTCACATTACAGGACAATGCTGGCATTATCAATGATGCATTGGCTAGATGTAAGCCACAGGTATGTCAGGAGCTACCAGAAACAATGCATCAATGCAGCTCAGAATTGCAAGTTTAGGGGTCCAACATGAGCCTGTTCAGGAGGAGTGGGAATAGAAACATATATTGGCGCTATACTATAATTATTGCCTGCCTTGTCCTTAGAGAAGTACTGATGACCTTGTGTGTATGTATAGAGTTAATAGTGACAACCATAACCTTTAACCATAACCGGAGATTGGAATGATGGAATTTTGCTTTTGGGCTAAAATATGCCAATAGCATTACAACAAAATCACAACAAAACAAAATAAACTCACACAAATACAGATGTTAGAAGTATATTTTGCACTTATATGCTACGGTAATATTATATGAGACCTGGTGCACCGCCAGTCAGTCTGTTCTCATTGCACAGGTAAGGCCAGACAGTGCCAGTGATGCCATAGTATGGAACGGTGCCATCTCAAATTATAGTTTCAGAACTGGAAACACCTGCCTTGCAACATGTTCTGTTTGAAGTTGGCTGTACCTGTGGGAGGGGGGCAGTTAGGGGAAGAGTTCCTCAGCTGATCTCATGGGAGGCTCATAGTGATTAGTTGCACTGGTAAGCATTGTTTGTCTTCTTATATTTCTGCAACTGCCATAGGCCAGCAATAGATGTCCATTTTAATGATCCCTGGAGTTTAAATCTTCCATGACTCCTGCACTTCCAACAAGGCCTGGACTGGCCTGGGGTTCAACATAGGCCCTGGCATTTCTAGGACAAAGAGGTGCAAACAGCTCCCATGGGGCCAATAAAAAGTGATGCCAATAGAGAGATGTGGCATCTTACAGCAGCCCCTCTGGCACTTGCCAGAATCCACAGCTTACCAGTCCAGACCTGCTCAAAACTGATATTAGGGGTAATTTTAGACCCCCGTGGGCATAAATGTAAGAGCACTAAGAGGTGCAAGAGCATGCCTCTTAGTGCTCATTTCCACCCCTTGGATAGCAGCTCTTTGCACCAGATCAAAAATAAGCACCCCCAAACCTATTGTTGCTCTAAAGCAGGCAGTAAGGACAAAGCTTTGATGGAGCCTGTGCCTCCTGCTGCTCTGCACCTTGAGCATCTGAATCATGACCTGAAGCAAACAAAAACAAAAAACCTCTAGACTAGTAGAGTCTCAAAGAGAAATTAAGTGCACCCACACTGTTGTACACAGTTTATAGTATATACTATGGAGTATAGCTCCCCAAACATGGGGCCCGGGTATGCAAGCCCCAGACTTGAGGAGAATTCCAACAAAACATTTTTTTTTGGCAGCACTCACAGACAGTCAAGGTAAAGGAAATATAATTTTTTTTAAACTATAGCAGGATAAATAATAGGTTTCTGTTTTTGCCACAAAATACATAAGGCATTATGCATCTTACTATGGCTTTAATAAAATTTTACCTAACCTGTTCGTGGAAGTCTGTGAAAAAATTTATTTTGATGGCGTGAGAAATCTATGGACCAAAAATAAATTGGCAATAAACACGAGACACTGGCAGACCATATGCCATTATCTGGCATAGGATGGCCAAAGTGGTCCATGCATGCAGAAGTACGGTATCTGGGACAATACTGCCCATCCCACTACAGGTATGGGATCCATTATCCGAAAACCCATTATCCAGAAAGCTTAGAATTACGGAAAGGCTGTCTCCCACAGATGCCATTTTATCCAAATTTTAAAAAAAATGATTTCCTTTTTTCTCTGTAATAATAAAATAGTATCTTGTACTTGATCCCAACTAAGATTTACTGAAATTAATCCTTATTGGATGCAAAACCACCCTATTGGGTTTATTTAATATGTACATTTTCTAGTAGGCTTAGGGCATGAAGTTCAATACTATGGAAAGATCTGTTATCCAGAAATCCCCAGGTCCTGAGCTTTCTGGATAACAGGTCCCGTACCTGTATTTTGAAACAACATCTAGGGGACTGGGGGTTACTTGTATCAACAGTTGTCCCTCATCTATGCATCATTCCTTGCATTAATCAAATTTATTGCCAGAGGTTCAGCACTAGGCTTCTTGATCAATGATCAAGGTCCAACATTCGGTCATAGACAAGATGATGAGCTCCAGGAATATCTAGGACAGCAAAATCTCACCCCAGCTGACCTTCAGCATGGGCTTTCAGAAGAAGTTCAGAAGAGCAAAATAGCATGTGTCCCAAGTCTCATCCAAACTGGCCTTTAGGTTGTGTCATCTACATCCTGCTCTGTGGTCCTCTGGTGGGACAGTCCCCCTGTTCTAGATGCTCTTCAGAACTTCATTTAAAGTTGTCTCAAAGCTAGAAGAACTATTCCCTGTGACGCTAAACAACCATGTGTGTTATCTGATTCCAAACTACAACAAATGAAACCCATCAGTGTCTGAATTCTAAATTTCCATCTGTAATGTTCCCTTGTTGTAATGAGGACATAGTGCTATTACCAGAGGATTTGCGTCCCACGCGATAATCCAGCAATTACTATAAAACAACGTATTATCTTTAAGAGAATTAAAAAGACACTAAGTTTGGAGATATTTCTCCTCTGAGGCCGTGAGGACAAATAAATGTTCTCTGCAGTCAGAAACGCCTCATTAATGTACATCAAGAGGCTTAAAAAGCCAGTTTAAACATAATAAAAAAGCTTCTATGCAACACAGTGTTCATTAAACCAATCAGGGACGTGCCGTGTAATTGTGAAAAGCTGTTATTTCCTCCGTGACTTGAGACACATTTGGGTTCATTCATGTTACTCAGACTCTACTGCTGCCCCAGTTTGGGATCTGCAACTTGCACTGAGACTGCTCAGATAACTGTTCTTGCAGCCCATCTGTTAAAGGATGATGGGGATAAAGGTGCAAAGTCTGCAACTGTTCTAGTATCCCATAGCAACCAGTCAGAAAGTAGTATTTATCTGCCAACACATAGGAGACTGATTGTTCCCAGAAATGGAAGCGCGTGAGAGGGGAAGAACTGCCTTAGCCAAGCAACATAGAAGCTCTTTTTCAAATGGATGTGTAAAGATGCAGAAGATAATCTTCTATCTACATGATAAGTTATTAACCTGCTAAGAAGGAATCCATATATTCATTTTGCCTGCTGTATGCCATATATACACCGTCCTGTTCTTCGAGGACTAACGTACGCAGTAAAGCTGCCATGTTGATGTCAAACAAACATTTATTAATGCAGTGAATTTTAATTTAAGGCGCTTGGCTCAAACTAGTGAAAAAGACAAAATCATTTCATCCCCAGCACCACAAACCTATTTTTCAGTACAACCAACTAATGAGTTATGGTATTGAGGGTAATTTCCATTAGTTGACAGATGCACAAAGAAATTGTATATTTAATAGGCAATTAGCTGGATGTGCTGGCAACACTGATGAATCACACGGTTTAATAACTACACAAAAGCCCGATGTTGTGTCTTGGTCGGAAAGTTCTCTGCAGCTCCTATTCTGCTTTGTGCCTGGGGCATTTCTATTTGTGGCAGAGTTGCCCCCTAAGGGGAGGAATGTAGAAGCAGGGGTAGAGTCACCAATCAACAGTCAGATTAAAAATCTAATTGGTTGATTTGAGGTTGGGGGCCTGGAACCAACTTTTACTTCTAGAATTTTGGTTTTTAATGGCTAGATTTTGTGTTTAGTATGTTAAGTATGCAGATGATGTCTAGGTTTGTGGTCAGCCAAAACTCTTTGTTTAGGCAGGTTAAGTCCAACATCAAAACATGCTTAATTGGTTGTGGGCCCATAACCTTACACTGCCCTACTTCATCTTTAGCAGGTTGTATTTATAAGTCCACCAGTTCTACCCCATACCATTCTCTTTGTGGCATCAGAGAGGAGTGTGGGTCTGTAAACATGACTTGCCTGGTTGGGTGGGAACAGACAGGTTAGGCTCATGCACAGGTCAAGAAAAAGTCTACCTGCACATCACTAGACTAAAGTTAGAGTTGTGAGGGTCTTAAGGTGGCCATACACGGGCAGATAAAAGCTGCCGACAGACTGTGTCGGCAGCTTATCTGACCGTGTGGGGGGCCCTCCGACGGGCTTTCCCGATCGATGTCTGGCTGAAAGTCAGCCAGATGTCGATCGGGCAGGATTAAAAATCCCGTCGGATCACGGCCGCATCTGTTCGTTGATGCGGTCTTGCGATCCGACCGCCCATACTGATCCGAACGTTGGGCCCTAGGGCCCACGATCGGATCAGCCCGATATCGCCTATCGGGCATATCGGGGAGAGATCCGCTCATTTGGCAACATCGCCAAACGAGCGGATCTCTTCGTGTATGGCCACCTTTAGACATTGCAAAAATACATCTTGGGTGGTCATAAAACCCCTTTCTTAATTTGGCTTCTCCTACTTCTGACATATTTTATAGTCTCCTTTATAAATTACAGACTAAAGCTGAACCACATCCATATGGATCTCTAAAACAGCCCTATTAGCTTGTCAGAATTTTATTTAAGTGATCATCATCAACAACCTATATTTTGGTGGGACAGTTTGGAGTTTTATACTTGGTAAAGTTAAGAGGTTACTGAAAAGTGGGCGAAGGTTAGGTTAGGCACCCCCTCCCTGGCAAAATCAAAGATGATGTGTGATTAGAGTTGTAGAGAGTGCCAAATTGGAGCTCCCAGTGAAGTGTGGTTTCATTGTCCTCTGAAAAATAATCAACCCAAATAATAAAAAAATTATGAAAATATTCAACTTTTCAATATACATTGATCCCCAGTTTTTATTGAACACAGCAATATCTGTTCTTCTTTTGTTATTATCTGCACTGCTGACCTGACTATATGTCCCATCAAAACAATGTAACAGTAGTCAGCCTCCTCCAGTTCTCACAATTCCTTGCACAGTTCTTCCTTCTCAAAGGTCTGTTGGTCAGCGAACATGCAAGACATTGTGGGATCTGGAGACATATGAATTCCTCTGGATAACATTATAGTCTTTGGCTTTGTAGGAAGGGGAATAGTAAATAATCCCATTCAGTTCAATAGCCCACAGCTGGAAATTAACCATCTGTCTCCAAAGGACCTAAATGAGTCCTTTTACCTAAGGATTATGGAATATTTATTCTGTAGGACAAACAGTGCTTATAACCTCCCGCGCATTCAGTACTATCCCAAACCATTCCAGCAATCTGCCCCTGGCGTATGACTATAGTCCTGTAACGCTGTTGCTTTTGCCGGATGAATATTTTATATTTCTGCATAAATGATGAAGTTGCCCATTGTAATGAAAAGTGAGAATCCACTCTGTGCATTATTGATGGGCCACATTATCTGAGATGAATCAAAAGAGAACGTTCTGATATTGTTTCGGCAGCCGCATTCATTGAGTGAATCTGATATTGTGAAAAGTTTATGCGTAATGAAATCATCTCATGAAATTAATATTTTTCATCTAAAATTGTTAGTTGTCAGCTTCAGAGACATCGGCCTCCAGAGTTTGGTATCAGTGGAGAGCAGGGGGTGGCTGCCAAGCAATATTAACCTTTATGCAGCCAAAAAGGACTGGTTCATAGCTCCTTTATGCTAAAGACTGTGGGATAAGTCCAATTAGAGACCAGAAGTGGCTTTCCAAGGGAATTCCATTCCACCCAGACTTCTCAAGAGCTCCAGAAACTTCTTTTTCATTTTAATGATGCAATGTATATGAAATAATGAAATAATCTCATCTATTTTTATTGAACCCCAGTTCATTTTATTAAACAACCTTATGCCAATGTTTCATGACAACAACCATCAATATTGGAGAAAACGATGGCCTGAATCATTGCCATGGGGTGGAGCTAAGTGACCCATCCAATATAAAGGTAATTCCTTTTCTTCTATGCAAGAGTTTTGGCCATTTGTGAACTAGCTCAATTATTGAATATTAAAAAGCTGTACATAAGAACACTAAGAGCTGCTGCCCCTTGCACAAGAGCTCAGATTCTGAATGCATATTTTTCGTCTGTCTACACAAATGAGGAACCAGCTCATGAAGGTTTCCTTATTAATAGTCC
>CM044434.1:334609-344875 GCA_024363595.1 Xenopus borealis | reverse complement strand
CTAATGTATCCCTGTGAGTGTGTTTTTATCCTTCCCACTCCTGTGGGGCGTTCC
The DNA here is from genome assembly GCA_024363595.1 of Xenopus borealis. Taxonomy (NCBI): domain Eukaryota; kingdom Metazoa; phylum Chordata; class Amphibia; order Anura; family Pipidae; genus Xenopus; species Xenopus borealis. The sequence goes on along the minus strand of CM044434.1, from coordinate 344,821 downwards.
CACTTCCAGCGAGCAACAAAGCTGAGCCGCATGGATGACATTCGGGAGAGAACATGTAGGAACCTGTAAAAGGCTCGCACAATTCAATAAAAAAATTATATATCCCAGGCACTTGGTGCTGCGAAGCTTTTCCCCCCTCCAGAAATCCCATGTCTTTAATAGATTATCAATGTAGCGTGGAAACACACGGACAAAGAGATGTATTTCTGCAGGAAGCATGATGAGGTCAAAGACCAAGTTATACCACTTTCTTGTATGTTATTTATGTGTGTAAATATATCTATATACATACAAAAGCCACCGGGTTCAGTTGTAGAGGCTTTTGTAAAGGAAAGCGCAGGGAAAATAAGATTGTTGCTAATAGTGCTCTATGAATGCTGAAGAGGGTTGGGAGGGAAAGTGATGGGTGCACTTAGTTGCAGTGTCATTTTTAGGGGGTTTTATGTTTCAGCCTCCTCCAGGAATTGATAACGTGCTGCTGCGGAACTGCAACTCCCACTACCCACAATTGCAGTCAGAAGCGAAATACTGTAACATTTAAGTCTCTACACCTGACGCTTATGTCTCTGTTATTTTATCCCGCTGGCCAATTCTGTTCTAATCATAGAGAAACAGGGATGGAGGCCATTTCCAGTTTGTTAGCGGGTGAAACTTTTAAATTTGGCCAACTTTGTTGATAAGCTGAAGTATTCCCTGTTTGTTATAACTAAGGTAAAGCACAGCGTATCTCTTCGGTGCTATATAAATAAATGATGATGATGGGTTGCCTATGGCTACATTTATATTTGAGGGTTTTAGGGCCCTTAAACATGGGCGTTTTTACCTGCGCTCCCCTGTGTTCCGTTTTATTCCATTCAGCCAGAGGGGAGCACCTATGGATACATGTAGGTGCGAATGCAGGTTCTGTGTGAGTACAGTCCCATTCAAAAGAATCAAGTGCGTCTACTCCTGCGCAGGTAAAAAAAGCCCGTAAGGGCCTTAAAGTGGCCACTTTAAAAAAAAAATAATAAATATATATATATATATATGTCACTTTAAAACCATTAAAATACACGTATGATTTTTTGTACAGGTAGTGAATGGCAACATGGCATGAGTGTTCGCTATAAGGGTTCTTACACACGAGCGTTTTTACCTGCGCTCCCCTGCGTTCTGTTTTGCTGTGTTCAGCCTCAGGGGAGCGCAGGTATAGACGCACTCAATTATTTTCAATGGGGCTGTACTCACACGAACGCATGTAGGTGCCAAACGCAGGAAAAATGCAGCATGTTGCGTCTGAACCTGCGTTCGGCGCTTACACGCGTCTCGTGGGTACAACCTCATTGAAAAGAATGAGGTGCGTCTAAAATGAGGTCCAAAACGCCCATGTGTAAGGGCCCTTAAGATATATCCGGAGTGCCGCTAATTTGTGTGTGTGTGTAGATATATCTATATCTATCTATATACATCCATCTCTATCCCTATATGTATAGAGATAGATGGAGAGCTAACGATCAAGTTCCCAGCATGCCAATGCCATGCACTACTGGGAAGTGACCGTTTTAACGAGGCACAGGACATCTTTGCTATTCTGTGTCCTGCCTCTTGTGTAAAGTTGCCATTCTACTGATCCTCTGGAGATGCTGCTTGTTATATACACAATATTATATATACTGACTTGTTATTGGATTGCTCCTTCAAAGGGTTTTCTGTGTAGGCTCTACACAGAGGAACAGGTAGCAAATTAGGATTTGGCCTTTTTGCATATGCAAATTAGTGGCACAGAGGGAAATCGAGAAACTTTAATCATAAAACAAGGAAGTAAAAAAGGTTTTCCCCTTCCCACCCCTATTTTGCATATGCAAATTAGGATTTGGTTTGTTATTTTGCCGAATCCTTTAAGGGTTCAGCCAAATCCAAAATAGTGGATTTGGTGCATCCCTACTCCTTATATGATATATAAATGGAAGATGAGTGAGCAGTGGAACTCACCTGAACCCGCCCCCCCCCCAGGAAAGTGTGAGGGAGGTGCCTAATAGTCTGCAGGCCTTAATCACCATGGTATTTAATCTCTATATATCAAAGCCATTCTAAATAACCCTTGTCACATGCCTAGTAATTAAAGTGACGTCACTATGGGCCCCTGCTAATATATCTGCAGAAATATTATGATAGGAGAACTTATAGGGGTTGTTCCTTTGAGTTGACTTTAGTTATGGTATACAGAGGGATATTCTGAGACAATTTGTAATTGGTTTTAATTTTTTTATTATTTGTGGTTTTTCAGTTATTTAGCTTTTATTCAGCACTTTTCTAGTTTACAGTTTCAGAAATCTGGTTGCTAGGGTGCAAATTACCCTACCTAAACTTTCTTCATTCTCTCTACATGCAGCAGTTGTGTGTCAGATGTTCATTGACAGTTACATCCAATATATCTTATAGATAGATGTATTAGAGCTCACTCTAGAGTCCTGCAGCGGGTTGGGTACCCGTGGGTTACCTGCAGTTTGCAAGTAGATGTTCTGGGTGCGGGTATAGACGTGGGTTTGCGGGCCGTGGGTCTTCTCAATAGCGATTTTTATTCATTTTTTCTGATCACACCTACTTCCAATGAGGTCACTTCCGGTCACAATGATATCACCTGATTCTTGATTGGCAGCATGACAGCACTTCCTGATTCTTGATGGTCAGTGGGTCCGGGTTTGCGGATAAGGTACTTGCAGGTCGGGTAGCGGGTCCAGGCAGGTAAAGTTGCGGGTATGGGTTGTAAAAGAATGGACCCGCTCAGGACTCTAGTTCGCTCTATTAAAATCACCAGCTATCCTGTCTTTCTACATGCAGGATTTGTGCAAATGGCAGTTATTTTGTTTGTAATGGAATCGGTTATTTGAGTGAGCTCTGCTACATATGCTATAAGATATATTGGATCATTCATCGGACACCCTACTGCTGCATGAAGACAGAATGGAGAGAAACAAAGGCTGTGAGAGGGATAGTGAACATAAACTTGATTATTTCAAAAACTATGCAGGATATTTAATTGATTGTATTTAGAAATTTTCATATTTCAGTATGATGAAGCTTAATTTTTAACTTTGTGATGGTTCCCCTTTAAAGGTTTCCATGAGTATATTGTGACCTTGGATGTTTTTATGTATCACATTATCCCCATGTTCACCTTTAAATCAGATTTGCACCAAATACCCATGGTGAACTGCTCATTAGTAACTAATCTGCATTCTGCATGGCTGCACTGAGAGGCAGTGCAGCCTGCAGAGAGAACCTTGTGTAATTGATTAGGCAGTTTGTCTAGTTTAAGGCTGGGGACAGACAGGGAGATTCGGGGGAGATCCGTCGCCTGGTGACTTCTCGCGGCGACGAATCTCCCTGAATAGATAGGCAATTTTGAGCGACTTTTAAAATCGCGCCGCTCGCGCAGGCGACTTTAAGCCTAGCGGACGCGCAGCACTATCTAGCTATTCGGGGAGATTCGTCGCTGCGAGAAGTCGCCAGGCGAGGGATCTCCCCCGAATCTCCCCGTCTGGCCTTAGCCTTAAGGACATAAAGTGGCATTACTATTGCATATACAATTACTGGAAAGACACAAAAAAACCCTAAAACAATGTTAGCACAAAAGATGCTGCTAGAATTTAATTAACCCTAGCATCTGTCCCCATAATAAATAGTCAGAATTGGGCACAAGAGGAGGCGGGTATTTAGTAGTCTCATATCAGTAGTCTCATCCGAGGTCTCTGGGACTTGTAACACATGAACATCATTCATATCATTTATCTGAATGTCCCAAGAATCGGAGAAATTCAATTAAATGTTATCATTCAGCAGTAAATACAACATTGTACTCTGGGTTTTGGATTTTTCCAAATGTCATATTAGTTATTAGTCTATTTTATACCCGTATCTGTGTGGGGGCACAGGTATGGGCACGAATGTTGTATATTCGGCAATTGTTGTAGACCTGTTTTATTCACTTTTTGCTGTGCTTTTTCATTTGGAGAGGTTTTCTTGATGCGGATTATGTTCTGTCCGTTGCTTTAATCTCTGTTCCACATTAACACTTACTGGATCCAGTCTGTACCCCCCTGAATGTATGTGCAATATAATGTATATCCATTTAACACAACAGCACAGCTTTAATCTCTGTCCCACATTAACACTTACTGGATCTAGTCTGTACCCCCCTGAATGTATGTGCAATATAATGTATATCCCATTTAACACAACAGCACAGCTTTAATCTCTGTCCCACATTAACACTTACTGGATCCAGTCTGTACCCCCCTGAATGTATGTGCAATATAACGTATATCCCATTTAACACAACAGCACAGCTTTAGCTCAGAAGAGGTTGGATCTGGCTATGGTTGGGGGCGTTGGATCTGGCTATGTTTCTGCGGCCCTTGCAGTGAAAAATGCTTTCGGTCCTACGCTTAGTAACCTCCCGTTGCAGTTCAGCAAGAGCCGAGCAGTAGCAGGTAGTCGCTGGCTGCAGTAGCGGCAGTTTCTAGCGCCGGGGTCAAGCAGCCGTCTCCCACTCGGCCTCATTATAATAAACAGGAGGGGAGGAGAAGATTATTGAAATAGCGCCGCGCTCCCCCTCCACGCCTCATGTTTAGTAATCGGGCGCAGCCTCCTGCTCACAGCCCTGCCCCGGCCCCATGTGCGTCTGTCGCACTCGCAGCCCCTGTCCTGATCAGACATTGCATCGGATGATGAGAAACAGCGCAGCGCTACGGTGTGTCATCTTGCTATACTCCCAGCTTGCGCCTGTCTAGATCTTATCACCGGATGCGGGGAAACAGCGCAGCGCTACAATGTTTCACTTTGTTATTGTATTCCCGGCTCCGCCCCCTGCAATATCCTGCCTTATCGCTATAGCAGCGCTGTGGTCTTATTTATCTTGTGTCTTGTCTAATCGCATTTTAGCCCAGTATTGTCCTGGCTGCTATTGCTATCCAACTACTGACCCGCTGCATCCCTGTGCCATAGAGCTTACACTCTAAATGTTGGTGCCTGGTACTTGCTGAAACGAGTTTACTCTGGAAATCTTTACTTCTTTTGTTTTTTCCCCCCACTGTTTTGTATGCTTCCTGTATACATACTAATATACTGGTGTTTCCTATATCTCTTTTAGGGCCCTTACACATGGGCCTTTTAACCTGCGCTCCCCTGCGTTTCATTTTACTGCGTGCAGCCGCAGGGGAGCGCAGGAATAGATGCATTCGATTCTTTTCAATGGGCCTATACTCGCACAACCACATGTAGGCGCTGAACGCAGGTTCAGACGTTGCATTTTTCCTGCGTTTGGCACCTACATGCAGTTGTATGAGTATAGGCCCATTGAAAAGAATAATAGTATTAATAATAAAGCAATGAGTCTTCCCTATTATTCGCTATGCATGCAGCAATAGGCAGCACTCTATAGGGGAATCGGACCCCAGGGCCTGGGTCATGGGGGTCATCTTGCCACAACAGAATTTCTGTGCCCCTCCCTGTGGCATGATAGAATGATTTAGTATCTGCCCATGATGGTTTCAGTGGTGCCAGGCCCCAGCCATGGAAGTTGCAGTCCATGACAGATCCTTAAAGATTTTTGCGGGGGGGGGTGGCAGCCTGGTGTTGGTACACCACTGCTCTGAACATTTGCTTGGGAGGGGGTGTCTGGCACTACGTTTGTTGCCGGCAGCACTGTCAATACTGCAGAACTACAACTCTCCATTATATAATTTGATGGAAGGGGGAGAAGGTTTGGGCGGTTGCATTGGCTTCTCCTGCATGCATGCTGTTTAGATTAGTGTCTGGCCAAACACAGGGCACAGAGATAACCTCATATGCATTGAAACTGGCAAATCTCTGGCACTGGATGCCCAGCAGGAGCTAGAGATGTAATGGGTAGAGCTGAATTTAGTGGGGTGCCTCCTGCACTCACTGCAGTGGGCCTTGCTGAGCAAAAGTTGTGGGGTGCAAAAACTGGGTCATTGCTGAGAAATGTGGCAGCACCACTGCAAGATCATATTGGCTCAGAGGAATGTAAAACAGAATGATTTTGCTGTCACCCTGCTGAGTTCAAGGGGGTGGGGAGAGAGCAAGGAAATTGCAGAGAGCAATTGCTTCACCCACTAGTGTAAACAGCAGCAGAGAATAATGACAGTTAATTGATGGTTCAAAAGCACAGAAGCTCTCAATATGAATGAGTTCTGACTAGTTCCCTAACTAGACTGGGCACGCAGTTTTATGGGATTGGTTTTTGCCCTTTTGTGAAACCAGAATAGAGATTTCCAGCAGCTCTTCAGACAAGGCCTAAAGAGACTAACCGCAATCTGGTTGGCAAGAAGTGGCTGCCAATCTCTCAGAGGTCTTGGGCAATCCAAACACTCTGTTCTACTGGGAAAGTATGTTGGAAAGAAGCAATGTAGAGTCTATGTGCTAAACATATACAGTTTTATCTCTAATGAACAGTTGCTAGACTCTGTATATGTTCACAGTAGGAGTATTTTATAAATCTTTATTGATGTAGATCTCCGTCTACATCAAAGAATGTAAAGGTATGGGGCCTATTGACCTGAATTCTTAGGACCTTGGGCTTTACGGATAATGGTAAACCATATGTTGGTTTTGCTTCCAATAATACCTGTATTACAAATGCCATTACCTTTGCCCTTCTTAGTCATCCTTTTTTTAAAAATATAGAGGCCCCTACGCTTCTGATGAGCCTGGCGCCACTTCTTCAGCCTAGGTGCGGAATTTGGCACCGAAAAGTATTCAGAGTTGATTGAAGCATAGGGGCTGATTCACGGGCAGCAGACAATGAATCCACCTGCTGTTAGGGCTAGTCCAGATGGGGAGATTCGGGGGCGATCCGTCGCCTGGCGACTTCTCGCCGTGACGGATCGCCCCCGAATCTCCCTGAATAGCTAGGCACCGGCGAGGCTTCAAAGCGCCGGCGCGTGTCCACACGGAGCAGCGTGATTTTAAAATCGCTCCAAATTGCCTTGCCCTTAGAGGAGCCTAATGCAAGGTTAATGGTCCTTACATCTTGTGACTCCTGTTGGTTACACATGGGCTGATTAAAGTTGGACTTTTTTAGTGTGTTATAGAATGGTTAATGCTAAGCAACTTTTCAATTACCTTCATTTTTTCTTCATTATAGTTTTTGAATTTTTTGCCTTCTTCACCTTTCATATGGGGTAATTTTTATTGCTCCTTTCTTTATTCAGGCCTCTCCTATTCCTATTCCAGTCTCTCATCCGTGCATGGTTGTTAGGGTCATTTGGACCCCAGAAACCAGATTGCTGGAATTGCAAACTGGAGAGCTGCTGAAAAAAACCCCAAAAAACTAAATAACAAAAAAACCCACAAATAATAAAGAAAGAAAACCAATTGCAAGCTGTCTTAGAATATCACTCTCTGCATCACAGTTAGGGCCCTTACACACGGGCGTTTTTACTTGCGCTCCCCTGTGTTGTGTTTGGCTACGTTCAGCCGCAGGGGAGCGCAGGTATAGACGCACTCAGTTATTTTCAATGGGGCTGTACTCACACGAACGCATGTAGGCGCCGAACGCAGGAAAAATGCAGCATGTTGCGTCTGAACCTGCGTTTGGCGCTTACACGCGTCTCGTGGGTACAACCTCATTGAAAAGAATGAGGTGCGTCTAGACCTGCGCTCCCCTGCGGCTGAACGCATCGCAACGCAGGGGAGCGCAGGTCCAAAACGCCCGTGTGTAAGGGCCCTTAAAGGTGAACAACCCTTTTAATGACTAATGAGCAGAAATGTCAGATTACATTCAATTTCTGCACATATAAGATGTACAGACATTCAGATTGCTAAAGAGATGCAACTCCCCCATCATTCTCATTTATTGGTAGTGCAGTGGTTATTACTGATGTCTCCTGCTGGTTTGATTCCCACTAGGACTCAATCTCTGTGTAGTCTGTATGTTCTCCTCATATGTGGCCCCCTCTGAAGCCCCGAAACACAGACAGGAACTGTAATGTAGTGAAATTGTGTGTAGCTTTTGTGTGTTGTTGTGCATGAATTCATTATTAGAGATAACCCTTAAACCTTTGGGGCAACGTAGCAACCAGATTTTCACTTGTGGCTGTTTGATAAGGCAAAATGATTGTATATGAGGGACACACAAACTAATCCCCAACTATTTGCTCAGAATAACAGTGTCCTATGAGATTTTAGGAAATGACCGTAAAGAGAAATACCATACTGTAAATCTAACCTGCAGCCAATACTGTACTTACTGTGCATTTTGTCTAAAACAAACGTCCAGTCTTTCTTGATTGATGCTCCATTCAATAGTTATTGACCCACACACATTTCTGTTGTTATTTAAGAAGTTCTTTGTTCCAGTTTTTCATATTTATGAGCACTAATGGGTCTGTTGCTATTTCAGCCATGCAGAGTTCTGGTTCAGCTCATTTGAGGTAAACAATATGGCAGCTGTCACTCACTCTCAATATATGCTGTGTGCAGATAATATGCCTTTTAGTTAACTGACTTCTGCCTTAAGGGCAACTTTATGTTCCTTTAGCTCAGTGATATTGTAAAGCTTATTGTTTACACTGAACATTTATGCTGTTTCCTTGAGTTGTATACTGGATGGAGCTGCTGTGTTGATTTTGTAGTGGTTTATCCGTGTCGATGAAAGGTTTTGCATGAGCCCATTTCTGATTATTGAGCGAGACAGACCCCAGTAATCCAGCAGAGGGGCAACTTTCTGGCGTAATGCTCCATGTGGCACCCACTGAGGTGTGATGGTGACCGAGAGGTGACAGATGGTGCAGCGAGACTGCCAGGCCGTGAGTAACATTAGAAGGTGCAGCCATTTACATACGCACTTTTCAAGGAACAGAGACCTTTCTCCAGATCACATCATTCTGATGTTTGTCACTCGGCCAATTAGGTTTTGGATTTGCAGGTTTCATCTGAAATTCTCAGTTCTGTCTGTATCTCTGGCCAACCTTAGAAAATGTCAATGCCGAAATGCCATAATGTACGTGCTGTATTTGGGCTCAACTTTATCTGTACTTGCTGGTAAACGAAATTGTTCAGTATAAAAACTGGGGAAATAGATAGGCTGTGCAAAACACACAAATGTTTCAAATCTAGTTAGTTGGGCAACAATGTAATGTATAAAGGCTGGAGTGAGTGGATGTGTAACAGAACAGAACACTACTTCCTGCTTTTCAGTTCTCTAACTCTGAGTTAGTCAGCGACTATAAGGGGGGTCACATGGGACATAACTGTTCAGTGAGTTTGTAATTGATCCTCAGCATTCAGCTCAGATTCAAAAGCAACAGTTATGTCCCATGTGACCCCCCTCAAGTCACCGATTGGTTACTGCCTGTTAACCAATCCATGGAAACAAAGAGAGCTGAAAAGCAGGAAGTAGTGTTCTCTTATGTTAGACATCCACTCACTTTAGCCTTTATATATTTCATTTTTGGCAAACTAAATATATTAGAAATATTTTTATTTTGCACAGCCTATCTATACCCTTCTGACTTATTGTGCTTTTTACTGTATTTACATACTGAACTCGTCATTCAGTTCTGTGAAACTTTGTATATAATTGGGAGCAGCCCAACCACACACAGGATGTCCATTCCACACATGGGGGCACACCCACGAGCACTGCCTGGGATAGCATCGCACATACATGCAGCACTGTCTGTTGTACAATATGTCAATATTAGTAGTCGACACATTATAAGAACTTGACCTGCAGCCCTCTGCCCTTCTGTGGTCATGGAATTCCTCACTGACTTAATCCTTATGCTACAACAAGGTGTACTTTTTCACAATAGAGGAATTTAGAGGAATATATATATATATATATATATATATATATACTCATTTCAGAAGGTATTCTATCCTAAATCCTCCTAGAAGTAACCACATTGTATGACATAATTATACTGTGAACTACAGGCCAGCAGGGTCAGATAGAGCCTGATGGGAAGTGGCTCTGGGGGGCTACACTTGGCAGGGCTGTAGGACCAACATTGTTTAGGGCAGGAAAGGTTAAAGTTAAAATTGAATTTGAATGTGAGAAGAGTAGGGGAGTCGCAAGTAACCTCTACCAAGATGAATATTTTATATCCACTAAGAAGAGAATGCATGCTGGGGTGCAGTGGGAAGGTTGAGGGAGAGCAGGTCCTGAATATGTATGGCAGCACCCGACAGCCAAATGCTGCTCTG
>CM044434.1:266104-280379 GCA_024363595.1 Xenopus borealis | reverse complement strand
TGTGAAAGATTTCGTCCGAATACCGAAACCCTAATTTGCATATGCAAATTAGCGAGGGGAAGGGTAATTCCTTGTTTTGTGACGAAAAGTCACATGATTATTCGGTTCAGCCAGGCACAAGGATTTGACCGAATCCTGCTGAAAATGGCCGAATACCGAATCCTGGATTCGTGCATCCCTAATCCTGTCCTGCTTTATGGCTGAGATTCTAGCTATCTGTCTAACCGTGCACTCTGTCACAGATTCTAGTGGCACGGAAGTTGTGCTGATGCCACAGTATCCTAGCTAGCAAGTAAATCATCTAACAAACAAATGACCCTGTTCTCAGCTTGTTTTTAATGATCTGCTTGTTTTCCCTAGCTCTTGCATCAAGTGGATCTCTTCCAATAACATCCCTGGATGCTGCTGGGAACTTTGTATTTGCCAGCGCTGGAGGGACCCCTAACATTGTGACTGCCCCTTTATTCCTCAATCCTCAGAACCTCTCTCTGCTCACCAGCAACCCTGTTAGCTTGATCTCTGCAGCCTCCGCTGGGGCTACTTGCCCCATCACAAGCTTTCATGCCACCACCTCCTCGGTTGATTCCATCCAGAACGCACTATTTACCATGGCCTCTGCTAGCGGAGCTGCTTCCACCACCACATCTGCCTCCAAGGCACAATGAGTTTTGGTGCGGGGCAGGGACATGGGCGTTCAAACCAGACCATGGTAGCATTGTCGCTTACTGATAGCGATCAACTACAATTAAAAAAACCACAATCTAATTTGCCCGCCTATCGGATTGTTGCAAACAATATAAAGCTGCGGGAAGACAAAAACACATGAACAAATAACGGATGGACAAGTTGCCTAATTTTATAATAAACTTTCTCTATTCGGGATAACGGATTGGAGAGCTTTCTAACCAAAAATTGAAAAAAAAATAAAATTAAAAAATAAAAAAAAAAAAACAAAAGGAAAAAAATTAAAGTCAAAGGACTACTTCTCATTTCCAGCAGTCACGTGGATACGCAAGGTTGTTATTGGGAAATCAGACATAGGGAATACGATTTGTGCGACTCCTTATTTTCATTTTTTTATTATGGTTTTTGTAACGGGTCTGTTGTACAGACCTTTTTATGTCATCGCAAGGTGTTTATAATCATATCAAACTGTCAGGGGTTCCTTGGTAACTGGTACAACTTAAGGCAGGCCTGTTATTACTGGTTTCTTTTCTGTTCTTACTCCCTCTTCCCAGGTGAATCTGTTAACCCTCCTACAGGTTTCGATTTCAGAGTGCGGAGCTGGACTTGTGGCTGGACTTGTCTCTGCTGGAGAGAACTGCCTCATTGATCTCTGCCTTTTGCTAAAGTTCTGGGAGTTGTCGCTTTAGCTTTAAATTATTTCTAGCACCTTACATTGAAGGTTGAGCCAAGAGACTGCTCAGAACAGAATCCACATATCCACTGGCAAGACAGGGTGGCAAAGTGTCTCTACTTGAGCACATGTTTTAATGGGCGCGTTGGCACCCACCTGACTTAAGCAGAGGAATCTCCTGAACCCTCACTGTTAGTGGTCTGTTGGAGGACTGGATACCCCTTGTTGCAAATGATGTGTGCAAAGTTATATAATAAAAACAAGGACTTCGAGGTCAAGGTCATCCTTGAGCATCTGATTAGAGATAGGCCAAGGTTTACCAGCTTGCAATGACCTCTTCAAGCCTCCTTCTAAAGCATTTGATTAATAGTGTGTGCTGGATTCTTACTGAAATATATTTTTTAAAAGTGCAGAATAAATATGTTAGCGCTGTTTAATAAGGGATAACAATTTGTTTGGAAGATGATCATCAACGCTCAAGTTAGCCGTGTTTCTCTTCTGTCTCGAGCTTTTGGAATTCCAAACCTGGACACACATGAAGCAACCAAGTTGGCTCATTTTGTAATGATTTAGCCAACATTTAGTCCATCTCTAACCCTTCTGCGATTTATATCCGAGGATTAAAATCACTGAAAATCACAAATCAGGAAGGCTGGTGACTCGCCTCGATTAACCAGTGGGTCAATAGTTTAGTCGAAGGCCAGGCTTTTTCTGCTTCAATGGATTGTCCCATTGACCATTTCATATCAATACAGTTTCAATATGTCCATTTCCATACTGAGATCATGTGTGGAAACACGATAGTTAAAGGAAGTCCTTGTTGTGATGTTTTCCATCTCCTCCCATCTCCAAATGCAATGGTAAAGAACTAGCTCCTTTGCACACATCATACAACTTTGTGTTTCAACTTTGCAATGGTTTTGAAGGTCAGTCGAAACAGCAATAAGTTTGCAACCGGGGAAACCAGACCCAACTCTGGCCATGACTGAATGCTAAACATTTGTGAGCTTGTACAAGGAATTGAAAGTGGTCTGCAACATTTCTCCTACTTCATCCTCTATATGAAACCAAAAAACCTAGAGATTGTTTTAAAAAAAAAACCTAGACTGGATTACTGCAATGCAGCTCACTATCATCTCTAGTGGGGAATGTTTCTGCCGGCTTAACGGAGGTTTTTTTTGTTTTGAACCTTTTGTCCTTAAATGTTAAACCAAGGAAGGGGACATTCTGACACTCCCTCTGGATGAAAAAGAAAATCTCAGCTGGATTACCGCTGCACTGAATTGGGTTCTCCTAAACACATGGCAGAAACTTCTCCTTGTTCATGGACTTTTAAACCCAACGTTTCTCTCTGTTTCTACAACGTTGTCTACCGCCTCTAACTCTCTACTTATCGTAGTGAACTGCAACCAGTAAACTTAACCCCTCTCAGTCACCTTGTACATGTATTTTTTTTTTTAATTCTTTTGTCCTTGAGATACATATATATATCTATATGAACCCCCTGTGCTGCTGGTGTAGAACCAGCGGGTGATGGTCATGCTGGTTGTCCACCAGCGCAGAGGAAGGTTAACCAAGCTTGAACCAAAGTCAATTTCTAGCAAGCTGCTGTACTAATGGACTAGTTTGTGTTAAGTGCAGTTCAGGCGCAGTGAGTGACTAAATAGATGCTACTGACAATTTCTTTATTATTATTTTTTAAATTGGTGGGGGTATTAATGTTATATAAAACTTGCTGCTTGATTTACTTTTTTTTTTTCCTTAAACATGTTACTTTTTGGGGAATACGCTAACTTGATGGGGGTTTTTTTATCTCCCCTTTGTGTAAATACAACGTTATTCGAGAAAGTTCTTTTCTGAGATCAGCCAACTTGGTATTTTTTTTGCTTCCCCTTCAAACAAATTCATAGGAAAACACCCCCCACCCCCATTTTCATTTCTTGATTAGCTTTAACGATTCCCCCGCGTAGATTAAACATGAGTCATTGGCTTCCCTCAAGATTTTGGGCTTTTCCAGCTGCACTACACTGATGAGGATAATGTAATTGATAGCTTGCTAGATTAAAGTTACATAGGCCTTTGTACTTGGGTAATTGCTTGCAGATTCAGAGATCCTAAATGTGCTGGAATCTCTTATTCTCAATTAGAATTTCCCAATTTTATCTGCATATAACATTGGACAGAATGTGACTCTCTATAACCAGTTGAGGAAGATGATTTAATGTTTCATACATGGATTTCTTGTATAAACTGTCTGGAAGGGTATTTTTGGCAAGGGAGAAGATCTAGAGACAGGTCTGTGCTTGTCACCTTGAGTTACTGTATGTAGAGTTAGACAAGTTCTTTGGTTGCAAACACTTAATTCCACAAGCTGAGAGGAACGTATACATAGGATCATATACATAACCGGAATTTTACATTTATTCTCCCTTTAAATATGCCAGAGGACCGCTGGAATTATTCATTTTGCTTTTAGTATAATCTAGGGTTGATCCTAACTATTTAAAGTGGAACTACGCTCATGGCATAGCTAGTATGGACAAGTTCTCTCACCTGTATCAATCCCAGGTCAGAGAACATTGTTTGAGCTTGAATAAGTCACGACTAGTAATAAGGAGCTCATGGTAGTTGACAGTGTTTTGATTTGGATAAATATAAATGGTGGTTGGGGGTACCACAGTGTTTTTGGCATGGCTCAGCATACATTGCAACATTTCTCTATAGAAACAGCCACTATAATAATTACATTTGGCTATTGATACAGTCACAATTCACACAACTTAATAGCTTTAATTCCTTTCCCCTACATTTAGCCGGGAAGAAAAAAAGTTTAGTTGGTTTTCTCATTTTGTACAGCGTCAGTCCAATAAATAGAAGCATTGACCAAAGAGACCTGCATTTTTATCTAACAAAATAATGTCAAGGGTTATGTTTTTTTCTATGTGGATTTGGGCTCTCCTCCATGGCTGAAAAGTCCGCGTGGAGAATATGCCTTGTGTCTAAATATTCCTTGTATAATGATTTATAGACTTATGATTGCTGAACACACCCTTCAAGTATCAATGTTGCCAATTGCATCTACCCAGCTCTTCCCTTTAAATTGATTGCCTGGAAAAAAATGTAGTCTGTTGGAAGATTCATGTCGGCAATAAACCAGAGCTCCTGTAGTGAAAGAAGAAGAAATGAAGCGTGTACCTTGTTTGGATAATGGGTGCATTGCAAGGTTACTCGGCCATTACAGCAAATATGTTTCAAAAAGAATTGATCCTGGAATTTTTTTTTTAATAATCTCTCCCAATACTCCATTCTCCAGATACTATTTTTATGTAATGCTATAGCATTTTAACATAATCCCTTTGTCAGAGTGGAAGTACTCCCAATAATGATCTATTTGCCAACTTATTCCTTGTCCACTCAGTCCTGGCAGCTGCATAATGTACAATAACAAATGGTCCGGATGACTTTCACCTTCTCAAATCCTTTGGCTTCCTTTGACTTGTTTAAAGTTCATTTTGGAACATTGCAGACACAACTTTTGTGTGCAAGTGGAAAGTGTTTAGGTGTTATGACATGTTTTCCGCTTTTGTTATTTTTTCGCTTAGTTTCTAAATTAGTATTTCAGGAATTGGAAGGGGGAAATTTTTTTTTTTTTTTAAGGAAAATGTCTAATTTGTTTATAGGAAATTGTTGAAAATTTCATGTTACAGATACAGGTTTAGGGCACCTTGAGGTTGGTACCAGATAGTAGGGATGCTCCGAATCCACTATTTTGGATTTGCCCGAATCCTTTGCAAAAAAAAAATTCAGCTGAAAACCAAACCGAATCCTAACTTGCATATGCAAATTAGGTGTAGGAAGGGAAACCATTTTTTACTTCC
The DNA here is from genome assembly GCA_024363595.1 of Xenopus borealis. Taxonomy (NCBI): domain Eukaryota; kingdom Metazoa; phylum Chordata; class Amphibia; order Anura; family Pipidae; genus Xenopus; species Xenopus borealis. Next base: position 275,144 of record CM044434.1, on the reverse strand, counting down.
TTGTTTTGTAACAAAAAGTCATGTGAGTTTCCTTCCTAGCCCCTAATTTGCAAATAGAATTTGGTTTGGCTGGGAAGAAGGATTCAGCCAAATCCTGCTGAAAAAGGCTGAACCGAATCCTGGATTTGGTGCATGCCTACCAGATAGATCAGGGGCTAATAAGCAGAACAAAGACCCCATTCTCCTTATGATTACCTGCCCATAACTGTAATGACTATTGATGAAGTCTGTACATAGTAACTTAATTAAACCGGGAAGCCGATTCCTTGCATTTATTCCCTTGTGTTGTCTTAGGATGTAGCTTTCATAGACAAGTTTACATTTATGAGCATTCAAGGAATGAAGTCGCTACTATGCCTGCCTAGACCAAAAATATCCGTAAAACCAAACAGCAAAGGGAAAACGCTCCTTTTTTGCACAGTGCTTTCTCCTGCCAAGAATCCAAAAACTGTGAGAAGTAGCTTTCCCTTCCAACCTATGAGTCTTGGACTTCTTCTTCTCTAAATGTTGATTTTTGAAGGTTGTGGTGGCAAGGAATGATGGTATCGATTTCCTCTCTGGGTATGTGCACATACTGTATGGCCAGTTATATCCATCAAAGTATAGGTAGAAAAACTTGTGCACAAATACAAGTTTTTGAAGAACTTTGTTCTTAAGACTTGCAAATAGACCACATGGGGGTACGATTCTGCTTGAAACGCCTTTTATATATGAAGCAATACCACTGGTTGGTGTTTAAGTAGTTTCAGCAAATGGTTTCCGGCCCTTGAAGGCCTTTAATACACTGTAAAAAAAAGCCTTGGCAGCGAAAGTGAGTCTGTCTGTCTGTCCTTCAGGAAATGCATTTCCAAAGATTCTTGTTAGTATCAATGCTGTTTTTTATGTTCTACTGTAAGTGTCCTGTATGTAGCTCTTGCTTAAGACCAAAATTTTAATGTAGGGCTACCTTGGCAGGGACCCAACGTTCATCTGATGCATAATCAAAGTCTTACTTGGAGAAAGTGAATAGTAATTGCCTCCAAACAGCCTTTATGCTCAGTTGAAGTGAAACCTATGGGTGGTGCCACCTTCCTGAAAAGACCAATAGGGTCTGAGTAACATCTAAAGAGTTCTCTCTGTTGACTTGTGGTTTGACTTAACTCCCATTGTTTAAAACAGTTCAATATGTGGCTTCCACGCTGTTTGGCGAACTCTGTCCTCCAACAGTTGACTTTGGCCACAGGTTATAATGGAGCAATACAGAAATTATTTGACTTTCTTCATTTTAATTTTTCTCCCCAATATTAACTTTCCTATAAATTTCATCTCCTTTGCTTATAAAAGAGAATAGTACCCATGGGCTTCAGTAATCCTCCATCCTGATCAAATATGCGATCCTGATACACTGATGCTGTAGAATTTCTTTTTCCTTCTTTTCATTGCAGAGCCTAGATGAATAGATGTAGGGTCTTAACCCTCTGCAGGTACAGGAGCTGTTGTATACCTCATTTTTAAACTCTTTACTGAGTAACTTGCTTTAATTTTCTCTCTAACCACACGGAGTTGCCAAATTTGCCCCGGGTACTTTTTTGGCCAGTAGCATCATGTGACCGGTAACCTGGGTTTTTGTCATGTTTGACTCCATAAGTTTATTCCAAAGCCTGTAGATGTTGCATTTGTTATGGTGTTTGATACGTACCATTTGGTATGAAGATGAGTAAAGATCTCTGGGTTTACTTGCGTAGTGCAAACACTTCCACTCCTTATTATTAACCAAAGTATTTCCTTAACAACTGAGGAGCTGGCTTGATTATTTGCCCCGTTTGGTCAAGCAGTGGGGTCCGACAGTATGGACAATGCAAGAGTTTTTATTTGACAATCTAATAACAGCCGGCAGTTCGGAGTCAGGAGTTGCCCTACCACTGTTTTCTCTGAATGTAGCAGTCCCTTATCCCCCGTACCCATATTCTCTCTTTGCCGAGTCACAGTGCTGCTGCTAAAAGCTGGGGTCGGTTTATTTGTCTTGTTTTACTTTTTAAAAATTTCCAGCCAAAACCAAAGATTTCTCTATGATTGTAAAACTCAAAACAAACAAACCAAAAACTTTTTAAGGAGAGAGGGGAGATCTTCTGTCCCAGGCAAATCTGTGTCAAGTTCAGAAGAGGAAGATGAGGATCTAGTACAAGAATTGTCCATCTGTGATTCTCCTGCAGTTGCTAAATTATATATCCCAGTATTCCATGATAGGCAGTGTCTGGAAATACCAGGAGTTCATATATGCTCTAGTGGGAGAAGCACATGTGGTTGACAAAAATGCACTGGGGTGCCTTTTCTTCATAAGTAGTCAGTAGTCAGTGTATTTGTTCTAGACTTGCTTTTTTGGGGTGAGAAAAGACCAGATTGGACATAACCACTGTTGGAGAGGCATTTCCATTTGACGTCTCCACAGAATGCACTATAAACTGACGATATGGTGCATTACTGGCTGCTCTGATAGGGGTTCTTCAAACCTGACTGTGTTGGACAAGTCTTTTGGAGGAGGCATGCAAACAGAAATTGCTAAAAACCAAAAATAAAAGTGAAAACCCACAATCCGCTACAAGGTCCAAAAGAAGACCCTAAGATAAAGTCACCGCTGCTTCAAATGCTTCAAGTGCATTAAAGGCTTGTCCACTCTGCCAGGTGTAACCTTCTTGGGGCTGGGTGCTGATTAATACACTCTGAGCTGCACTTCCTTCATTTTGTTGTTTTTTTTTTTCATTTTTGTTGATTAGAATAGTTTTCTACAGGTAACATGGAGTAAGCCGTCCTGTTGGGAAATCGAACAGGAACAAAATATATATATGTGTGTGTGTGAGTGCATATGTGTATATATAGATTATCACTGCTTTTCCTTTTTTGTATTCTGAGTTCTTGGCACCACGTGCAACTATGCATCGCATTTTCTCAACTTGTGTTGTGCTAGGCTAGCTACAAGCCTGTGACTTTTTAATAACGTTTGTGGGGAGTGGGATTGCAAATGAAGGAACTTTTTACATGTAAGTTTTTATCCTCAGTTGATTTACGGGGGTCATACAAACTCTATCCCAAAGCAAAATCCAAATATTTAATATTAGCCTGATGCAAAATACCAAAGAGAATTTCTTTCCTGCAGAACCTTAGACTTGTGTGATAAGTACTATTACCCAGCACTTGCATTAGTCTAACCTCAGTAATTCCAAAGCTTAGATGTATATTTTGGTATATTTCTGGGATATAAAAAAAAAAAAATTGTTGTTGAAATTCATGTTTGTTTCAGTGTAATGCTCTTAAAGTCATAGCATGGAGATTAATTGACCTGTCTTACTCTTGGTAGTTTGAAATAGTATTTTTGTATGTTTTGGGTGTGTCTGTGTATGTATTAACATAACAGTTTTCACTGCCTAGATGTTCATATTAAAAAAGAAATAAAGAAAATTGAAAAAAAAAAAAACGTGTACATAATTTTCAAAAACAAGAACGTCCTCCGAACATCCGCTTCCGGGCACTCTGCAGGATCCCTCTTAACTCTTGAATTTTTGGAGCAACAGAAACTGGCGTTTTCCAAGAGTAAAGAAAATCTTCCAGTTTAAAAAAAAAAAAACCCTCTATCAAATGGGGAAAATAACAGAAATATCACAGGCAGTTTCCAATAAAGGGAAGTGTCTTAAATCTTAGACACAAAACGCGTTAGACTTTATCCCTTTTTATCTCCATCATTGTAACTTTAAAATGCGCAAGAATAAAGCCGACGATTGATATTAATGCACTAGACTCCTGGCTGTCTTGACCAGCACTACGTAGCGATGCATTTGTTTGAAGCTTCCAATAATAATTTGCAGAATATTTTAATATTCCCAGAAGTGAGTTTCAACCTAAAACACAATGTAGCATACATGTAGTCAACTTTTTATTTATTCATTTTTTTCAATAGGGAAAATATCTTGAATAGGCAGCGTCAAATAATATTTTGCAGTACATTTAAATGTTCCCTGAAATTCAGCAAACGATTTGTAGCATACATGTTGAAAGTGAGTCAACTTTTTTATTTTTACTAAAAATATCTGAAATATTATAGGCAACTTCAAATCATTTGTTACATTATTTTCTGTAAATTTCTGCCCTTGGAAAAACCAGTCAACTGTTGCTTTAAAGGATACCCCTCATTGGTCACCTCTCTGTGGCCATGGACTTGGAACTAATATTTAGACTACAGTGAATCAGGATAAATGGTAGATTTTGTGTAGATGCATTTGTCTGCTGTAATTTTTTTATATATTAAACTTACTGTAACTGTACAGTTAATTTCTGTTGTAAACATCATTAAACCATTTTTCAAGTGTTTTAACATTGTATTAGATTCGTTTGATTTCCCTGTTTCTCGACTTTTGAAAGGTGGAATTTGTCTTCAACAAAAGTAAACTTCTTTTAGAAATGTGCCGACTTCAGAATTCGCCAAATCCAGCATATTCTACTTTGAGACAGATCAAACAATTAGCTATGTCCAGTCATGCTCCAGGTGCCCTTTTATAGTCTGCTGACTCGTTTACCTATTACCTCTGTATTCTTGTTTCATTTTGGACAAATTATCACCAGCATAAATGACCATATTTGCAATGCAAACCTTAAGGTACTCCACCAAAAACACAGGTCTCAATTAGTAAATGCTTAATTTCCCACCACTCTGTTGTCTAACCAAGTAAAATACTATGTTCCAGGTCAAAATTCCTTTATTTATTAATTTGCAACCAGCTGTGTGGAATGGTATCAAATGCTTTAGCAAAATCTAAGTAGATCACATCCACTGCCACATCATGGTTAGGCTTCTGCTCATTGCCATAAAACCGTATAGAGTACCAGCTCATAGAGAAAATGTATAATTCCTCCAACAAACCATCTAAATGGCACTCCATGAACAGCAATGTGCAATAGTTTTGATGCTTTTTATTCAGATCTTCTGCTCGCCTCCTTGTATAAAGCAATTAGCTTAGTCTGGCAAGATCTGTTATGCATAAGACCATGCTGGCACAAAATCATAATATTGTGATTTGCATTTAATTTCAGTATCTTATCTGTTGTGACTCTCTGCAAAAGCTTTCCCACCGCTCAGACTAACCAGTTTATAGTTTTGTGGCTGAGCGATATGGGTCATTTTATGAATAATACACCGTATTGTTAGTTCCCCGATCTTTCTGCACCATGCAAGGAAGGTTAGGTAAATTAGCCAAATGTTCTTTTCTGTTACATTGCTTCAAGAGTAGGAGCCAGAGAACAGAAAGGGATAAACAGACATTACAAACAACGTTAAAACCATAAAAATGCTTAGGGGCACATTTACTAAGGGTCGAATTTTGAATTGAAAAAAATTCAAAATTCGTCTGTGAATAGGCAGAGAAGTAAAATCCATCGAATTGAAGGATTTTACCTCAATTCGATTGGTTGAACGATCAAATAGGAAATATAATGAAGCCCAATTTGGTAGCTTTGATCTGGCGAACTAGGCAGTCGAATAAAAATTTAAAAGGTAAGTACTTCAACTGTCGAATATTCGCATTAAATTTTATTCGAATCCTTAGATTCGATCGAATTTTCTAAATTCACTGGTCGAAGTGGTCTTCAAAAACATTTGAAAATCCGAATATTTTTGAAAATTTGATTGAACTTCAAATCCTTCGTGTGAACTTACTAAATTTGCCCCTTAATGTATACTGGAAAGTTATTTAGCATTGCGTTCTCTTTCAGTTTTGCAAAATAACATTTTAGGTCGGGGATCCCCAACCGCTGGTCCATGGCCCATAAGCGGATGCAGACAGCCCTGAACTGGTCCGCTGAAATCAATCCGAATTGGACGCCGGCGTGCAAAATATTTTGCCGCTGTACCGGTCTTCAGACCAAAAAAGGTTGGGGACCCCTATTTTAGGTGGACAGTCAAGGGACATGTTGCTCTCCAACCCCTTGGATGTTGCCCACAGTGGCCTCAATGCAGGTGCTTATTTTAAATTCCTGGCCTAGACAACACTTTTGTTGCATAAAAAACAGAGCTTCTTGTAGGTTTTCAGACTACACACCAAATAGCAAATCACAGGCAATGCCATCCCTGGGGGACCTTCATGCTTGAGTTGTTCCCCAACTCTTTTTATACTTGAATGTGGCTCACGGCTAAAAAAAGGTTGAGGATCCCTGCTGTAAAGTAAAATCTTGAGGATGTGGCCTGTAATAGCAGTGGTGGAATTAGGGCAAGGCCATACTGAACCAGTTTTCTAGTCTAGAAGGTTCTTTTGATTAACTTAGAAAAAGACCGTAAATTCATCTTTGTCCAAAGCAGGAGTGCCTGTGTTTTAGAACGGCGAGGCCTACTTTTTAGTGGTGCTATCCCATTATGATCTACATCCATAAAACATTGCTAACGTTATGTTCCCTGGACAATATAACTTGAAAAATGTATATTGCTTTATTTAACAAACTATTTCTTTTGTAACCTTAACATAGTAAAAATCTGAATGAAAAGCATGAAATAGGAGGGGATTTAGACAAGCTGTTTGCTGACAATGTCTTCAGATCTACTGATCACCAGCTAAAGGTCTAGTGGTAGATACTGATCTTCCTTTTGTACAGCCCTGGTCCAACGGAATCACACACACTCTCGTATATTCAAATATTTTATTCTTTACACATATAGAAACCAGTAATATCTCCGAATAAACTGGCAAAACAGTCCTTTATTCGCTCCTTGGCACCTTCTCGTCCCTCCCTGGGCTTCTCCTTATGTCGGATGCATTGTGTATTGTTTTGGGACAGAATTGCCGTTCTCACTTTGTATAATAATCATAAACCTACCACCCCAAGGCCTCATTTCAGTCTTTTGTAATAAAGCACTTTCATTATAAGGGTCTTGACCAGGGCCAGGAATAACATAACTCTGCAAAGTAGTCCATTCAGAGACAGATCTGATCTCCTTGAAAAAGGTCATCAAACATGGCCAAACTGTTGGACTCCAAAAACCTCCTCTGTTTGGCCGGGTTAAGAAATATTTCATCAATTGATATGAATATTTAACTATATCCCCCCAAAAAATATCTTCTATAAGTCAAATCTAACTTGTGTGGACCTTGTTCAGATGGCTTCCTATCTGCTCCAGAAAACCCAGATTTCAGGAAATAAAGATCTCCTTGATCCCCTATATCTGCAAACTAAATTCTATACACATTGCAAAGTTCAGCTCTTTGATTGTAAAGCAGACAACAGATATAAAATATATACAGTACGTTATACAGGGGGAGGCACATTTATCAAGGGTCAAATTTCGAGTTCATGGGAGGTTTTTTTTCTTTTTAAAACTCCCATGAACTCGAAATTTGACCAATTGTAATTGATTTTAAAAATCACATTTTTCAAAGTCTGGTGAATACTACCATAGGCTTAAACAGCAATTCGGCAGGTATTAGTTCTTAAAGGGCCAGTGTATGAAAAATCTCATTTGAATTTTTAAAAAATCTCTGATCAAATTTTAACAAATCCCTAGTCGAATTTGACAGTTTTGGCGATAAAAATACTCGAAGATTCCAGTTTTCACTTTGACACTTGATAAACCTCCTCCTAAATGATAGCGGACAAAGAGAATCCCAACGAGATAATATACAAGCAAATGGCAGTACCACATTCCTGGCATAAAATACCCCCAGTCTTCTTGCCATTAACTTTCCCAATAGAACTGCCACTTGTCCATGCAGAGTTTGCTTTCTGCTCTGTAATGTGTGAGGGGCGGGGCTTCCTGTGCTGCTGCTCAGCCTGACGGCTTAAAGCTGGCCATAGATGCAAAGATCTGCTCGTTTGGTGACATCGCCACTAACACGGCCACTAACACGGCACATGCCACTAACACGGCCACTAACACGGCACATGCCACTAACACGGCAGGGCTATATCGGGGTAATCAGAACGTTCAGCCCTACGGTTAAACGATTGGATTACAATGACTCCAAGGGGCTCCGTCGAGTTGGTCGGAAGAAAATCCAACATTCCCGATTGATATTGTAGCCAGGTATCGATTGGGAAGACCCATCGGAAGCCTCACGGGTAGATAAGCTGTCAAATTGGTCTAAACGACTGATATTGGCAGCTTTATCTGCCTGTGTATGGCCAGCATAAGAGAGAAGAGGGTGTGTCTGCCAGTCAGTGCTAAGCACAGAAGTCCCGCCTCCTCCAACCCTAAAGAACAGAAAGCATACTCTGCATGGACAAGCGGGAGAAGCAGTTCTGAGAGAGATTTTATTTAAAAAAAATCCAGTTCCATTTGTTTTATGCCTTTCCACTTGCAATGGCTCCAGGGGAGGCAAATAACTTATTATTTCGGAAGGAAACCGTTCCAAGGTCTCGGTGCAAATGTTAATATAAACCAGCAAGAGTCGTCAGACTGATGGTGGCTGTCCCTTTAATCAGAGGGAAATAAAAGAGAAGCAGCTGAGTGTGCGGATTGGGAGAAATCAGAGTCTTAATCATCACCACATTGTCCTGCTCAGGGCAGAGGGGGAAGCGGCTGCATGTGGAGGGCGTCATAAGTGTCTCGAGAAGCCGAGTTTAGTCCCTGGGGGAAAGAAAGAAAGAATATGGGTGTCAATTTTTAGTTCCATCTCCATATTAACGAATAGGCAGGGATGTTTCTCAGATGTTTCCCTTTAAATGCAACCACCAATGTGCTTCAGGGCTGATGCCAATAGGCAAGTGCATGGCTGCATTGACTTTAGTGTAGACTGCAGCATCAGTATTAATAAGTTTTATCTGAATTCAGCACCTAACTTAACATAAATCCACATCTTACCTGATACACTGGGTCATTTTTCTTTGCCTGTCGCTTCTGGGGCTGCAATGAAATCATAGTGACAATATTATTATTATTTCTTAGAAATATACTACAAATTATCTTTATAAATCAGAAGAGTTTATTGAAATTCATTGTATAACACAATAACAGAGTAACATGGGCTGTCAATATTATCCCACAGTCACACTCCCTTCCCAGAGACTATTATCCACTGTTACTATA
>CM044434.1:202669-214253 GCA_024363595.1 Xenopus borealis | reverse complement strand
CTGCCCTGCTTTATGGCAGCTGAGATTCTAGCTATCTGTATAACAGAGCATTCTGTTTAAAATTCTCAGAGCATACAGGGTTTGGTGTTAAGAAGAAACAAAATGGTTTGTAGCAATTTCTGAGTATAAAAGCACTGAGGAAGTGTTAATCAGGAGCGGTAAGGAGAATGACTAATATAAAAACTGTATTTCCTTTTCTCTTTTATGGTGGCCGCCTGTTGCGATATTCTCCTGGCAGTTGCAGTGCTTCTCATGACAGTAGCAGGAGATAAGTGAGCCTCAGCTGGGGTTACCACCTTTTTCCCCTATTTATAACATTGGGGTCGATCATTATTTTTACCAGCCAGGCCAGTAAAATAGCGGCCAGGTGGCAACCCTAGCCTGAGCCAAACAATAGCACTGAGATCAGTCTGTAGGCAATTAACTAATGTGCCATTTCACCAGATGTGAGCAAAACAGATACGGATTTGCCCCCTAACAACCCTATCCTGAAGCCTCCTGTATCTTCTTACTAAGTAGCTGAAGGTCGGCTGCCCAACATGATCTGATTAACTTCTTGGGTTTTTTTAGGGATGCACCGAATTCGCTATTTTGGATTTGGCTGAACCCCCGAATCCTTCCCCAAAGATTCCTCCGAATACTGAACTGGATCCGAACCCTAATTTGCATATGCAAATTAGGGGTGGGAAGGGGAAAACATTTTTTTCCTTCCTTGTTTTGTGACAAAAAGTCACGTGATTTCCCTCCCTAATTTGCATATGCAAATTAGAATTCGGATTCGGTTCGGCCAGGCAGAAGGATTTGTCCGAAGCCGAATCGTGCTGAAAAAGGCCGAATCCTGGATCCCTAGTTTTTTTCTTGAGATTTGCTGAAATTCTACTTAATTTTGCTCCAAGTTTTGACAAATAAATAATATTGTTTGTTCCTCCCACGGCAATGAAACATTCGAGGGGGGGCGGATATCCCAATATTAGGCTTTTCTGCAAGGATTGAATAAGAATTTTTTCGTAAAAAGGTTTTTTTAGCTGATACTAATTATAAAATGGTACAAGGGGGGGGGCAAGGGGAGTAGCGTTCAGCGCGTCCGTATGACAAGCAATCAGTCACGCCGGGACTTCCCATCTGACCTGATGGACACTTGCTTTAATTAATACGGGAGATAAAATAATATTCGTTTATGTTACGCAAGACGGGGTCAGCCCTGCCGCTGAATGGAGGAACCAATCCATTGTTACGGGGGTCACCTCTCACCCCTAGAAATCTCTTTTATATGCAGGAGCACTCGGCAGCCCCAGCTGCTCTCTCCTTACAACAGGCTTCATTCTGCGCAAGCTGAATCCATTGATATTCATTGGGAGAGGGTAACCTTACGCCACAAGGGGAGGCCGGGGGGTCACCCACTAAAGCAGCCTTCTGCTCTTAACCCTTTCATTTCAGCAGCAGCTCTGCTAAGAAAAAAAAATTATTTTCTGAAAAAAAAGACATATTTTTTACTGGAAGAATTTTTTTTTTCGGAAAAAATCAGAATCCGAAAATCCACTATCGCAGACCTTCCGAGGTCATATAAAAGTCAACGGGAGAGGCGCCTATCCTATTTGGCTGTTTCTGTGGTCAGCTCTGGATTTAGCCTAAAAATCCTACTTTTTCAGGCAAAGATCCTAACAATATGAGCTTTGTTTTGGGGGAAAAGCCCCCCAAAAAAATCAAGCGATGCGGTGAAAAAAATCCGAAAACATTGTATGATTTGGATTTTTGCTCTAACTGATTTAGTTTTTCCCTGATCTGATTAAGCTTTTCTTAAATACAGTTATAGGATTTATTATGCAGAATGCTCAGGACCTGGAGCTTTCTGGATAATGGATCTTTCTGTAATATGGATCTTCATACTTTAAGACTACTAGGCTAGTAGTACATGGTACGGTTTTATTATTAAAGAGAAAAAAGGAAATCATTTTTTTTTAAAATTTGGATTATTTGAATAAAATGGAGTCCATGGGAGATGGCGTAGTTCGCAACTTTCTGGATAACGGGTTTCCGGATAAGGGATAACCTGTAATAAATAAGGTCTTATGGTAGATTCTAGTTTGTTGGGACTTACTGTGATACTGATAAATAAATAACGCAGGACGGATGTATAATCTGTGTACAGCGCTGTAGAATGTGTCGGCGCTATATAAATAAAGGATAATAAAAATGCAGTAAATTAATCGTATGAGCTTCACTGAGCGACAAAACATCTTTCTGCCAATGGAAAACCTTAGTTTCAGGAAGAAAACAGAATTATGATTGTCTAGTGCCGGGGACGTCTCATAAACAAAGAGTGAGTAATACTCCAGTATAAAAACAGGGGAATATTACTCAGAATTGGCTTTCCTTCTGTGCTCCCCCAGAGCCAATTCTCCCCGGAAGGAACCACAAAGAGTGTGATTAAAAACAGGGGGGACATTTGCTGTGTCAACACCCTCGGGGGCCCCACACGTGTCACACTTTCCGCACAAACGGGTAACGGAGAGTTTTCAAAACAAAAATCCAGCGACGGCGAATACGAGAAAGAACTGAAGCCTCTTATTAATGCAGATTCCAGGCATGACACCCACCAGCACCCGGCGCTGATTCCAGTGGGTGTTTCCCTGCACCGACAGTCCCAGCCCACCCTGCTAATTACTGGAACCCAAAGGCTGATTATCACTTGGCCAAATTATTTACACTATGAAACAATTTATAGGAGTTGTTGACCTTTAATTAACTTACTTTCAGTAGGGTGTAATGTTAGATATTCTGATACAATTTTAAATTAGTGTTCATTTTTTATTATTTGTGGTTTTTGAGTTACTTCAATATTTATTCAGCAGCTCTCCAGTTTGTGATTTCAGCAGTCTGGTTGCTAGGGTCCTCATTCCCCTAGCAACCATGCATGGATTTGAATAAGAGACTGGAATATGAATAGGAGAGACCTGAATAGAAAGATGAGGAATAAAAAGTAGCACTAACAATACATTTGTAGCTTTACGGAGCATTTGTTTTAAGATGGGGGTCAGCGACCCCCCCCCCATTTGAAAGCTGGAAAGAGTCAGAAGAAAAAAGGCAAATAATTCAAAAACAATAAAATGGAAAAAAATGTAAAGTTGCTTAGAATTAGTCATTGTATAACTCACTGGAAGTTAACTTAAAGGGGAAACACTCTTTTAAAGTGCAAGTGCAATTCATCTGGACCAAAATCAGCATGTTTTTTCAGCCATAATTCAGTCGTTTTCCCCCCAGAATTCAACTATAATTCCAGGTGCAGCTTCTGCGATGTTTGAGTGATGCCGCAACGCAAGTGCAAATAAGCAGGGGCTTTTGTGAATCATTAGTTAAATGCAGCTAATAGAAGAGAGGAGCCAATACATACATAGCCTCAATAATGACATTTTGCATTAAAAGGTAAAACCCTGGAATTATTGCCATGTACAGGGGGCGGTAGTTTGAGGTCTCACTAACATAAATATGTATAGAAAAAGTACAAAACATGTGCTAATTGTGCCCAGGGTCAGACTGGGGGGTCAGGGCCAACCAGGGCTTCCACAACAGGGCCCCTGCACCCCCCATGCCCCCCCTCCCCAGTTGCAAACCCCCTTCTCCTGCCGCTAACCCCCCTCACTGGCCCCCTTTGCCGGCACATAGCCACTTTGTGTAGCAGGTCTGGGAAGACAGAAACTTCAGAATTAATTTAATGAAACTGCTGTGAAAAGAAATGATTGATGCGTTAAAGTCTGGATCAGAATTAAGGGAAGAATGAATATTTGCTGGTGTTTTACTTAAGGGCACAATGGTGGATCAATCAATGACAGGGAAATCAAGATTCATCCATCAGCCCAGAATGTCACACCAATGGGCGTAACTGAGAAAAGGAAAGTGAGCACTGGAAGATACAAGACTAGGGGCTGTTCCTGCTGAATTGTGCTTAGTACAGGGAATACCTATGTGGCATAGTTTTATGGGATCTCTCTGTACAGACTATGAGCAAACTTAGGGACTGTTCCTGCTGAATTGTGCTTAGTACAGGGAATACCTATGTGACATAGTTTTATGGGATCTCTCTGTACAGACTATGAGCAAACTTAGGGACTGTTCCTGCTGAATTGTGCTTAGTACAGGGAATACCTATGTGACATAGTTTTATGGGATCTCTCTGTACAGACTATGAGCAAACTTAGGGACTGTTCCTGCTGAATTGTGCTTAGTACAGGGAATACCTATGTGACATAGTTTTATGGGATCTCTCAGTAGTGATTGCTTCTACAAATGATTCTAAAAGCAATGAAGATCTTTAAAAAATGCATCTTGGAAAGTTGCTTAGCATTTTGAGAAGCAGAAACAAAAGAACTTTTAGCAAATAAACTTTCCTTCCAGTGATCAAGGTGTAACAGACTGTTCTGGGCAAAGCCTGGCCACTCTCTCTTGCTTGACTTCACTTACCTACCCTATCCCCATAATAAAGAGAATCTGGCCTATTGCTCAATATAGTCCCCCCACCCGGAAGCAAAAAATACCTCCCGGGGAGATCATCTTCCTAGTTCTAAGTGCAAATTCCACTTATTTCATTTTTCTTGTTATCAGTGAGATTTGTCTCTTCTCTTTCTCTCTTAAAGCAACAGCCCATCCTTGCTTTATGGCTCATGTTTATAGATCTTCCAATGCACAACCTAGTGTCTGATTGGTTGATCATATATGGTATGAAGATTGTACTCAGGCTTCCTGCAAGGAAACTCTGTCTTGTCTCTTATCTGCTCAGTTGGCTCACGGTCTGATACATCACACAGGGCAATTTATTGTCAGTTTATTTTCTCTGCTCACTGGGAAATCACTTACTCATCAACCCTTGCAGAATGCCCACCCTATGTCTGATATTACTGTAATATCCAGATACAGTATCTCTCCATATATACAGTATATACATCACAGTTATAATTATAGTGTACGGCTGCATCTGTAAGTAATGGATAATGTACCCCCTACTGTAAATGATAAGGATATTAGAAGTCACTGAGGGGTGTGACCATATAAAGGCACAAGGCTGCAGGCTGAGTTATACAGGGGGGAACTCTGAGTATCACTCATGTATTATAAGGGATAATGTACCCCCTACTGTAAATGATAAGGATATTAGTGTGGTGTTTATACAAATGGCCTGCAGGTGGCACTGTACATACATAGGACTTTCTGTACAACTTGAAAGTAAAAGTAAGACTCACTGCTGTTATGTAATGGCTGCATGACCTGCTAATAAAGCACTGTTATACTCTCCTCATCCTCGGCTACCAAACACAACAATTAGAAGTCACAGAACAATTCTGGCAATATATATGCACCCTTTAATATAATAATAATTTAAAGTATTGCCCAGGACTCAAGATGCTGACACAGTGTCACATGGAGCACATTTCCCTATGACTTGATTGAAATTCCTCCTGCGTTTATTGCCAAAAAAATCTCTATTTTGGCCCTAGTGATAGACTCAGACGCGCAGTAATTTCAGGCCACAGACTCATTTCCTGGAGGTAAATAAAAATAAGTATTTCCGCCCACTGGTCTTTTTGAAGAGGACAGTTATACAGAAGAACCTGTCTGAACTTCTGTCTCTACAACAATTCCGAGGAGATGGCAGACAGTTTATAGCCCAGAATAAATAACGGTGTGTGAGTTGCCAGTATGTGGGCGCCTCCAGGAGAGAAATACTTTCCAGATATCCCTTTAGCGGCTAATGCAGGAGCAATTTCTGTGTAGAACAAACAACAATTCTGTAGACATATTTCTCCTATTGTAATTATTCTATATATACTATATAGTGCCGACATATTCTGAGTCCCTACAGAGATTATAGATCATTCACATCAGTCCCTGCCCTAGTGAGCTTACAATCTAAGGTCCCTATCACATTCCCATCAGTGCCTGCCCCGGTGAGCTTACAATCTAAGGTCCCTATAACATTCCCATCAGACGAGCACAGATATGGGAGAATAGTCGTGTAACAGTCATTCAGTAAATATATATTCACCCCATATTTAAACATTCTGAGTTTTCAGGTGCATTGAGGAGATGCCCCCCCCCCCCCCAAATACTGCTCAAAGCTATTGGGGACAGACAACCTAACAGTTTGGGAACTACAGATCTAGACTTCTTCCATTCTGAACCCCAGGAAAATCATTATGACCATCCTTTAACTGGGACCTACTGGTCCTACAACATCAAGCTGGATCAACAAGCTGCCACTCTACGTACAGTGTTGGAGTTATTTCTGAATCCAGGACTTAGTTAAGGAATAAGTCAAAGACCACAACTTCTAAACGTGTGAAATCTTTATCTCTGTGTGGAAATCCAAAGCTTACGGGGCAACTGGTGAAAACACATTTAGTTAGAGGGGTGATGTCAGGGCAGCTGGTCGTCCCTATTAAGCCAAGCAATTCAAAGAACTTTCCTAGTCCTTCCAAAGATAAACATGCAAAGTGGAATCTGGATCCATCCGTTGGGCACATTAATTAGAATTCAGTTAGGGGTTAGTTTGTCAACAAATCCAAATTTTACTAAATGTGGATTCTGTGTTCAAAAACTAGAATGCACAATATTTAATAAGCACAAACAAATTGGAGAGTAAAACTGTGGAATCTAAAAGAGTTCTTTTAAAAAAAATTACCCATTTTTTCCCCTGAAAAGCAACAATTCTTGTAAAAAAACTTCAAGGTTTTCAGAATATTTATCACAATTTAATAAAAAAAAATTTTAATTCAGATTTTTTTAATAAATAAGCAAACATTTAAATTCATGATAAATTAAAGCGTTATGTAATTAACAGGCACTATATAAATAAAGAAATGATGATGATGAATAGATTCTGGAGTAAACATTTTTGTTGGCATAAACATATTATTTATGAGCTAAAATCTAAGGGAATTCAGTAATGTGAGACATTGTTTGACTACATATTAGTGTATAAATTCTTGTTTTTTTTTTTGCAATGTGTAGAAAAAGAATTACATGAGAATTTACCCAAACACTTTGTGACCTTATACACTGTGAGATGCAAGTCTGAAGGAAAAGATTTGGAAAACGAAATAGGTTTATAGAATCGGGCAGGTTTTTTTTAATATCTGTAATAATAAATAATTTCTGTATTTTTATTTATTTTATATGTAGGATGATTGCTAATTTGCAATCTGCTTATGATTAGTTGTGGGGATAGTGGTCACCTGTACCTTTACCCTTGGTTTGTATAATTCCAGCCTAGTATCTGATCGATACAGACCCCCGTTTAAAATTTGTCCCAAAATTGTGTCTAAAGGGAAAATGCACTTCTGAGTCTAGAATGGAAATCACTGGATCATCACTATCACAATTTATTTGAAAGACATCAGTTCTTTCTTGAAACTTTCGTATGTGCCTCATGTAATGGTAGAGTATGTTGTGTCTATGTTGGCCAAAGGGTGATGGCTGTATGGATTTAGACTAATGCCGTGCTAAGTAAAGGCTAATATATCTCGTACTAAAATCTATATTTCCAGTTTTTGGGAAAACTACAAAATGAATTTGAGCTGTTTCCCTGCTTTTAACATCAGTGAGAAAAAACCTGCAAAATACTTGCTCCATTTTCATATTTTAATCCCTGAGTTCTGTCCCAATTACTCTGGTGGACGGTGGGTGACCCTGGCACAATGGGTACAAAGGCCCAAGCTCTGAATTTAATTCATACACTGTCCTTAGTGTCCCTTTGGTGCATCTTCAAGAGGTGTCAGATTATTATTGAGACTCGTAAACCTGATTTATGGTCATGCCGGATTGCTGCTTTAGATGCAATAAACACTAAATATATTTTCACTTTATTGTGGGTTGGACCTGAAATATTTATCCTGCTGTCTATTCCCAAACCTATGAGCCAGGCACAGGTCAAGTGGAACTGTTTATGGTAACAAAATATAAATCAAGTGGGAATCCCTTTGTGAAAATTGCTTATAAAGCTAATATCACTGTTGTACTTTCTGTGTATTATTGCTGTGTTTGTTGAAATGGCTGGAAGAGCTGAGCACACAGTTCTACATGTATAATGTATAGGTCGCTGGGAACATTCTTGCTCTATGGATTTAGTGATTGACATTTATTTAGCTGTGTGATTGCAAACAAGCTCTGGCACCCCTAAATTGGAGGTTGGATTCCCCAGCTTAGCAGCTTGTGGCAACAGATGAATATACCTGCAAATGAGAGTAGAGTCGAGATCCACTCAACGACCTATATAGACACATAGGGGGATCGGTTTTTTGGAATCTCATAATAAAGATTAGAAAGACCTTTTATTATATATTATAGCTTTAGATGAAGAGGGTGGGGGTAACTCCTACTCTGTCTTTAACGCACAGTATCTCTTACCCCAATGGTAACCTACATGTTATGATGCACCACCCAAAGACCACTGGATAGTAACTGTCAGCAGATACATATCTGTATAGCAATAAACAATAAACTCCAGAAGAGCCAAAAAGTCGTGTTTTTGACAGTTAAAGCCGGTGCCAGATTATATCTTTGGGCCTCAGCAGAAGTCAATAATTCATTGAAGAATAAGACGCTGATTAATTTTGGACTAAAGTACCTCTGCACCTTGGTAGCAGAAAATAGTTTGTACAGAAAAGTGTAGATATGATAAAACCAAACCCAACCGGGATTGATGCCCTCACGGGGGGGATTTTGCTGAGACTGCAAGGTTAAAAAGAAATATACAGTGAGGGGTCAAAACAGTGTTGGCTTTTGTCTTTTTATGTCCATGTTTTTCTTGTTTGCCTTGATGCTTCCAGAAGGTATCCTTCACACTGAGCGCCGCTAGATATTTATTTTTTAGGTATTTCTTTCTATGCTTACATTTCCAGCTGAATTTTGCAACTTTTTCACCCTACAATAAGCTGATACCAGGGAAAGAACCCAAGCAGAAAACTTCCCATGCACACCAGGCCTCTCCAGTAGCTATGCTTGATACTTGGTAATCCTAGGAGATGGCAACTCCTTGTTCTAATCCTGAATAAAGTCTAATCTTCATTGTGTAGTGCCAGTACATTTCTTTAGCAGAAACACTACATGTTGGGCAGCCCTCTTAGCCTTTTGGTCCCTGTGGAGATGGAACCAGCTAACGTACCATTATGGAATTTTTCAGTAGAACCCAACTGCATTTTGCACACAAACATTACTCCCTATACACTGGGTGCACATTAATGCACATGGAGCCCTGGAGACCTTTGGATCATCTTCATCTCCAAACTGGTGAAAAACGATCTGAACTGTCTATTCTTAGCACCTACTATTAAATGTGAACGTGTGAAATGTAAATGTCAGCAATTCCGTATTTAAACAGACAATAGAAAATACATGAACGATCCATGTAACAGACATTTTAAAGGAAATTTCCAAGTGATGGAAGCATTGAGGTGTGAATAAACACTTTTGCAGCAAGCTCTGCTTTTTGGCTTTTTCCCAGTAGCCCATGAAGATTTGCAAGTGATGGAAGTATAGTCTAGTCTAGAACCAGGTAGAGTAGCAATGAAGTCCAACAGGCAGAATGGCAAGGTTGCTTGATTTTTAAGGTTTTCCCCAGGTCAAAACAACATGACACAAATCCCACTACCTTTTTGTGGCTGAACATGGTAAGGGCCTGAGACTAAGGTTTCCATCATTATCATTTAAAATACATTTGGGAGAGGAAGGCTCTCTATGATGTCATAAACTGCACATATTATTATTTCAAGTCCCATGATGTATTTAACTTCTGTGCCTCGTCAATGACTGCCCTGATACAATGCATCTAATGGAAGACCATGGACAACTATTCTAACAACTCAACTATATCACAGTTAACCAAGAACACGTCCCAGCACTGCCAGAACTCTATAACTAGTGAATGGTATCAGGTGGCACAGTATTAAATAGAATGGGTCTGTTGCTAGATAAGCTCTATATTCCTACTCAAGAAAGCCAGGGTTAGTACTTTTCTGGGCCTCAGCTCTCACATCTGCACATCCAAGCAGGCCTATTTGGACCCGACATAATAAATGCTTTATACAGAGCCTACATATGAGCCACATGCCACTCCCTTTTAACATAAGAGTTGTTAAGTCTCCTTTAACTACTGTACAATTCAACTTCAACTTCAGAAGAACAGTAAATACTAGAGGTCCATTATTGGCATCATGTAAACGCTGTTTCTCGCACACTACCAGGCCAGGCAAATTGTGTATAGTATAAACATGTGAGATTTCATTACATTTTACGATAACAGAATGCCAGTGAGTGCAGTTTTCATGGTACGTCATTTTAAAGGATACTTATTATAACATTTTGTGCTAAGGGTTTTACCCCTGGAGAAATTCACTGCCCATACTGAGCTATTTTCTACAATTCACCAGTTCAATAATGCCATTATGGATGAATCAACAGAGACAACAAACGGGGCCCAGTGGTGAGAAAATACATTGAGTTGACCAAGGTTTGGGAGAGATGAGGGGTCCTCAAAAATCGTCTTATTTTAACCGTCTATTTAACAAACCTGCATTTCTGTTGGTAAAACAGTCAGTAAACTGGTTATCAGGACCCTAGTCTTGGGTTAAAAAAAGGCCTTGATATCTTTTTCAGGTCATGTGTGGCAACCCCTCATCATTAGCACGAATTTGATGATGATGACGGGTTGCCACCCATGACCTGAAAGAGTTATCAAGGACTTTTTTTAACCCAAGACTAGGGCCCTGATAACCTGTTGACTGACTGTTTTACCAAAAGAAATGCAGGTTTGTTGAATAGACTGTTAAAATAAGACGATTTAGCCAACAAAGTGTCTTCTAACAGTGGTTCAGACTTAGGATTAGGTAAGGAGATACTCCATGGTCACAGATAATGTTGTCTCCAAAATAAGTCCTAACAGAATGTTAACCATAATAGACAAAACAAAATCAATGGATTCTCAATGACCTTACCTGTTGATATGACTTGGGCCTGCAGGAATGTGGATAAGGCTATCCATCTGGACTTCATGGTGGGCCTGGACCCTGTGCTCTGTCCCAATGTTCCTGTTCTACTGAGAAACCTCTCGCTTTCCTTCCCTCTGAGCTCTGCTACTTCAGTGTACAGGAAACAGCACAACTAGAGAAGCTTGTGTTTGGTACAACACACACACACATACACACTGAATTAGAGACCACACTCTGAATCTATTCTCTGCCTCTTCTGTTTCATCTTTTTCCTTTCTCGTCTGCTTGTTTTTGATAAGAGCTTCAGAGCTCGTTCAGAGATCATGTTTGTATATATTATATTTAAATATATTTGTCTACAAAAAATAAACTAGGGGTGTGTATAAATATATATGGTACACTAACTTAACTTACTTAAAATTAAAATAAAAAAAACTTTATAAGACTAAATACTGAAGAATTCATATACAGCAAACAAGAAATGTAACCCTGTTGCTAAACAAACTGTGCGGACAATAGAATTTTGAAGTCTTCAAAACGAGATCTCTGATCTTAAAGGGGTTGTTCACCTTTGAGTTAACTTTTAGTATAATGTAGAGTGATATTCT
>CM044433.1:183140816-183152034 GCA_024363595.1 Xenopus borealis | reverse complement strand
TACCCCTCCTCTATAGGCAGAGACACTCAGTTCGTACCAAAGGAGAAACAGGAGGTTAACATGATAAAAAAACTGAAAACTGACAACTAAGTACAAAACATAGTGTTGAGTTAACCAATCTGAAAGCCAACGTAGCCTCTATCCAGGGAGGGAAGCCCTGTGTCCCCCAAGCGACTGAAGAGAAAGAGATTTAACGGTGAGTACACAAAATCTCCTTTTCTCCAGGTCTGCTTGGGGGACACAGGGACAGTGGGGACGTACCAAAGCTGTCCCCTGAACTTACTGGGCGGGAAGTAGAGGCCTATGTGGAACAGCCACCGCAGCCTGAAGAACCTTCCTGCCGTAGCGGGTGTCAGATGCCGCAAATGTGTCAAACTGGTAGAATTTGACGAAGGTATGAATGGATGACCACGTTGCAGCCTTGCACAATTGCTCTGCTGAGGCCTGGTTACGGAAGGCCCAGGACGCACTCATTCCTCTAGTGGAATGTGCCCTGATGTGACCAGGGGGAACCTTACCTTGCAAGGAATAGGATTTTTGTATGGTTTGTCTTATCCAGCGTGATATGGTGGTCTTGTTAGCTGGTGTTCCCCTGAGGGGCCCTGAGGGAATGACAAACAGTGAATCCGATTTACGGATGTCCTCGACCCGGTTGAGATAGAACTTGATAGCCCTAACCGGATCAAGAGTGTGAAGAGCGGCCTCCTTGGCATTAGCGGGAGCCGGACAGAAGGTAGGGATAATAATTTCTTGGTTGATATGGAAACTGGACACTACCTTGGGAAGAAAGGAAGGGGGAGTGCGGAGAACTGCCCTGTCCTTATAAAAGGTCAGCCATGGAGACCTACAGGAGAGAGCGGAGATCTCAGACACCCGTCGTGCTGAGGCAATGGCCAGTAAAAACACAACCTTCCATGAGAGCCACTGGAGTGAAATAGAATCCATGGGTTCAAAGGGTGGGCGTTGTCCCACTTAGGTGTTGGTTCCCGTACCGGAGGCTTTATATGGGCTACGCCCTGTAGGAAGGTCTTGACGTCAGAAAGCAAGGCGAGGCGCCTTTGGAAGAGGATAGAAAGTGCCGAGACCTGAGATTTTAGGGACCCCAGTGACATTCCTAATGACAGGCCCTCCTGTAGGAAGGCTAACAGATGGGGAGAAGAAAACCTGAACGGGTTTACCCCATGACTTCGACACCACCTATGGTAAGTGGCCCAGACCCGGTGATATGTCTTTGCTGAAACCGGTTTGCGTGCTGCCCGCATGGTGGAGATTACTGCATCTGAAAACCCCTTTCTTTTTAAAATTTCGGTTTCAATAGCCACGCCGTCAAACTGAGGTTCGCGGGGCAAGGATGGAGGATTGGGCCCTGAGACAGAAGATCTGGACTGAGAGGAAGTGTCCACGGTCTGCCTACCGAGAGATTCACAAGATCTGAGAACCACGATCTTCGAGGCCATTTTGGAGCTATGAGGATCAGAGTGGTGTGCTCTCTCTGAAGCTTCTTGATTGTACGTGGTATGAGGGGAAGAGGCGGAAATGCATACGTCAGGTGGAACTCCCACGGGGAAGTGAGGGCGTCTGCCGCAATTGCCAGGGGATCTCGGGACCTTGCGAAGAATAGCGGAACCTTTCGATTGTGGCGAGATGCCATAAGGTCTACTTCCGGCGTCCCCCATCTTTGAGTGATTTTCTGAAAGATTTCGTCCTTTAGGGACCACTCGCCGGGGTCCAGGGATTGTCTGCTTAGATAGTCGGCCTCCCAATTTAGGAGACCTGGAATGAAAATGGCCGACAAGTGAGACTGGTGGGTTTCCGCCCAACGGAAGATGTGTTCCACCTCCTTTAGGGCCTTCCTGCTTCTTGTGCCCCCCTGGTGGCTTATGTACGCCACCGCTGTGGCGTTGTCGGATTGGATTCTTATTGCTTGTCCCGCTAATTCGTCTTGCCAGTGTTGCAAGGCGAGTCGAATTGCTCTTATTTCGAGGAGATTGATGTGAAGGTGTTGTTCCAGAGGGGACCAGCGACCCTGAGCTGAGCGACCCTCGAACATAGCTCCCCATCCGGAGAGGCTTGCATCTGTGGTGATCAACCGCCACTGCTGATCCCCTAAGGGTCTGCCCTTGGTCAGATTGTTGATCTGCGTCCACCAGAGGAGGGATACTCGAGTCCTGCTGGATAGGCGAAATTCCTGAGACAGGGACTTGCGTTTCCACGCTGTAAGAATGTTCCATTGGAGTTCCCTGAGGTGATGTTGGGCGAAGGGTACGGCCTCTATGGTGGAAACCATTACTCCCAAGACCTTCATGTAAAACCTCACTGTGTGGGATGGTTTTGACAGGAGGGACCGTACTAGTTGTTGTAGATGACAAATCTTGTCCCCGGGAAGGGATATGGTTTGTGTCTGGGTGTTGAACATCATCCCGAGAAAATTTATGGATTGGCGCGGTGTCAGTGAGGACTTGTCTAGGTTGATGAGCCAACCCAACTCCTGTAGCTGGGTCATAGTGGCGTGTAGCGCTTGCTGGGCCTCGGAGAAGGTGGGAGCCTTGATGAGGATGTCGTCCAGGTAGGGGGTAATGGAAATCCCCTTTGTGCGAATCAAAGCAACTGCTACCGACATGATTTTGGTGAACACTCGAGGGGCCGAGGTCAAGCCGAAGGGGAGAGCTCTGAATTGGAAGTGGCAGTTTTGGACGGCAAACCGCAAAAATCTCTGATGGGGTGGGAAAATTGGAACGTGTAGGTAGGCGTCCTTTATGTCTAGGGAGGCCAGAAACTGGTTTGGGGACATAGCAGCTATGACTGATCGGAGAGACTCCATCTTGAATCTCCGTGGTCGGATGAAGGTATTTAGTTCCTTCAGGTCCAGAATTGGCCGAACGGACCCATCCTTTTTGGGGACCACAAATAGGTTGGAGTAGTAGCCTTGAAATCGTTCCTCGGATGGAACGGGAACAATGACATTTGATTGGAGCAACTTGTCGATTGCATCCTGGAAGGCCCGAGCCCTTTGTGGTCCCTGAGGGAATCTGGACATGAAGAAACGGCGTGGTGGGAGGGATGCAAACTCTAAGTGGTATCCTTGACGAACGACCTCGTGAATCCAGACATCTTGTGTTAGAGTCACCCATGCGTCTACGTATTTGAGGAGTCTCCCACCCACCACTGTATCTTCTGGAGGCAGGAGAATCGAGTCATGCAGACATTGTTTTGGTAGGTGTTTTGGTGGAGGATTTTCGGTTCTGCCATGATGTGCGGGACCTGTTGCTGAAACGTCCTCTGTTGACGGTCGTATGTCTAGTAGGGGATGATGTTGCAGTTCTGTGCTGTGAGCCACGAAAATTTCGAGTCCGTCGAAAGGAGGGACGCGACCTAGGTTGAGGAAGTAAGGTACTCTTACCCCCTGTGGCCTGACTGATAATTTTTTCTAAGTCAGGGCCAAAAAGAAGGTTTCCCTTGAAGGGGAGCATGGTGAGAGACCTTTTAGAGGACAAATCTGCAGTCCACAGTTTCATCCAGAGGGATCTGCGTGCCGCTACTGACAGAGCTGAGGTTCTACTAATGACCTGAAGCGCATCGAGAGAAGCTTCACACAAGTAATCATTTGCCTCCTTGATTTGTAAGGCTAATTGTGCTAGGTCCTCGCGGGGAGCTCCCGAATCGATCGCTCTGCATAAGGAGTCCGACCAAGATTGGATGGCTCTACTTACCCAGGCTGAGGCAAGGACTGGTCGCAGAGAAGTACCTGAGGCGGAAAAGAGAGAACGTAGTATACCCTCTAGCTTTTTGTCCATGGAATCTTTAAAAGAGGCTGCATCCGGTACTGGTAAGGCAGTGTTCCTTGATAACCGGGAAACCGGTGCGTCTACTGACGGTGGAGATGCCCATTTATCAGTAAGTTCCTGCGGAAAAGGATAAAGTTTTAGAAAACGGCGACTAGCCTGAAAACGTCTCTCTGGTTTGTCCCACTCTTGTTGAATGATTTGTTCGAGTTGAGCATGAGAGGGGAAGGAGGGAGAGCGTCTATTGTGGCGTTTAAACAGACGTGGAGGAACTGGCGCTAGTTCCAGGTTCCTGTAGGTGCAGAGTTTCTAACACTGAGGAAATGAGGGAGTCTATGGCCTCAGATGATAATTTTGGGGGATCATCCTCCTCCTGATCGGAACTATGAGATAGTTCGCCATCGGAGAGGGCTGGGTCCTCTCCGGATTCAGGTAACAGGAGAGATGTATCGATGGACTGTATCTCGAACTCGTCATCGGATGGAGAGGGGGCTCTGCGTTTGGACGGCTTGGGGCGAGGATTGTCGAGACGCGCTAATAATTTGTCTAAGTACAAGGCCAATTTTGGGATTCCGGAGGCCAATTGGGATGCCCATTCTGGGGGGGACTGGTTGGCCTGAATGGGTTCCCTGTTGTGACCTAATTGGTCCCCTTGGGAAGTCTGACTTACCTGTGGGCGAGGTTCTGGGTTTTCCGGAGCGGCCTCAGGTGGCTTGCACTTGGAACACAATGGAGTTTTGTGACCAGAAGGTAGACGTTTGCGGCATTTGGCACAGGCTAGATATTTAACCGATGCCGAAGTAGGTGCCTTGGAAAAGAGGTTATCACTTGATCCTTCAGACATGGTGCCCCCAAGTTAGCCTGCAAATATATAATAGAGTTATGTATATATCTGTATATAATGTGCTAACCGCTGTACTGCTCAGGTACTGCTGAGTGCCCAGGCCTTGAAAGAATCTAAGTCCCAAGGCGATGTATAGCCTACTGTCCCTGTAACCGACTGAGAACTCCCAGTGGGTTAGGCCCCTTATGGAATGTGCTCAGGTACTGCAGTAATGGCTGATAAGGGAGCCCTATGATGCGAGGTGCTTCCCTGTGGTAGAATATGCCTCGCTGTGCCGGAATCCGTTGCTGAAGAGAGGGCGCGAAGATTGGGACTGCCCCTCTGTGACGCGCACCTCTGCAGGAAGGAAGTCGGCAACGAGTCCGCCCTGTGAATACGCGCCTGCGCCGAGACTCCGGAACCAGCCGCGAGCCCGCCCCCCCGGCGACTTCGCGCGCTTGACAGGAG
Organism: Xenopus borealis; assembly: GCA_024363595.1. Taxonomy (NCBI): domain Eukaryota; kingdom Metazoa; phylum Chordata; class Amphibia; order Anura; family Pipidae; genus Xenopus; species Xenopus borealis. The sequence continues at coordinate 183,146,961 of CM044433.1, read as the reverse complement.
CGCGGAAGCGGCACAGGGGGCGGCAGGTCAGATCGCGGAAAAGTCCCCCCATCTCTGGACCGTCACGAGCAGCAGCTGATCCACAGGAGGCTACAGAGCGGGAGTCCCCATGTCCAAACCGCAATAGGAGAGCGGGGGGGGGGGGGGGGGGGGGGGGGGATGCGCCCCAGGCTGATGATCCAGTGGAGTCAGGCATGGAAGTCAGGATAGCTTACCTGCCATTCTAGGTCGGTCAATTCTGCCTACTGGTCAGCCACTCAACTCTCAGCGCCAGGGGGGGGAGAGGAGTCAGTCTGCAAGACCCCAGAGTATCCTTGTCTTGTGTGGACTGAAGGCAAAACACGATGTGTGGATGCCCAGTCTTTTGGATCGATCCTTGTCTTGTGATTCGATGAATGATAAAATAATAAATTAAAATAATAAAATAATCTTAGGCTCCTGGCTAGGAGCTTCATGTCCTAACCTCCTGAGGACACAATCAAAACTGAGTGTCTCTGCCTATAGAGGAGGGGTATAGCAGGAGGAGGGACTAAGTTTTTTATTTTTATTGTGTCCTGCCTCCTAGTGGTGCGAGCTATACCCCACTGTCCCTGTGTCCCCCAAGCAGACCTGGAGAAATGTACGGGCCCTAAAAGTAGTCGACTCTGCACCTCCAGACCAAACTTGCAGCTTACTGGCCCCTGTAGGGGAAGCGATATTTGGAAATTGTTCAGATATTAGTCAAGTTGGAAAATGCCGGACGAGGTCCCACACTTTACTAATGCGAGATCTACTTTTAGTGATTACGTCCAATTATGATCTACAGCCTTAAAAGCATTGCTATTCTGTTCCATGGAAAATATGACAAATACGATTTAATTTAGAAAATGTATATTGCTATATTGAAAAAAACACAATTTCTTCCGTAACGTTATAATAAATATCTGAATGAAAGGAAACAAACAGGAGGGTGATCCAGACAAGCTGTTGACATTGTCTTGAGATCTACTGATCCCCAGCTAAAGATCTACTGATGGATCCCAGTCTACCTGTTGACCAATGGATCAGCCCAATCTGCTGTGTGGGTGTTGCAACAGGACAAAGATATGGTCACATGTTCAGCCATAGAAGCGCAGTGTGGCTATTTCCAGCGCTTACCTGCAGGGCGTGAGGGTTAATCCCCAGGGAAGAAGCAATGTGGGAAGATGCAGACAAGGGCTCCTGTTCTTCAGTGATGTCCTGCTCCTCTGCTACAGAATCCAGATCCTGGTCCTGGGTAATATCGGCCATATCACTGTCCAGTTCAAGCACCCGATCAAGTTGATCTACCGCTGGGCTCTGATCACAAATGAAAAAGGGTTAATGGACCAACATACAACGTTCCACCCCCAGTCCATTATGGTGCGGCCAGAATTGACCCGATTATGTCATACTACTCCAGCAGAATTCTCAACTAAAATCCAATTCTCAAAAGATATTTTTTCATATTCAGTTTTCAAATCCAACATGAAGCTAGACATATTGTCAGTTTCCCAGCTGCCCCAGATCATGTGTGTGCCAGCACTTTAGGATGGAACTACTTTCTGACAGGCCGTTTCTCCTACTCAATGTAACTGAATGTGTCTCAGTGGGACCTGGATTTTACTATTGAGTGTTGTTCTTAAGCTGGCCATAGATGTAAAGATCCGCTTGTTTGGTGACATTGCAGATCTTTACCCAATGTGCCACTAACTGCAGGGCTATATTGGGGTAATGCGAAGTTCGACCCAGTGGCCGAACAATCAGATTACAAAAAGGGCAATGGGCTCAGACGGGTCAGTCGGGTTAAAATCAAACCTTCCCGATAGATATTGATAGGGAAGACCAGTTGGAAGCCCCCATAAATGGGCAGATAAACTGTCAAATTGGTCTAAAGGACTGATATCGGCAGCTTTATCTGCCCGTGTATGGCCAGCATTAGGGAGCTGCTATCTGGTTACCTTCCCATTGTTCTGTTGTTAGGCTGCTGGGGGGGGGGGGATATCACTCCAACTTGCAGTACAGCAGTAAAAAGTGACTGAGGTTTATCAGAGCACAAGTCACATGACTTGGGGCAACTGGGAAATTGACAATATGTCTAGCCCCGTGTCAGATTTCAAAATGAAATATAATAAATCTGTTTGCTCTTTTGAAAAATAGATTTCAGTGCAGCACTTTTAATTGGTGTATTTTGAACAAAAAAACATGTTTTCCCATGACAATATCCCTTTAAAGGGCTAATGTACAGCATAATAGGACATTCTCATGTGATAACAGCATTGAATACAAAAACACACTCCATCTGTAGGGGAAACACATTAATCAGGGGACCTGGTCCGCTTGGCCTATAGCTGGAAGTGACCCATGTTGTTGGGTGTGGGGCATTTATCCTATTGGACACATCTGGTATTAAAGGCATAGAACACCATAGTTCTCTTTGGGCTTAGAAAGAACGCATGTACTTCACATACAGGCCACAGACATATACCTGGGGCAGCAAACAAAACTTCTCAGATTTCCAGTTCTATTTGGGAATTCTGATCCAATTAAGACAATCCAGATCTAAATATGGTGGCACCATTTACAATTGAATGGTCCCCATCACAAACTAGCAGGAGCCTGTGGGTTTAAGGTGTTGGATAGAAAGACTGGAGACATATTTAAGAGTTTGTTCACCTTTTCTATTCTTGTGTTTAATAAGAAATTCAACATTGAATACGTTTATTGCACCTGTGTGTAAAGGGGGACGCCACCCCAATGCAGTTTATTTGCATAAATTAATTCTAAGATTTCCCAATATCCATTCATTCTCTGCACTGCTGCCTCTGACTCCCGATACAACTTCCCAATCTCCATTCATTCCTCATTCTCTTCTCTGCACTGCTGTCTCTGACTCCTGATACAACTTCCCAATATCCATTCATTCCTCATTCTCTTCTCTGCACTGCTGCCTCTGACTCCTGATACAACTTCCCAATATCCATTCATTCCTCATTCTCTTCTCTGCACTGCTGGTTCTGACTCCTGATACAACTTCCCAATATCCATTCATTCCTCATTCTCACTGGGTTTATAATTCTGTGTAACTGTCATTATGTCTGTGTTTCTGCCCCAGACAATGTAGCAGTTCTTTCCTTCATGTCTGTTTATCGGCTGGCTTCTGCTACACAGATGTGGGTGTAAGTGCAGAGAATGTGATCAATCAGACCAGTATAGATTTGGAATAAGAGGCATCAAGTTAAATCAGTATAGGGCTAAACACATCCATACAATGAAGGAATCAAACAAATAACCAATGCACTTGTACAGACTATGCCTTTAAGTAACTAAAGCCCCTCCCTAGAAAGATCAAAGGCAGATCTCTTGGGATATACTGGATTTTGGGAGCAGTACAAAGAGGAAGTTCCATTAACAGATTTGGGAAAAATAAAGAAATCAGAGAACATTATAAACCTGGACCTGTATAAACTTGTTTAGTCCCGGGTTTCTGATAGGCCACTCATAGGCACAAATTACACAGTTGTGTGGCTTATCATTCATTATATGTGTGTGTGACTATGAAGATTTTCATTCAGCCAGACCACGGTGTATCTAACAGAAGTAATTCTAAAACAACTGGACTTGAGTAATCATTGATGATGTTGAACTGGAGAAGCTGCTCAGATGAGAAGTGAAACGACTTCAACGATTACTCAGCAAGTCCAGTTGTTTTAGATTCACATGTGTGTGTTTGTTATTCATTTATAAAGTTAAAAAAACACAACAGTACAACATTCTCACTAAAAGGAATCCGCACAGACGGCAGAGATTTAATAGGTCAGATCTTGACTAATGAAAGAAAACACGGGCAGAGCAATGAAGCTGTTGCTGGGCAGTGGTGTAACTACTCCCTGGTTGGCCCCGGTACAGGATGGGCACCTGGACCCCCCTGTCGGGCCCATACCTCTATAAATCCCATCTAACTGCCTGCCATAACCATTATTGTGGCTCCAATGGGCCCCAAGGGGGTGGGGGCCCTGGTGCAATTGCACCCTCTGCACCCCTGGTAGTTACGCCACTGTTGCTGGGATACTCCATTCTGCCCTGAGTCCTCATAGAAACAGAAGAGGCAGAGCAGATGGAGCAGCACAGAACCCTTTACAATTACCATATGGTTTCAGAGTGAACTGCAAGTAACACACAGTAAATAGTAAAGGTTTCATGCAAGTAAAGTTCTGCTACAATAAAACCCTCAAACACTCCCTGAAATGTAATTGCCAGGCTGAAATATGGAAGCTGGATTTCTTGCTACTACAGTTGGTGCCAGAGTTTGTGTATAGAGTCTGCCTCAGTTACCCTCAGCTGTATCAATGCCAGCAAGATAACATTAAAAAAAAAAAAAGAGGGGGGGGCCTTTATGAAGCCAAAATACTGGGCAAGTTTGTCCCTGGCCATGAGCCCTGCAGTATTTAATTATTCACACTGGCCATGGTTAACATCCTGGGGGATCAACACTTTACCATATACAAAGGAAAAAGTCATTTGTAATGAGGGTAGTAGTATAGAATATATAGAATAATAGGGTAGCAGAAATCTGGTTGTTTATTGGACACTATTGGGTAACCAACAACACTATGGGGGGGAATTCACAAAAGTGTCGGTAAAATAAATAACCCAGAAGTGGCGGTCGAAAAATTTGTAAAATGTCGCACAAACGGCAAATTCAAAGGCAGATGTTACATCTCTGAATGTCTCGTAAGTCCGACAATTTTCTAAAATGTCCTTTATCTTTTCATCGTACAGACGACATTTTCATTTTGGAGAGCCTAATGTGTCGGAAAAATTGTCGGCAAAAAAAAAAACGAGTTTACGAGTAATTCATAAAAATGTCGGGGAAAGTGGCGCAGAAAAAAACCACGCCCACTTTTCACGACTATGTCGGAAAATTGGCGGGGAAATGCTCTGTGAATTTGTCGTCTGTTGCTACGACATTTTTTCCTTCCCGACACTTTTGTGAATTCCCCCCTATATGTGCCAGCTTTTAAGCAAGAGCATATTGTGCATTATTCTCTGTAAACCTGTGTTTTATGCAGCATTTATTCACCAGAGACTTTAATGCCTGGTGTAACCAGATGAAGGGGTCAGAGTATTTAGAGCTGCTCCTCAGAACCAGCTCGTGTCCTTCCTGGGCTAATTTGGAGCAGCTGAATCACTTACCTCTCACTGCACATGAAGCATCATCTCCAGTCCTACAGGCAGCACTCGCTCAAGCACAACGGCCCTATTGGGAGTGCTGATCATTTTTATATTAATGACAGATTATGGATGTAAGCGTTTAAAGGGAAACTGTCATGGGAAAACGTTTTTTTTTTTTTAAACACATCAGTTAATAGAGCTGCTCCAGTAGACTTCTGCACTGAAATCCATTTCTCAAAAGAGCAAACAGATTTTTTTATATTCAGTTTTGAAACCTGACATGGGGCTAGCCATTTGGTCAATTTCCCAGCTGCCCCAGTCATGTGACTTGTGCCAGCACTTTAGGAGGGAACTGCTTTCTGGCAGGTTGTTTTTCCTTCTCAATGTAACTGAATAGTACACAGTGGGACATGGGTTTTACTATTGAGTGCTGTTCTTAGATCTACCAGGCAGCTGTTATCTTGTGTTAGGGAGCTGTTATCTGGTTACCTTCCTATTGTTCTGTTGTTAGGCTGCTGGGTGGGGGGGTGATATCACTCCAACTTGCAGTACAGCAGTAAAGAAGTTTATCAGAGCACAAGTCACATGACTTGGGGCTGCTGGGAAACTGACAATATGTCTAGCCCCCTTGTCAGATTTCAAAATTAAATATAAAAAAAAATCTGTTTCCTCTTTTGAGAAATGGATTTCAATGAAGAATTCTTCTGGAACAGCACTATTAACTGATGTGTTTTGGAAAAAAAAATTTCCCATGACAGGATCCCTTTAACAACTCAATTGGGCCCTACTTAGTGACGTCAAGTGTCTAATTTGGAACAAAAATGAATATTTAAAGTCACAGGAGGCCGGGCCCCTGAATTCTTCTCTCAGCTGTTTCTGACTGTTGATTTCACTAAGACTCAGGCAGAAGTGTATAATGAGCAAGTGCAAGGCCTGTAGTAACGTTACACAGAAAGGACTGGTCTGTACATGA
>CM044433.1:182944306-182956786 GCA_024363595.1 Xenopus borealis | reverse complement strand
ACCCTACGTATTCCAGTAGAACAGCATCACCCTACGTATTCCAGTAGAAATGCACTGAAGATCCCTGGATTATGAGTGACGTGCAGGGGACAGATCTTGGAGTAACAAAACCCAAAGCAAAAAGAAAACAGAAGGAAAATGAAGGATTCCATAAAGGGGATGGGGGTGTCATTAAAGCATTGTGGCGGGCCCTTCTGAAGTAGGTAGATGGTCATGTAGGCGGGACTATCTCTGTGAGTGCAGGCAGGGCTGCCATCAGTGAGACACAGGGGTTACTGCTGTACCAGGCTCAATCATACAGCTGCACTTTATGAAATAGCCGGGCCCCCTTGACAGCGTGAAGCCATGCTGCACCTGCCCCTGGGTAGTTGCTAATTTGATTAACCATATTATTGACCTTTCTATTGAAAAAGCTACTATATGGTATAAGAAAACTAGATACTCAACTTACTTTACAGCACAACAGCATCACAGAAGTGGAGAAGAGGGTTTCTTCTTTGGTAGAAAATTCTTCTTCCTCCAAAAATAAATAATTGTTTCTGGAAAAAAATGTGAAAGTTTGAGGGACCAAAGCTGGGGAAAAAGGCCCAGACGAAACAATTTAAGCTTTATTGGTAATTCAGTGAACTACAGATGAAGCCACTTTGGATTGTGTGTTTGACACAGACTAACTAAACTCAAATATCCCACTTGTCCTATTTAAAGGGATACTGTCATGGAAAAATATTTTTTTTTTTCCAAAACACATCAGTTAATAGTGCTGCTCCAGCAGACTCAAAAGAACAAACTGATTTTTTTTATTCAATTTTGAAATTAGACATGGGGCTAGACATTTTGTCAATTTCCCAGCTTCCCCTGGTCATGTGACTTGTGCCAGCACTTTAGGAGGGAACTGCTTTCTGGCAGGCTGTTGTTTCTCCTTCTCAATGTAATTTCTGAAATAAACGTGCTCCAAAGACTGAAAGCTGGTCAGTTTGTGTTGGTTCGTAACCTGAATCAACTCTGCAGCAATTACTGTATTTCTAACTCTGAGGGTTTAAAAATATAAACTGATGGAAGAAGGAAGCCTAGTGTCCCAGGTAAATTACTTTAAAGGGCACCTATCATTCCCAGAGGTACAAGCCAATAGAGCTGACACTCCGGGCACCTTATATGTAGTTAGATGCATAGACATGTCCCCCACATTGTACCAAACACTTGTATTACTGGCAAATATGGGGTTATCGCTGAAAATTGTGTCATAATATCATATTAACCCCAAATATGCCAGTAACACCTTAATACAGAAATGCATTCAGAGTGTTGCATTAACCCCAGAAGTGACAATTACATTGCAATGCAGAAATGGATTCAGAGTATCACATTCACCACAGACATACCAATAATAACATCACAATGCAGAAATGCATTAATTTCATCATATTAACCCTATATGTGCCAGTAACATTTCAATGCAGATGTATGTATAGTATTGTCTGTAATCATTAGGGGATGTTGTGTCTTTAGATCATGTGCAAATCTTATGGCAAAGTTATGAGCGTACAGAGAACAACTGCCGGCTACCTCTCATCCCATATTAAGAGCTGCTTCTACAATCATGTGCAGCAACTCACCTGCACTCTTCTATGGTTGATATATATATATATATATATATATATATATATATACACAAGGATTATGATGTGTCAGTCTGTCCCTTTTTTGTCTCTGCATGGCTGATCCTGAATATTGAAACCCGATCTCAACCAAGACTCCAGTTTATCCAAAGGTTTATTAATCAAGTCATTGTGGCAATCAAATCTTGGCTGGAGGAAAGCTGTGTGCTGCAAGAGTCTGGACCAGCAGTGCAGACAGTAGCAAAGGAAAATGATATCTGAAAAATGTTGCTTAGAATTATATGATGCAGAATTGCAGATTTCATTATTTGGGATGAATTAACCTTTAATGTCCCCTCTGCCCATAAGACAGACAGAGAATGTAGTGGGTTGTACTGAGCACTTACCTGTCCCAGGTTCCCCTGATCACTGATCTCTCTCCCTGACTATTTATTCATCTCAGGGAGCCCCAGTGGATACAGAGACATTTATATACAATATTAATAGGGACATGGGAGTCACAGAGCAAATAATAAGGCACTGCTCAGAGACCTTCCCTGAAATGCAGTGATTTCCCTGCTGGTGGCTGCCAGGGTTGATGGGAGTTGTAGTGCAGAAATGTTTCCAGCAAAACTGCCATATACAGCAGGAACCACTATACTAAAAATGCCTTGGGGTGAATACAGTGTTACTAACTGACACTGTTAATGAGGGATTAGAATAAGTAGCTCCTATAATAGTCCCTATGCCAGAGTATGGACGGGCACAGAAACCCATGACAAGTAGTAAATTAATGCCTTCTCTGTTCTGAAATCTTGATCCCTTCTTCAAGCTGAAGGCCATGCGTAGATGCATCACAGCCCCATGATATCCCCATGTATTTATGGAGACTTACCCTTTAAGTTGCAGTATTCACCTTGTTATTTTCCTCTAGGGTTGCCACCTTTTCTGGAAAAGAATACCGGCCTTCCTAAATAGTTACATTTTTCCCCATTAATAACATTGGGATCAACCATAATTTTTACCAGCCAGGCCAGTAAAATACCAGCCAGGTGGCAACCCTATTTCCCTGTAGTGCAACAGTGCCAACCACTGTGTTACAGAAGACCCAAAGGTCAATGCTGCGTCTAAACAGTGGAGTCATTTGCCAGCGCTGGGACCCCCACAAAAAAACTTCAGAGGGGCCCTAGCACACAGCAATGCCTCGCTGTGCTTCCTCTGCTTCCCTGGCTGCAGGTAGGACAGTAGCTGAGCAGGGGGGATATCTTCACCTTTAAACAGCTACATAGAAATCAGACCCTCCCATCCAGGTGCCCCTCACAATAGTCTGCTTCGTAGTTTCATGCGTGTGTCTAAGCACAAGAGAATGCAGCAAAAACGGAGTAAAACATAACTCAGGACGCTCATGAGTTCAGTCAGGCAAAATATAATCCTGCTCTGGCCCCCTGGAGTGGAGCACACACTGAGCCTGTATGTTCTTGAGGGAGCCTGCATGTTCATGGTAAGCTGTTGCCAAGCAACCAGATGGACAGCCATCTCAGGGTTGCAGGAAGTTGCAAAGGAGCGTGGGAGCTACCAGAAGGAAGAGGAAGCTGGAAAGACTGGCAGAGGAAGCCAAGAGGAGGAGATAGGATACCAGATATCGGGAAGCTGAATGTGGGCCCAGGGAGCTGGGAGGCCTAATCAGAAGCAGTCATTTGGATCAGGATGGAAGCGGGAATTCTGATACTGGAGAGGGAGAGGGAGAGAGATTGTGAGTGGAGTCCTGACTGGAGGAACAACCACCTGCAGGAGGACCCTATTAGGGTTTCCACCTTTTGGCCTGTCTAACTCTTGGCAGGGGGGGGTGAAGCCATGACATAATTGGGGCAGTATTGTGCCTCAAATGGGCAGAGTTGTGACATCAGGGGAAGAGCTATGATATGGTGACCAACAACTTGCCAATCGAAGTGTTAATCATACAGAATCCTGCATGGAAAACAGTCCTTTAAAAAACTGGTCTGTCTGGGCCAAAACCAGACAGGGGGCAACCTTAGTCCCCATTGCACTGTGTAAAAGAGCTGGTAGTCGCACTGCTTGTCTGTAAGTGATAGACTCACCTGTAGGTTCTGTGTAGTACATCCAAAGAGACTTGGGCTGAGTATAACCATTTAAAGTAACAGTGTATTAAAGGAGAGCTTGAAGATTTTAGCTTTTGAGACTGAGGTCAAGGACATTACACGTGTAGTTAGTCAGATACAAGCTTGTGCTGGCAGAGTTAATTAGTGTTTCATGTATTAGTTGCCCCTTTCTTTTTAGATAAATGATAAGTTATTAAGTTTATCAGAGACTGCATGTGTATTATTATAGCTCCTAGTAGGTGCAGCCCCAGGTCCCACTAGCTGGAGACACTGTGCTAACAAGTACCAGGTACCCAGTCTCTCCCAATAACACTGTGGATTGGCTCAGGTGAGCTCAGGTAAGCTCCATAAGTTGAGAGTAATACTGTGAGAAGAGCCAGAAGGGATATTGATGGAGTTACTCTACCTACAGTCAGTGGCACAGAATATTCCCACAAGGTAGATATTAATAAGGCAAACATCTCTAATTGGTACAATAATCCAGCAGAGAAATACTATATTAATGACCCCCAATGAACAACAGGCACCGTATCTGTAGGTCCATCAGGACAATCCCACACAAAACAGAGACAGACCTAAAGAAAAAAATGTCACTCATTTGCCCTGCCATGGCCCAGATTAGCAGTTGTTACCTTCAGGTTCAAAACCATGTGCCTAGGTTTCACAAGTCTAAAACCCAGATAAAACTTTGCTTGATGGAGGTAAAATTCAGATAGGCTGCTTTGTCATAGCCCTGCCGCCAGGGTTGATTGGGCCAGCAGAACACCATTCAAAAAACCCTTTCTGAACCTGGCACAGAGGACCTGACACGCACCAGTCATGCCAAAACTCTGCCTTTGATCCACCCAAACCCTACACCCACTACTCCACAAGCCTTTCCTTTTATGAAAATCCTGCATTTCCACCCCAGGACCTCCTTGTACCCCCTTGAGGGGTTCATTATTCAGGGCGTTTCAGTGGGATGGAGAATCGTATCACATTACCTGATGTAATGTGGCCAACAAACATGGCTAATGTTTAAAAATTACAGAAAAATCTAGGGAACTCGACTTTCTCATTTACCAAGGATCGGATTTATCAGCAAAACTCCTATTTCTTCAAATTTAATCCCCAGGAAAATAATATGAGTTCTTGGTAAAAGTTCCTGCATGTGAAAAAGGGGAAAAGCTGTGTGGCTGGACTTAAATACAGGGAAAATGTGCCTTCTACAAAAATCTTTTAAAATTTGCAGACCATTCATTTTTGGACGAAAGGATAAATTTTTTTTTTTTACTGTTTTGAAGAGGGAAAAGTTGAGAAACAAAGTTGATTTGTGAAAAAATCATTCATAAACATGCCAAAGACGACAAAAAATAGACCATTGTTAAAACATTGCATTTTAATTGGGAAAAACAAGTCAACCTTTTTTGCAATTTATTCTTCCATGCAGTGTGCCTGGCATCCCGGAGCAACCCCCTACCGGTGTCCAGTTAAATATATGGAGAACATTAAGCCCAGATACACAGAACATGAGGTTCCTCTGTCCAGTTAGCTCTATATTTAAATTTTTACCCTCAAATATTCCAGTTTATAAATACTCAAATTCAAAATGTTATTTAATTTGCTGTGAAAAATTCAAATTTGAATATTTAACAAAAGTAACTCAAAGGAACTGAACTTGCTGAGAAATTTTAATGAAGGCATGTCACTGCTTATCCGAGCAGCTTCTTTGTCTGAAGAAGAAGCTGCTAGAATGAGCAGTGAAACGTCTTCATTAAAATTTCTCAGCAAGTTCAGTTGCTTTGAGTTACTTTTGTTAAATATACCATGACCTGGATGATTGAGAATCTTCATAGTCATATTCAAATTAGAATTTTGATAAATGTGCCCCAGGGAGTTCAATTACAACCTACAACCTGTCACAAAAGGTAGCATTTTCTCATTTGAAGCAATGGTAGCTTGAATAGAGGAGCACAAAACTAAATCGCAAATTTTCTGGCAAGCATGGATTAGGGGCAAAATTCTCCTAACCTTTTTTTAAAAAAATGCAACAAAGTTTTTCGGAAAAAATGTCCTATCAACAAACCTCCCATTGACCCCAATATATTTTGCATGAGATGAAAAGTCCCCACAAATAAACAGCCATTGACTACAATGTATATTGCACAAAAAAAGTTGCCACAAAAAATGCCTATTGACTAAAAAAAGTCTGACCAAACAACAATCCACAATGCTATCAATCAAAACCCAAGAAAAAACAGAACAACAAAAACTGCAACTTTTCCGGATTGTCGCATAAAAAACACAACTTTTTTGTCAAGCAAACATGCGCATTTTTGGATTTGACGAAAACTCCAAACTTTTCATTAAATTGGTGGTTAAGCCCAAAATGTTCAGAATATTGTACAAAAAAACAATATCTTCAAATTGCAAATAGAACCTCTGCCATTGACTTCTAAAGGACCTCAACAGGTTGAAGATAACGTGTTTTCAGATTTTAACTTTTTGCAGCCTCTAGGTATAATTTTTCAAGAAAAAAATCCAGATTTTTTAGTAAACAACTGGAATCTTTCGAGTTTTTAGCATTCGGACTTAACAAAAAAAACCCAACAAGCTGCAATACCATTGACTTCAATGAGGTTTGCTATTTCTTTTAGCAACATATAATATATTGTACTAAAAAGAATTTGGAAATAAGCTGAAATGGGCATTCTATATAAAATGGCAGATAATAAACTACAACTGCAGTTTAACACAACCACTATCAAGTGTGTACAGCAAGTGTGCAGAGTTTTGTGTAGGGAGTTTCCTCTAATGATCTCCACCGTTGAGCGGCAGATGTTCATGTATGAAATAAGTTGTAGGCTGATGTCCAGGATCCTCATAATTAGCACCACCACCACTTGGATTGTAGCAATGTCTCCACAGCTTAGTTTCAAGAGCACCATGTTCTCACAAGCAAAATTCCAGGTGATGTTGGATCTCCAAAACTGGACCTGGGAAGCCAAAGTTTTAATTGGAGTGGAGAAAAGGCTAAACTCAATTAAACCAATGAAGAAAAGGTTGACTATCACATGTGCATTCATTATGTAACAGTTCAGGGACCTGCAGATGACCAAATACCTGTCCATGATCATTAACCCAATAGGCTTGGTTTTGACAGCTGTGTACAAGGAACATCTGAAACAGGCAGAAACCAAGGGAGATATGATCTAGCCCAAACCCTAAACCAAGTCAAAATCTGTTGGGTTCAATTGCAGTTGTGCAGGAGATGTTCATTTCAAATAGGAGACAGAAAAGTGAGTGCATGGAGAGCTGAAGTATCCTTTCCACCCAGGGTCTATAGATGATCAGAACGTTCTCCATCAGGATCACCAAGAAGATTATGTAAAATGGGATGGACAACCAATATCTGTATTGGGAGATTATTGCGAGCTACCAATTTGTTTATCTTATAGCTCATTTTGATTGGTAACAATGGTTCCTGTGAAAAAGATTATTGTAATTTGTAATTAAATGTTACAATTAAAGTGGAACAAAGAAAATCAAACTGTGAATCAATTTTGGATAGTTGAAAAGAATTGTTCATATAACTATTCTGGAAAGTCAAGCATCGTTGGTGAATAAAACATTCTTAGAGACATACAGTATGTAGTCAAGTGGTTATAGTGTTTTCTATTGTCAGGGACTATTTATTAGGAAGCTGGTTTGCTCACAAAGTGATTAATATCGGGGAATCATCAATAACCCATGCCAGAGACATTTGTATCCATGCTCAGTATTCCCTGTTGAATGTGGTTATTAGGCTTTTGAACTTTTTATCTGAAAGACCTTTACATCTCTTAAAGTTTAATAACTTTTGTATTAAGAACCTGATCCCTGTGTCTTTCAATGGAGGGTTGTCCCATACAATCCTTCTAATTTACATTTACTTCTGTCTGCTGTACGATGTCATACAAAAGTTTGTTTTACTCTGTCTAGTAGCTTCCATCTATCTATCATAAAAGCTGAATAAAAAGTCTATCTATATATGCTTCATTAAAAAACAGCTCATCACTGAAGCCTCTGATAGTGACCCCTAGTTATATCGTTATAAAGGTGCCTCAGATGACAGAAATCCACCCTATGCAATGAACTCCCTGCTCATTCCTGTGGTCTCAACTTTATTATCCAAAGTAGACAATCTCAAGTTAAAATCATTAACATTCATAATTCAGAGAGAAACTTGCCATCCAAAGATAAGGTCCATAAATAAGGGTATCCTCCCAACACCCATATATAGGTAAGCGTATGTCGGTGCAAATTAAGCACCCATTGAGGTCCCACACTTTTGCAGGTAGAACATGTCATTAAATAAAAAACAAAAGAGTAAATATCCATAAGACTTGTTTTGTATCATGAATATAGGAAGTCAATAGTGGTAACAGTTGAAGGTAGATTTCATTCAGTTCAGAAAACCTTTCATTCAATAAGTGTATACCACATACAATTGATCTACCCAAGAGAGGACTTCCCTTGTGCACCTTGGGTAAAAAATTAGAATTAAAGGTTTTTAACTTTCCCATTAAAAACTTCATTAACATAGAAATTGTTTGTAACCAAACAGTAAGGTTTGATACCAATTGCTGATAGGTCTGTGTAACTTAATAGAAAGCTTTATTCATATGTGTCAGCATCTAGGACAACAACAATTCCTTTTTTGTCAGCCATCTTGATAACTGAAGCATCAGCCTTTCAATGCTAAACACTCTTTGCTTGATAAATTAGACTTTTCTTAATTGTATAAGCAGATTCCCCAAATTCAGCTCTATTACCTCCTGAAATGTAATTATTGCACTACCTCTTAAGTGGATGGGACAGAAATCTGAACGTATCCTAATTTCACATAGGAATGGCTTCCATCTTATGATGAGAACAACTTGTTAATTTTTTTTCTCCAGTATTCTTCCAGGCTCTTTCTGATCTCTGTCACCCTCAGACCATATATCAAGGGGTCTATGGTTGCTGGAATAACTAGGGATAATGCAGTGAATAGATTCTTAAGGTCTGTAAACAGGGTTGTTTCCATCTTCCACACAATGGAAGAGGGAATTCCACACACATAGACCACCAATGCTACCAGCAAGTGTGTCCCACAGGTGTTTAGAGCTTTGTGTCGGGATTTCCCAGTAGCAGTTTTCATGGCTGTGTAGATTATGGTTGAGTAAGAAAGCAAGAGTAGGCTACCATCAATCACAGTGACAATGATGCGCGCAATCACCCCAGCAATCTGTGGTTTGGTGGTGTCTCCACATCCAAGACTGAGAAGTGCCATGTTTTCACATGTAAAGTTAAGGATGATGTTCGACCTGCAGAACTGGACCATAGAGGTTAATAGGACTAAAGAAAAAATAAGGACGAAGTTCCGAACTATTACAATGAATGTGAGCCAGGCCAGTAATCTTTTTGTCATGATGTGATGATAATGCAGTGGCCTACAGATTGCTACGTATCTGTCTAATGACATTAATACAGGCACAGCAGACTCACAGGTCATTAAGAAGTATATAAAAAACATCTGCAGAAGACACCCACTGAGAGAAATTTTGAGACGGAATAACAAGTCTAGGAGGAATTTGGGCAATGTGGTGTTAATGCTGGTGATGTTAATGGCAAAGAGCACAGAGATGAGCAAATACATTGGGGAATGAAGTGACTTTTTTATGCAGATGAGGCAAATAAGGAGAGAATTCCCACTCAGAATAACTAAGTACATAAAAAAGAATGGGATTGTCAGGAGTGGCCTCCATCGAGATATCCCAGGGAAACCCAAGAGAGTAAACTCAGTATAGGAGACAAATAATGACTGATTGGAGATCCCTGGTTCCATATTTGGGTTTATAGGTTTAGTCAGGTCAGTGTCCATACAAGATTTGCAGGGCAAGCACATTTAATTTTGTTATGAACCTGATATTTGTATTGCACTGAGCAACCTATTTATTCCTAGATAAATGCAAAATGAAAGGAAGTCCATGAAAATAAGACAACACATTCATGGGGCTCAGATTAAAAAAACCTTTCCATTATGTGAATTTTATAAGTTAAAAATGTTAAAACCCAGGAAATGTTCTCTTTTTCTCTCCTTAGACCTTCCACATTGTCTCTCACATATTTATTATTTCTTCATTCAGTTTTCTCAAGGAAGTTCTTTGTGAGTTGCTCAAGGTTCTTATTGACCATCAAGGAATGTATTTACTAACCAAGCTCAGGAATTCTCCAGTATGTTTCTTGATAACTCAGTTTCAGAAATGATATTCTGGACCTCCTTACCCATGAACTTACAAGATGTTTGGGAGGGGAATCAAAAGAAAATGAAAAAAACACAAATACATATCAAACTGCAAAAACTTTTTTGTAGTTGAGCTTGAGCCAAGAGATGTCTCAACTCTTGACCAATACAGGCTGTAAAGGGGGCCCTGCTCATAAGAACTTACAATCCAAACATGTAAAAGCCTCACTATAGAGTGTAGGTGAGACCAAGAAAGTTCCACCAGAGAAGATTTATTACACACAACCGAAAGAAATTGTTGATCTTTCAGACACGTGTATGTATATCATTCAAAATAATTCAAACAGCTAGAATTGTCACCAGTTAAAGAATGTGAATATATGTGAATATCTGGATACCAGACTCTTTCCAGACTCTTTTCAGTATCAAATTTTACTGAAAATTTTTGGAAGTAAAAAAACATAAATTCAAGTTCATGACCTTGAATTTTCAAAATATATAAAGTGCAAAAAAAGTCTTTAAAAAACTCCAGCATCTAAAAACTGGCATTCAAGTTATTCTCAAGTGTTAGTTTTTGAGATGAACTTGAAATTTGGGTTTGAGAAATTGGAGCCACTGAAAGATTAGTTACATAGTTACAGATAAAGCCACTTTGGATTGTGTGTTTGACACACAATAACTAAACCCAGAAATCCCACTTATACCATTTAACACAGAAAATTGCGTCACAGCATCCCATCTAATTAAAGCATTCACCATTGCAAACAATTTGATAAGCAAATGAAAAGGTGAAATGCAATAAATGAATTAAGATTGATTAATCTCGAGTCACGACACCTTTAACACACAAATCCAAGTGGCTTCATCTGTACATAGTTAAATTGGGCTGAAAAATTGGGGTGTGAAAAGTGTGACCAGAGCAGGGGGCATTTGGGAGGGAAAAGTATGACTGGAGCAGTGGGCCCTTGGTGGGGGTAGTGTGCAACTGGGCCATTTGCCAGGGTTTTCCCGTGAGCTTTTCCACCCCCAGTGTGACACTATTTATGGGTCCCCTGTCACCACCCCAATAAATTTGTGATAAGGTTACCTTCAGGCAGATTAAGGTGAATAAAATAAGGCAAGTAATAAAGGTCTGTGTTTTGCACCGCCTTTGACCAACGGTCTTGTTAAAAGATGGACCATCATTACATAATTGTAAAACAAAATTTAAAAAGTGCAAATTCAGAGTGTCTTTAAAATGTAAAAGTTATAACACTCCCCCTGTGGATTAAAATGAGTGGTTTGTGTTTTCAGGTGGATCAATAAGTCAAAAGGCAGAAATCAAACAAAGCATCTGGACTTGGGTCCACTGTCGTGGTTGGCTCTGGGTAAATTCCCATTTTGCCAATTTATTAAAACAGCCCTGCATGGCAACTAATGGTAGGAATAGATACGGCCAAAGGAAGTCAACAATAGAAACTCCTGTAGGTATTTAATCTTTACATGTGACTTTATGTAATAGGGCCAGCAGTAGCTTGTGGGCATGTGCCACTAGATGAGCATCTATCAGGCCTTTGTTACCCCAAAGAATCCACTGCCACAGTAGATGCAATGAACTCAAACACTCTTTATTGCAGGGGGCACCGCATGCAGATCAGACTGGGGCTCTATTTGCCAATGAGGATATTAGTCACACAATACTCAATTACTCACGCACCACAACGTTCTCCCCTCTGAAGCCTCCAGGGCTCTTGTCCTGTACGATGAACTGGCAGGAGAGTTGTTGTCTGCTGGGATGTCACATCTAATGCCCAAGCTTCTCCATAGACTCCATCAACTCAGGGCTCTAGACCCAACTGTTACTCCTTGTTGGGACAACTGCTTTCTGGGCTCACTAACCCTCTTTAACCTTCACTCCTTCAGTGAACTCACTTGCCATTACTATTCCCTAGCTAATCCTATGGTACAAAACTAGGGGCCACTTCAGTCTGATGCTGCTTCTTAGATGTTACAGGCCAAGAGGACATGCCCCAGCAAGACCCTGTAGCGCCACCTGCTGGCTAAACTTGGATGTTACCTATATACAATAAAAAAAAACAAGTTCTTTCTTTACATTGAAGGAATCCCACACTCAGCGGGCAGTTTAGGATACAATTCAAAAGAAATTCTCAGGAAAATGGAGCAAAAGAGGATTTCCTTTGGCTTGAAATAAACTATAAATACTAGTCAGCAGAATAACAACATAAAAGTAACACATTCATATCAAATACAGTCATTTCTTTAATAATAAATGGATCTTCTGAAATCTGCCTGAATGAATGCATGATTGGAAGTAGTATCAGGACTTCTGGATGGAAATAATAATCAGTCAATATCAATGCCCCTATCTGATTGCAGCCGCATTATACTTTACTGACGTTCCATTGGACATTGATGCTACTGGGAGGCCTAATAATATTTATTTAGATATCAAAATGCCACTTTATTTTTCTACCAAACTAGAAGCTGCCAACTGGAATTATTGTTGCATTCCCAAACT
>CM044433.1:182770802-182789206 GCA_024363595.1 Xenopus borealis | reverse complement strand
TTATCCCTTATAATACATGAGTGATACTCAGAGTTTCCTTCTGTATCACATTTTATAGAAGGATTGGGGGTGCATAGTTGACCAGAGACTTATTCCATAAAGTCTGAATGTTGGAAATGAAACAAAAAAGAGCCATGAAACAAGTTGATTTGGGCCCCTGCACTATATGACCCACATTAGGGACAGCGCCTTATAAACATGAGATCAGAGAAGACAATAGAAGAAAATGCAGAGATAGAAGCTGTATATGGAGGAAGCCATCGGTTTCTGTTCTGACCCAATTCTCTTAATGTATGAGAATAACTTACCTGGTGGTGGGAAGGAGCTGCCGTAAGTCTGTGCAGCACATCAGCCTGAGATACAGATACACCTCTCTGTATATATACACAGCCCCTATCATTAGTACAATTCTCTTTAATAACCTTAGAGACCCAGCCAGGCTGTTAATAATCTCCACTGAGTCTCTAATAAAGGAGACTAATTATTGACTTGTATTGAACACAAAGGATATTTAAAGCCACAGACAACATCAAGGTGAGTTTAAAGGGTGAATTCAGGTGTCACTTTGTGCTAATGGGATAAAGAAATATGGCTCAATTACATTCCCTGTTGCACAGAAATAATAAAATAGACCTTAACCAAACGAGAGACAGAGGAAATGGAAAAACCCATCGTCATGTGCAGGGGTGTCACTGAGGCACAGAGATTGGCTGTGTGTCTGTCTGTGTCTGGTTGGCCAACACTCTTAGCCTTGTTGTTCTGCAGGTTTCACTGGGCAATGTTATGTATTACATTTAATAAAGATTACATAGTTTTCAGGAGGTCTAGTAACCCATAGCAAACAATTATTTTGGATAAACTGTTCCAAAGCAAACATCTGACTAGAGGAATGAATCCAAAGTTTGTGGATTTATTTGTGGAGGACCTGCTCACTAACCAGTACTACCCCATTGACTCAACCTTTCCATAACCAGGTTTTCCCAAGAGGTCAAAATGGATCATCCAAACCCACCTTTCCCCTACCCAACCAACCTGAGCACATTGGAATTGAAATGTTCTGTTAAGAGATTGGTAGATCCAATTGCACTGACCTGAAGAACTCTCTGTAGACCACAGGCACTTCTGTAACCCTACTATCCCAACTCCCCATACTGCCACTTGTGATTATTCAATGTTACTAAGCAACAGCTATCCCAACAAATTCTGACCAATCAGAAGCTATCATCCAGATGCCACAAATTTGACTGTAGTCCTGCAAAGGCCAGATTGGCTGCAAAACACTAGCATTTTGGATTTGGAGTGAGTTTGATTCAGGAACCTCAGGAACAATCCTTCTCTGCCATTAAGTGGCATCTTCTTGTGTGAGTAGCCAATGTACTCATCATGATGAGGCATGATGACAAACAGAGTTAGGCCTTAAGATGGCCACACTCTGTCTGATCCCAGTAATCTCCTAGCTGGTCTTTTCCTTATTCTCACCTTCTATGAAAGGACTGTTTAACTGGAGGATCATGGGCCAGATGTGGCCTCCAAAGGATTTTTATGGCCCCCGGTGTGTTTGGAGACTTCATAGACTTTACTGTATGACATCATCCGGCCTTGACTATGCTATATGAGTAATCAGGCCACTACATATAATAAGCTGGACACCACTGTTCTATGACAGGGTCAGGTCAACATCTTTAATCATTGGGCCCCATACTACTAAATCAGCACGGCCCTCCCCCAGAGGTACACAGCTATAAGTCAGTATACTGGGGCCACTGGGCAGTGGGACCTGCCAACAAGTAGAACGGGACCCCCTTTTAGAAACTAATGGTATATCCATTTCCACTCATGGTCCATCAAATCCTGCCCATTGCCCTACAAGTCCAGCTCCACCCTGATCAGTGAATTGCATTTTTGTGCCTGTTCTGTCATGTGGCCCTGGGGTATTTCCTGGACCCGCTTGATAGTGACCCTGGACAAGCTTCATGCAGTTTACCCTTACACTATTTGGCTTGAATATTCAGAAATACAAATGACCTCTTGGCTCTTAGCTGGCCACCACTAATGAGATACTCCCTTGGCATCGCTTTTCTCCACACCTTCCACTGCCAAAAAGTCCTTCCCTGTCCCAGACAGAAATTTGTAGGCCCTAAGAGACCTCAAATGACTTACTTTTATTACAAATATATCAACTAACAATAACCATTCCAAAACACGTCAACTCCTCTGAACCTGCAGAAAAGCCAAGAGGTTCTCAAGACCCAATCTATCTTTCCAAACATTCTTTGATGTATGGAAGCTCCCACATGGAAATATGCTTTGTTTGGGCATGAAACATGCTCTTAATCCTCTATGTCCCCCTCACCCTTCTGGGGGTGCAGTTGCTCAAGCTTGTAAGCCAAATACACTTATATGCTTTAGAGCAGGGGTGTCCAAACTGTGGCCCGAGGGCCAAATGTGGCCCAGGATGGATATGAATGCGGCCCAGCTTGAAACGCTCAGTTCCAGAGAAAACGTCATGTTGCAAAGGATATAGTAGGAGGGAGACTCTGCCCATTGCCCAGTTAGTAATAATAATATAATAATAATGTCTATTTAATATCCAGCTGTCCCATATTCCAGTGAATAGCTCCATCTGGTTATCCAACTGGTATTGTAGTTCTTTTCTGTGTATTTTCTCTACTTTTACACATAAAAAGTGTTTGTGTATTTCATTTGTGGCCCCCAGACAGTTTTTGTTTTTCCAATGTGGCCCTCGAAGCCAAAAGTTTGGACACCCCTGCTTTAGAGCTAGGATGGTCACTACATCAGCTGCCATAAAGCTGCCATAGTGGTAACACAACAGATATACAACATATGGACATAAAGACAGAGACAAAACATTTTTGGACTCTGGAAAAATACCAAAGGAAGAAACAGCAAAAACAAAATACATTTCCTCTCCTCATGGGAAAAGTAATGGGACATTCCTGAAAGGTGTAATCTAAAGAAAGAGGCAGAGCACCCATTTGCTTCCCATCTTATACAATAGACGTAGGGCCACACCTAGGTGTCCAAACCTTTAGGGGACTGCCTGAATTAAGGGTAACTAAACTATCAGACTACACCACTATAGATCTATATGACTCCAATCACATTTACACTATCCATTTGTTGCTGGTTGGTCCTAGAGGTCCAAGTGTGTGTTTGCCAGATTGGCACAAGCCTATTGGGCTCCATACAAATGAATGTGGTGGTATATTGTAACAGAGGGTATGAATTTTACAGCAGATTTATTGATACTGTGTAACAGAGGGGTAATGAAACAGGATAATCAGTCCAGCAGTCATGTGAATAAAGCTAATATTATAATTAACACATTCCAGGTGGATCAGGCACCCAAAAGATATGAATGATCAGGTTACTTTAATCTGTTTCTAATTTTCTTTCCTTTGTTCAGGCATGAAGAAATGGCAAGCTAGTTGTAGTATTACACTGATCTCCTTATAGTATATATTATAGTTTTATTATGCTAATAGTTATTGCTGGTAGTACAACTCATACCATTCTCCAATACAGAATCAAGAGTCACAGCAATCTAGTTGTGGTTCTGCAACATGTGGGTATGATACCT
Source organism: Xenopus borealis (assembly GCA_024363595.1). Taxonomy (NCBI): domain Eukaryota; kingdom Metazoa; phylum Chordata; class Amphibia; order Anura; family Pipidae; genus Xenopus; species Xenopus borealis. The sequence continues at coordinate 182,785,605 of CM044433.1, read as the reverse complement.
GGGCTAGGCCCTTTCTAGGCAGTTTCTTATCATTGGGAGGGCCAGGTTTATACAGTGGCCAACAAGAGCCTTCCTCTGGATCAACTAGCTTTAGGCAGGTTAAAAAGTTAAAAGGTTGAACTTGAAGGACATGTGTCTTTTTTCAACCTAACTTACTTATGTTATTTTGTATAGTTACATAGTTAAATTGGGTTGAAAATTCGCTGAAAAAAACGAGTTGCGCACCATTTTTGACGTGATGCGAAATCGTGAATTTCGTTGGAAATTCGCAAATTTTCCACCGATGCGAAACTGGGTAAATTCGACCCATCACTAGTGTACTGTATATTGTGAGTGGGTCCCTAAGCTCAGTAAGTGACAGCAGCACAGAGCATGTGAATCAGTGAATCAGTAGAAAAGAAGATGGGGAGCTACTGGGGCATCTACTGGGACTGACACACAGATCTTTACTGCTAAAGGGCTGTGGTTGCCTTGGGCACAAATGAGTAATTTTTGGTGTTACTAGGGCAGGCTATGATTCTTAAAATAGTTAAACTAAAGAAGTATGTAGCCTGCCCTAGTAACACCTAAAAATGACTAGCAAGCAAATAACAGGAAAACACACTGGGGGTCATTTATAAACACTGGGCAAATTTGCCAATGGGCAGTAACCCATAGCAACCAATCAGATTGCTGTATTCATTGTTCTACTTGCAGCTGGCTTCAAAAAGCTAATCACTGATTGGTTGCTATAGGTAACTGCCCATGGGCAAATTTGCCCAGTGTTCATAAATGAGCCCCACTATTTTTAATCACTAGGTAGGACTGATGAACTCAGAACCCATCCCAACAAATGTAAAATAACATTATGTGTCCAGCATGGCAAAATGCTATTACGCACAGTTTGCTCCCCATTACCCTGCTTTGCTCACACATTAAATTGCAGAATGAGAACATTACAGAGTAGTGCTGGAGATGCCACCTCCGTGGGGCAACCAGTGAAGAAACTCTGGGATGCAAGTATAAGTTGTGTAATTCTGCTGATGCTAAAGAACTGGTCTTTCTCGTCATTTAGCCTGACGCTCCAATTTCACATACGCAGCCGTACGTCTGACTTTAGCGCTGCAGGTGAATAGACGCACAACGTGTTACTAGAAGACTGCGTGTGATGCACCGCTCTCTCCTGGCGTCTTTACTACTCCTGGCTCGTCAGTTTGTCTAATCGACTTCAGCCCTACAGACGTCAGCGTAAGAGCAGCGCTTCACTACCAGTAGCCTGTTCTACACCACATTAAGCAGCGCTAAACAGTTTTTGGACACTGAAAGTCAGGTGGGCCGCATTAGTCATAATTCCCTGAGAGGTACAGCACTGCAGGCCAGTGCAAATTTGAATGCGGACCACACTTTGGACATGTCTGCTGTATGGCTTATGAAATTGATAAATGTCCCCATTTACTTTGCATTCCCTAAAGTATTGGGCACAAACTGGACCATTAGTCTAAGAAAGGGAGTAATCCCAGTACTGGATCACAGCATGACTCCTAGCTATCCCAAATTTGGCCATTAGGTGGCGCAGGGTAAGAATATTTGCGTGTAATGTTGCTGTACCGTGTTAGCCAGTAAAAATGTTATAGAGCAACCCTATATTGATTATATTAGTTAGCCAATAAAGGTATCACCATTATACCACTTTGGTATCTTTTATTTCAAAAGGGTTTTCCTATAGGGTAATAATATATAATGATTGTGCCAAGCGATGTCAGGGATTTTTGCCAGAGGATTCTGCCAAAGGCTTTTGCCAGGGCTGTTTGCCTGAACCTTTCCTAAGCAGTGTCAGACTGGGACACCAGGGGCCCACCCAAAAACCTTAGACCAGGGGCCCACCATAAAACCTTAGACCAGGGGCCCACCATAAAACCTTAGACCAGGGGCCCACTCTCAGTACTAATATTCTCCATCTCTTCAATCAACCTCTATTCTCCTAGTTTGTTTTCTGTACATACTCTAATCAATGATTCCATCTATCAATCCTCTTTGTTCTCATAGAAATAGGGAATGGCCGTGAAATAGGCCAAAAGTTTAGCAGCATGAGGGCCCACTGACACCTTGGCCCACCGGGAGTTTTCCTGGTATTCTGGTGGGCCAGTCCGACACTGTTCCTAAGTGGATTTGAGCCTCCTGTGGAGCCATCACTAGTCAGGACTAGGAATTGACTAGTAAGGGTTGCTAGATCTTGTAGTAGTCTCTCTAGGAGAGAAAGACAGATTAGGGCAACCTATATTGAGACACCTTGGCTCCACCAAGGAGTGATCAAAAGGATTAGATCCCAAGAGCATTGTTGCCTAGATAGGAACCAGAGATAGGTACTGTAAGTGCTGGGCCAAGCCAGGTGCCCAAGGCAACCTCCTCAAGCCTGTGTGAGAAGAAGTGCGTGCGCATGTGCTGAAGTGCACACAAGTACCCTGAGGATTCTTGAGTAGCTGTCAGCTGTGGGGAACTCAAGAGCCCCAGCACAAGTATGTGTGCGCTAGAGAGCACAGGAACGTACAGGGAAGTGCAGAAAGACAAGAGGAACTGCAAGTGGTGGAGGATTCAAGAGTCTGAGCTAAGGGAGGGAAGCAGAAGAGGTATGTGCCTGGCGTCCCTCCACTTTTGCACCCTAGACAAATGCCTCTTCTGCATACCCCTTGTTCCAGCCATGATAGGCACTGAGATAGATCCCACCTGGATTCCAAATAAAAGATATCCTCAGAGGAAACAGGAGACACTCTGGGTAGACTGATATTTCCCTCTCAAGCACTAGTCCATTTGTTGATAATGAAGCTCTATGTTTGCTCTGCTGGAACTATTTCCATTGTTAGCTGCTTTGGCTTGAAATGAGCAGACAAAAAATGACTCCTGAATTGTGACAATTTGATAGAAGTTCAGGTAATCAATAATCTCTCAGCTAAGTCAAAATCAGTATTAACAGTTTACACTGCTAAATAAAGGAAGCGCTTGCCGTTCTAAACCACTGCCTTGGAAGCTGTTTATTCCACCTTTCTATTTATCTAATTACTTTGGAATCATGACACAAACTCCAAGACCCAAATTCACTAAAGCGCAAAGCGTCTAATGCTAGCACTAATTCGCCAGCATGACGTCATTTCGGAAATTCACTAACACCGGCTCTGGCGAATTTTCACTAGCGAAGTGGATAGACTTGCGCAACATCGCACCCTTACACCAGACGAAGTTGCGCACTGACGAAGGACTGTAATTACGCAAATTCACTAAGATCAAAATTTTCCTGAACGTTACCACTTACGTTAGACTTTACTTCGCTTGGTCAGACCAGGCAAAGTTCAATAAAATAGATAGGAGTTTGAAAAAAAAAATTGGAAAATTTTTCTGTCCCAAAAAAATGCTGGTGTGTTTTACCCTTTGTAGGGTGATAGTCTGAAAAAGATTGTTTTTTTTGGGGGAGGTTACCCTCCTTCCCCCTACATTCCCTAACATATGACAACACAACTATACAGGGGGCACATGTAGGGCAATAACTTTATTTTATTTATTAAAGGTTTCCTGGGCTTGTGTAGTGGAATGTAGTGGAACATATACTTCTATTATACACTTAAGTTCCAGCCGTATGCAAATTAGGCTTCGCTAGCGTAACTGCGCTTTGCCTGGCGAACTAACGGTAGCGCTACTTCGCTAACGTTCACCGCCCTGAGCACAAATTCACATCTTAGTGAATTTGCGTAGTGCTGGTGAAAATTCGCCTGGCAAAGTGCGGCGAACGCTATCGAAGCCAAAGCTAGCGAATTTGCACATCTTAGTGAATTTGCCCCAAGAATCTGCAGGTGGAAGATTATTGGAAGCAACACGTTGGTACCAAAAACTCTGTCTTACCTTCAGGGACAGGAATTTAATGATCCATTACAACTTTTAGAAAGATGTAGGAAAAAACTTAATATTGCTATTTCCAAATTTGCTAAATCAGTGAATGTTGATGACACAGACACCAGGATCTAGAACACAGAGGAGAAGGTGGCATTCATTTGTCTGATACAGTAACGGAACTAGGAAGGGGCGGGCCCTGGTGCGGGCCGTGCGGCCGGGCCCCCCCCACCCTAGTCCGCGCTTGATTGACGCGCCGCTGCAGCCGATTCCAGCCGGCCGCAGCGGCGCGAGACTGCCGGGGGGCCCTGCGGGGGTGCGGGCCCTGGCCCAGTTGCACCCCCCCCCCGGTAGTTACGCCCCTGGTCTGATATAGGACATGATTGCAGAATGTTGTTGAGAATGCATTGTTAAGGCGGAGAATAGCCAAGACCAGTTTTAGGTCATAAAATCGTCTTGGCATGTAATTCATTTATTTTCACAGGTAAGTCCTGGTGTCATTTATAGTTATTAATAGTGATGGGCGAATTTGCAGCGAATTCTCGCGATTCGCCGCTGACGAATAAATTCGCGAAACGCCAGCGAAAATTTGCCTGCTGAAAATTCGGTGGCGATTAGGGGGGAGTTAAAAAAATTGAATACCTAAAACGCAAACGAAATTTACCAACCAGAAAACTCAAATTGAATTCAAATTAAATTCGACGAAATCGAATCGAGTTTTCTCTGAAAAAACTTGAATGTCAGGAAGGCTAGAAACATCTTCAAATTGGTCACTGGACTTCTTCCATTGAGAGGGAGAATAGTTGAATTAAAATTTTTAAATGGGCAAGGTTTGATAAATCTCAAAATTCAAATTCAAAATAGAGTTTTGACAATTCCAATTTGAGAGTGTTGACCATAAAAACAAATTAAAATTTTCTATTCGACCCTTCATAAATCTGCCCCTAAGTGTTTAGCAATTAAAGGGCCAGATTCAATTCAGTGAGAAAAATGTATCTCATGGTTTATTTCGTGAAAAGTCAAGGTTCAACAAGATTCAATTCAAGAGAAAAAACTTTTCCTTAAATTCACGTTTTTCTGAATTGAATTGCATCTCAAATTGAATCTCATGCATGACTTTTCATGTGATAAACCTTTTTCGCAATAACTGAATTAGGCCCTAAGTCACATAAGTGCAATTTAATGGTTATCCATTTTTACAAGGTGAATGGCAGGTTTTGAGTCAATGCTGCATACTAGTAGACACTAGTAGAACTCTTAAAGAATCCGATGAAAGTTGATTGTAGGACTGACCAGACCAGGGCTGATTAGCAAGAGTGTGAACTTCAAAAACACTTTGATTCCTGACATTTCTGTCAATACTATCAATAATCCATCCACTAGATCAGGTTTAGTCCCAATGAACACTTGAGGATCAAGTGTGATACTATGCCACATGCTTGGTGAAAGAGCTCCACTTGACATTTGAGAAGAGACTTGACAATAAGAATTCTTTGGGCACACTGGCAGAGGCTACTGCAAGGTCTTGTATCTAGTGGTCTCCTACAAAATATTACAATATCTTTTATTTCAACCCATCATCAACCCAACATCTCATCCCTCTTCTACAGTACAACCTATCCCTTGCCGTACAAAATTTCTTTAAAACAGTAAAACCTGATTTTTATTACATGGGTGTGAAGCAGTAGTTTGGAAAGAAAAACCCTTTTCAATGAGCAATATCAATAATGATAGTTTTGTGAATCTCTTTGGTATTTATGTCATATATAATTGGATTAAACATAGGAAGAATGATCAGGTAAAGGCTGGAAATAAGGATTTGGACAGATGGGGAGGAAAAAGCCCAAATCTCTGAGATAGGAGAAGAGGGCTGGGATTTCTAACACTAACATAACACTAACATGGTGTTACCGACTTTATACCTGACTTCTCTGTTAGGACAGAACAGCCATTATACAGTCTTATGAAAAAGTTTGGGAACCCCTCTCAGCCTGCAAAATAATTTGCTCTACTTTCCAAAAAAACAGTCTTACCCTGGTGGTCTAGCAGGCTGCGGGGTCCATCACCGATCCTTTGGTCTGGACGCCCGCTGCACTGCTTCTCATCTTCATGTGTCGGCGTCCCCTAAGGTGCGTGACGATCGTTACAGTAATTTTGCTCATATGAATGCATGTAACTGCTCAATACTGATTAATGGCAACAACAAATTGTTGCGTCCAATCATGAGAAAAGCTGATTAAGATGGCCAATTGCAAGTTCTCCTTTTGTTTGACTCTTCTCTGAAGAGTGACAGCATAGGATCCTCAAAGCCACTCTCAAAAGATCTGAAAACAAAGATTGCTCAGTATCATGGTTTAGGGGAAGGCTACAAAAAGTTATCTCAAAGGTTTAAACTGTCAGTTTCAACTGTAAGGAATGTAATCAGGAAATGGAAGGCCACAGGCACAGTTGCTGTAAAACAGGCCAAGACAGATACAAGAGCGGCATATGCAGAGGATTGTGAGAATGGTTACAGTCAACCCAAAGATCACCTCCAAAGACCTGCAAGAACATCTTGCTGCAGATGCAGGTGTATCTGTACATTGTTCTACAATTCAGCACAGTTTGCACAAAGAACATCTGTATGGCAGGGGGATGAGAAAGAATCCCTTTCTGCACTCACACAAACACAGTCACTTGATGTATGTAAAAGCTCATTCAGACAAGCCACAGTCAATTTTGAAACAAAGTGCTTTGGACTGATGAAACAAAAAATGGGTTATTAGGTCATTACAAAAAGCACTTTCCATGGCGAAACACCATATTCCATGAAAAACACCTGCACCTACTGTCAAATTTGGTGGAGGTTCCATCATGCTGTGGGGCTGTGGGGCTAGTTCAGGGGCTGTGTGGCTAGTTCAGGGACTGGGGCCCTCGTTAAAGTCCAGGGTTGAATGAATTCAACCCAATATCAACAAATTCTTCAGGATGTTCAAGCATCAGTCACAAAGTTGTAGTTACGCTGCAGGGGTTGGTTGGATAATCCAACAAGACAATGACCCTAAAAACACTTGGAAATCTACAAAGGCATTTATACAGAGGGACAAGTACAATATTCTGGAATGTCACAGTCCCCCGACTTGAATATCATGAAAATCTATGGGATGATTTGGAGTGGAGAGATTTTGTATGGATGGACAAATGGTCAAAAATACCCACATCCAGAATCCAGAAGGCTATAGGAGGCGTCTATTTTACATTTTCAAAAAGGAGGCTCAACTAGGTATTGATGTAATATCTCTGTTGGGTGCCCAAATGTATGCACATGTCTAATTTTACTATAATACATATTGCTTACAGGGGTTCCCATATGACTGTATAATGGCTGTCTTTCTAATGACTTTCTAACAGAGAAGCCAGATAAAAAGTTGTGCTGCCCATGTTAGTGTTATATTTCCCAGCCCTCTTCTCCTTTGTGCCTCAGAGATTTGGGGCTTCTTATGCCCCATCTGTCCAAATCCTTAAAGATAAACATAAAAAACAAGTGTCAAAAAAGGAAAAACAGAGTATCAAAAATAGCATGTTAACTCCCAATCATGATTAAGACCTCCATCAATATTGTTTTAAGATGAAAAATCCAAAAAGCTTCTAATCTCGACAGCATCTTATCCCCTCCATCTATTATTTGAAAGGTGATTCTCATTCCTCCATTATGTTCCTCTATTGTATGTTGAGCTAGCACTGATTTTTTATCACCCCTTTCAAGGGCTGATAAATGTTCCAAAAATCGGACCCCTGCCTGTCTTGCCAACATACTGGGCACCACACGTGCAAGTCGCCAAATAAATGACCCACCTAGAATAACAATTAAAATACTGTTTACAAGTATAATTTTTGCCCGTGTTAGTGCTACCAAAAACCGAGGAAACATTGAGTACCTTACATGATTTGCATTCTTACGACCACATTTATATGTTCCCTTGTATCTTAGCCAGGCTGCTTCAGTATTAACTGTCTTAGAATTATATAGACAAGGTGATAAGCACGATGCTAGAGATTTCCCCTTTCGAAAAACAAAAGATGGTGATTCTTCCAAAATGTTTTTAAAAATAGGGTCCTGTAAAAGGATACCCCAATGTCTCCTTACACTACATTGTATATAATATGCAGCTCTGGTATTAACCGTAGAGAATCTTAACTTAGGTGATCCTGCTTGGATCCGTTGGGGCATATGAGTATCACATTTAGTTTGATGTGGTGTCTATCTTGCCCTGATTAGCTATAAACGTAATATCCAAAAAAAGGTTTGTAAAGACTTCTTCAGAAGATTTACGCAGCGGATTACGTGCAGCACAGCGGACATACATCAGTGGGTCAGTGAGTGCTCCCTGTTCTAATCTCATGTTACTTTCAGAGATTTTGTTGTGCTTCAGATTCAGTGCCCAGGTCCTATGTTTCTCCATCAAGATGGATCTTTTTTATCCAGTTACCAAAGTTAAAGCTAAAGTTCTACACAAACGTATTGAAGCATTAGGGTTGCCATGTAAACAATTAAAAACATATTCATTTAGAATTGGATCTGCTACACAGGCTTAAAGTTCAGGTTTCAAAAGTGAATTTGTTAAAAAGTTGGGCCATTGGGACTTGGCAAGATACAAGACTTATGTGAGACCCAACATTGTGGATAATTGGTAATGCAATATGTATTTTTATAGGTTCACCCTTGGCAGCCTGGATAATAAAACATTCATTTGTTCAATGGACGGTACTTCAAGCAGAAATAATGGAATGAAACTTGATTTTACAATCAGCTCTTGATATGTTGGATGGACCTCCATGGAGCTAAATGGTCAACACATTGGGGTCATCCTAACATCCCGATTATTCACATGAAATAAAAAACCATTGACATAATTCAGTTGGTCAGACGAGATCTGTCAGATATCCATTTTTTATGCCTGATAAAATGTTGGTCTGAGGTTATGCCTCCATGGACGGGAACGTTAATGCTCATTAAACCTTTTATAAAGATTTAGGAAAAAGCTTAATTTTACTATTTCCAAATTATGAAATCAATGAATTTTGATGACACAGACACCAGGACCTGGAACACAGAGGAGAAGGTGGCATTCATTTGTCTGATACAGGTCATTATATATTTTGTGTAGGATGGCAGAATGCTATTGAGAATACATTATTAAGGTGGAGGATGGCCAAGATCAGTTTTGGACCGTGCAAATGGGTTTGTTTTGCTTCGGAAGGCCAGGGTGTGCGAGGGTAACTACTTCTGTTTCCAAGACCAATTTTAGGTCATAAAATGGTCTTTGCAAGGAGGATATAATTCAATAATTTCATAGATTCATGGCTGGGCGTAATGCGTCCTGGTGTCATTTATAGTTATTAAGAGGCACATTTATGAAACATCAAATTTCGAATTTATGTGATTTTTTTTAATTCAAATTCAAATATACTCAAAATTTGATTGGGGGTTATTTAATAAAAAAACTGAATACTTAAAACTTGAACAAAATGTATCTCTTCCTATAAATTGAACACCAACTTTGTATTTCTTCATGCCACGTTCACTTCCGTGCAATGCATGGCTACATTTTGAATTTAGAAACTCATTTTTATATGGTTCATGAAAAATTATTTCCTTAAAACAGAAAAACCTGATTTTTGTTACATGAATCAGTAGTTTGGATAGAAAAGTCAATAAATGAATTGTATTGTTTGCTTGTTGGCTACAAGAAACTTGATATACTACATATGTCAAAGACCTTTTCCTATGAGCAAAATCAATATTTTTTGCGAATCTCTTTGGGATTTATGCCGTATACAATTAGATTAAACGTATGGAGGAATGATCAGGTTTAGGCTGGAAATAAGCATTTGGACAGATGGGGCAGAAGGAGCCCCAAATCTCCGAGACACAAAGGAGAAGAAGGCTGGGATATATGCCACTAAAATAACAGTAACATGGGCAGTACATGTTACCAACTTTATACAGGGCTGGATTTACATAGCAGGCGCCCAGGAAATTTAAATTTCTGAACCAATGTAGGTGTGGTTGGAAAGCCTGCCACCCCCTAAAATCCTGCCACCCCAGGGCCTCTCCACAAATCCGGGCCTGACTTTATTTCTGGCTTCTCTGTTAGGAAGTCTCAGCATGACCATTATAATCATGGTGTAGCACACAGTTAGACATGTTGTATCCAATCCTACCACTAACAAAGAAACCATTAACCCATACACAGAGGTGATTGTGATGTCACCACAGGAGAGCTTTGTCACCGCCTTGTGCTCACAGTATGTTCAGTAACATGATTCCAGGATTCCCACATAAAGGGAGCATTTTGAAAAGGAGTGGATGAAGAAACATCAATTCAAGTCCCCCTGTCACAAACAGTCCCATTTTTGCAATCATGGAATTGGTCAGGATAGAGGAGTATCTCAGTACATAATGATCAAAGGCCATAGTCAGGAGTACAGAAACCCCCTTATGGAGAAGATGTGGAAGAAGAACATCTGCACTAGACATTCCTCTAAAGTGATCTCTCTGAGCTTGAACCAGAAGAGCAGCAGCATCTGGAGAATTAATAAGAGAATGGGCCACCAAAGAGGGGTAAGAGTCTGTGTAAAGGGACAAATAAAGTAATATAAAATACTATCCTAATGTACACAAGATTCACCAAAGCCAGGTGGGTGCAGGAAATTTAATTGTGGCCCTATAATGTATTTTAAATTGTGTTCATATAATACCAAAGCTCATCTGCCAGAGGCTAAAGGGTTAATATCAGTTAGGAACACGAGATGTAGCTATAGATCTACAAGTACACATTCTATATTTTAGTAGAATTCATTAGGCCACAAAGCTTGAAAACTGTTGGACACAGGAAAATGTTACTTGTACAATGTTTTTCAGTTATACTGGAACCTACTCACATGTAAATACCTTCTTGACCATGTATGTACCTCTTCCTTATAGTGAATGCTCTGTACAATTTATATAAACTTCGTCAAATGGGCATGACATTTAAAGATCTCCATGCCATGCTAAGTCTGACATTGTGACAAGCTCCCAAGATTCTAAAGTTTTTTCTAATAAATAAATCTGTTATTCTGAAGAACCTTCTTTGTCTTGGAGTCTTGTAAATAATAAGGTTCTGGTAAGCAAATTACCAACAGTGCCACCTCAGACAGTCCATGTTCTGCCCTACTCCACTGTTAACGTTTTGACACCTTCTCTTTAATCTCTTTGGTATTTATGCCGTATACAGTATGATTGGATTAAACATAGGAGGAATGATCAGGTAGATGCTGGAAACAAGAATTTGGACAGATGGAGCTGAAGAACCCTCAAACCTCTTAGATATGAAGGAGAAAAGGGCTGGAATATATAACACTAAGATGACACCAACATGGGCAGCACATGTGTTACCAACTTTATATCTGGCTTCTCTGTTAGGAAGTCTCAGCACAGCCATTATAATCATGGTGTAGGAAACACTAAGACATATTATGTCAAAGCCTACCACTAGCAAAGCTACCATTAACCCATACACAGAGTTGATTCTGATGTCACCACAGGAGAGCTTTACCACTGCCATGTGCTCACAGTAAGTTTCTTGTATGATGTGATTCCCACAAAATTGGAGCCTTCTGATAAGGAGTGGGATAGGAAATACCAGTAAGATCCCCCTCATTGTCACTAACAGTACCATATTCATAATCATGGAATTGGTCAGGATAGAGGCGTATCTCAGTGGGTGGCAAATGGCAACATAACGATCGAAGGCCATAGTCAGGAGTACAGAAGACCCCATTATGGAGAAGGTATGGATAAAAAACATCTGCACTAGACATTCCTCAAAAGAGATCTCTTTTAGCTTGAACCAGAAGAGCAGCAGCATCTTGGGAAGGGCGGCATTTGACTGGACAAGGTCAGTGACTAATAACATGGAGAGGAGCAGATACATTGGCTTGTGAAGCCTCCTGTCGACTTTTATGATAAGAAGAACAGTAATGTTGGCTGAAATGGTCACTATATACATGCAACACAGTGGTACTGAGATCCAAACATGCATCTCTTCCATCCCTGGGATCCCAATCAGGATGAATGGAGAGGCGATCCAGTTGGTTCTACTGAGGTTTGACATGATGACTAAGAGGAACAAGTTGCAGGACATCTCCACATATTCTTGCCACTAAAAGGAAAAGTAACTTCTATTTCCAATCTATTTCTTCTCTGCTCAGTTATACAGTTTTTGCAATGGGCCACAAAAAGTTCTTCCTGCAAAAAAGTACCACAGACGGTGATTTATCAGAACAGAATTTTGGGATGTATTATCAGATTCTCATCTTTTCCAAAACCCCAACATTAACAGAAACATTAATGTAATGAAAGTATTGCCTTTGTATGATTAGTAATTGTTTCCCATGACCTGTCACCTCAGTAAAGAGAAGAGTGAATCCTCCTTATATGGAAATAATGCAGGATCTTCACTGGACCCTTAGTCTAAGGCAGTGATCCCCAACCAGTAGCTCGTGAGTAACATGTTGCTCTCCAACCCCTTGGATGTTGCTCCCAGTGGCCTCAAAGCAGGTGATTATACCAGTCCAGATAGGGGTTACCAAAAAGCCAATCAGAGCTCTTATTTGACATCCACATGGACTTTTTCATGCTTGTGTTGCTCTCCAACTCTTTTTTACATTTAAATGTGGCTCACGAGCAAAAAAAGTTGGGGACCCCATAGCTATCCCAGGTTTGGCAGTTATGTGGCACTGGGTAATAATATATAATGACTGTGCAAAGCTGTCTCAGAGATTATTGCCAGAGAATTCTGCCAAAGGCTTTTGCCAGGGCTGTTTGCCTGAATCTTTCATAAGTGGATTTGAGCAGATAACCATGAACACACAGAAGCAGAATTGGGAAGTCAATAACAGAAAAGACCCAACACTACAGGGGATTGGAAATATCAACTGTGCTGCAGTATTAGGAAAGCACCTTGTGCCCAGTGTCACCAGAGATAAAGAACGTGTACATTAAATGGGTCATGTTAGGCAAAAGAAAGAAAGAATATATAGTAATTTAGGAATAATAGTATATAACAAAGTGTCTCTCTTTTTTCTCCATTTATTATGACTATTATACTTAAAAAGTTCACATTTGACCCGTCTCTCTAACAAGCATCCCATCTTGGTTCTAGAACATGTCAGGGTCAGTTAGAAAGAAGAACTTTGTGTACAAAAATCTGCATTCAATCAAAAAGGTAGATCAGTTGACCTTTAGTTGGTGACCAGCAGATCTCAAGACACTGTTAACAAACAGCTTGACTAAATGACCCTTTTGTTTTATTCATTTCATTCAGATATGTATGAGAAATATAGCAATATAAATTCTCTTACAAATCAATATACTATTTAAGTAATATTTTCCAAGGAACAGAAAGCTAACAGTGGTATTATGGATGTAGATCATAATGGGACACTATCACTAAAAGTAGACCCCACATTAGTAAAGTATGGGCACTCCTGCATTAAATGACTTACTGTCATAGTGCTTAATAAGTCCTTATAGGTAGATTTTAATGCAAGATGAAGTACATAAAATAACCTTGCATTTGGTTTAGGTATAGGGATTGTTTTACTATTTAATATTTATCTGATTTAATTTTAGAACACCTCATTTGCTGCAGTGCAACTGAATACACTACTTCTACCTGCTGATTGGATAATCTATCTATCACTTCCCACCTCTTCCCAGTGATTGGGCTCCAGGGGAAGGTGGGCAGGAGGAGGAGGAGGGCCAGAACTTCTCACTGATGGGAAGTTGGGTGGACAATGCACAGTCCTCTAAGGAAAGAAGCAGCTTTGATTCTCAAGATGCATTGCTTTCACTTGGAACCAGGTGAGGGGGAGCAGAGATTTGGTTCGTTTGAGTCAGCGTGGGGTACTTCTTACCTTTTTCTTTAATTTCATGAAAAAAAAAAATTTTTCATTTCAAACAGAGGAATAGGGGGTTGAAATAAAAATAAATCAGAATTTATTTCTGCCATTTTAGACCATTTCTATGCAGTTCTTTTAGTATGACCTCAGCTACAATGGGCTCATTTCAAAAAAGGGGGGGGTATTTTTTAATAATTAGATTTAGATTAGATTTTCTGCCCTGAGCTGTGAGTGTTATACGAGAGGGAGGAGTCCCAGTATGACTTTCTCTCCTGGCACAATATCTGTGTAATCTCTCCTGTATCCTGTAATAATATCCTGGTGCCACCTGTGCCCTCCCAGCCGTCATTAACCCAGTGATACCCAGGAATGATTCTAGGTCTGTCCCCCTCTCACTCATTATTAATTTCTGGGTGTGTAGCAAAGAGCTGATTATATGTAAAGTGGCGTGAGCAGCAGGACTTTCCCCCACACACAGGATTAGGTACCTGGGAAGGTCTCACTGATGATGGGAGAGACTACAAGAGAAACCAGTCACACTCCTTCCCAATGGGTCTGAGGATTGATTGGAATATATTCCTTCTAATCAGAACCTCATCCTACAGAATAATGTACATTTATAGGCAAATAAATGGCAGTGTCTGTGCTGACTGCATAGATACTTTATAGGGAAATTAAGTGTTATTATTATTTATACTGACATTAGTAAAGATAAGATTTGTGGTGAAATTAAACAGCAGAACCAGGAACTTCTGGGAGCCCTAAGTGCTTAAATCAGTGTTAAAGGGCCCTAGCAATATCTTTATATAAAGGCTTATACCTTATATGCAATCTAGCTAAGCAAATGGCCATCAGAGTTTCCATCCAAGAGTCCAAATAAAATGAAAATGCAGAGGAACCCTCATTTCCGATGGGTCTGAGGATTTATTGGAATAGATTCCTTCTAAACAGAACCTCATCCTACAGAATAATGTACAGTTATAGGCAAATGAATGGCAGTGTCTGTGCAAATAAAATG
>CM044433.1:182640177-182663251 GCA_024363595.1 Xenopus borealis | reverse complement strand
TCAGGTGAGTGGATCAGAGAAGCAGTTCAGTCCCTATTTATCAGCTGGTCCTTGTTTGGGTTTCCCCAGGTGATACTTATACACAGTGAAAGTGAAAGGGAGTTGTTCCCAGGGTTATCTGAGACAAATAAACAAATAAATTGGGTTATTCATATAGTTCTGTCCAAGAGAAAGAGAAACAGACTCTCGTCAATCTTTTCTAATATCAGACAGTGTAGTATAGTCATTTATATTCATTCCAAATTGTATCTTAACTGACCTCCAGTCTGGACTTCCAAGTGTATCTATTGAGTAATAGAAGCCCTCCCAGGCATTATCAGGGCCACAATAGGGGGTGCAGCCTCATCATCCCTCAAGCACTGTACTGGGGAAGCCCAATAATACACTGACAATCCAATGGTTAGTTTGGGTGGCATTTAGGCTGATCACTTATTTCCAGCATTAGGAATTCTAGTCTGGTGCCAGTTATGTCTGTGCCAGCTGATAAAGCCTTCCTTCCTTACTAGAAAACGCAACTGGACTGGTCCTTGAATCACCAATGTGATATGTTAGTCGCTCCAGCATCCAGTCCTAGTGTATCTATATCAGTGATCCCCAACCAGTAGCTCGTGAGTAACTTGTTTCTCCCCAACCCCTTGGATGTTGCTCCCAGTGGCCTCAAAGCAGGAGCTTATTTTGAATTCCAGACTTGGAGGCAAGTTTTGGTTGTATAAAAACCAGGTGTACTGTCAAACAGAGCCTCAATGTAGGTGACAATATACATAGGAGCTACCAAATGGCCAATCACAGCACTTATTTGGCACCCCAAGAACATTTTTCATGCTTGTGTTGCTCCCCAACTCCTTTTACTTCTGAATGTTGCTCACGGGTTCAAAAGGTTGGGGATCTCTGATCTAGTGTATGGAAATTCCATTTGGCTGCTTCTCTCTATATAAATATAGAGGCTATTGGCCCACAACTACCACATGCCACAGTGGGGATGCCACCTCTGAACATTGACACCCAACATGGTGTGGTGAGTCAATCCCTAGTACCCCAGAAATACTACAGTCACCCCAATAATATATATATATAACAGTGTGGTAACTAAAGGTACCAGGTGCCTTGCTATGTACAGCCTTATGTTTTCTCCTTTGCCTTCCTTGTACCTATCTAATATATCTGCCAGTACTGAACCTTGAGGTAAAGAATCCTACAACTTCTCCTCTTTCCCTCCTTAGCATGGAACCTCCTTTCTTCTGATCCCTCTTGTCTGCTGGAAGAATGTACTGGTGAATTAGACGGAGGACACTATTTCACTGTCTCTAACTGTCACAGCCATAAGGGACCAGAGTTGCCAGATTGTATCTATGAATTGTTCTGTGGATCCAGATTATCTGTAGGTTCTGTTCCCCCCTTTGTTTCTACTAGGCTGAACTAATGGAAGAGAGAAGATGCAAGTGAAAGTGAACTGTTGAGATGGAGAATATATATTTTTAGTGAGAACTTGAGATGTCTCCAGTGGTGCCAAAAGGAGTTACAGTTGGTTCTACCCAAGTATAATGAGACCCACTCATGTTTGTTGGGGCTATAGAGGAATAGTGAGGGGTTTTAAGCTAAACTATTAAAAAAAAATTATTTTGGGATGTTCCAGAAGGTAATTTTTGACCTTACAGAAAACGGTGAGTTTCCTTGCACCCCTAATAATATACGTATATGATTTTTATATAGAATGTCTAAGTGTAATATAAAGAAGTGCCCCCCTTACTTTAGATTTTGTCACATGGGACTGGGGGCAACCTTGCCCGGATCCAAGGGACCCTAAGGTGTCCCAACATCTCATCCCAGTGTGTCATTCTGTAGATTATGTAAGTTTTATGCAGACCCAGAAGCAGAGGAAAAGAATACTCATTGATGGGAAAAAATTAAAAAACATTTACAATTTCTAACCAAACTGAATCCATTTCACCCATTTAATCCAATCAACTTAAAAGAAGAGATTTCAAAGTGTGGTTCACCTTCAGTTGGTCTTCATAATGATTCATTATTTATTTTTTATAGTTTTTGAATTATTTGTCTTATTCCAGTCTCTTATTTGTCATATTCCAGTCTCTTATTCAAATCCGTACATGGTTGCTAGGCTAATTTGGACCCTAGCAAACAGATGGCTGAAACTGCAAACTGGAGAGCTGCTGAATAAAAAGCTGAATAGGTCAAAAACCATAATTAATAAAAAGCTGAATAAGTCAAAAACCATAATTGATAAAAAGCTGAATAATTAAAAAACCATAGTTAATAAAAAATGAAAACCAAATGCAAATTGTCTCAGAATTTCACACTCATATTCATTTAAAAAAATTTAACTAGCTTTAATATACCCAGAGAACATTGGGAAAGTCACTTCTCCATCTGCGTGTGCTTTTTGGTGTGTTTTGCATTCTATTTTATTTAGGAAGCGACTATATTTGAGTGTCCAACTAAAAGAGAATGGCCTCAATGGAAGAGTCTATGAGTGCAGGAGGTTTTCTTATACTTTCAGTCTTGTCCTGGGGCAATGGGGGGCCACCAAACTGTGGCACCAATGTCCCTCCACCACCAGGCCCTCCTCCCAACGTCCCTACTTTCACCCTACCGTGTCATGACATCACATGACATCAACATGGCATCACACCTGCAATTGCCGTCCTTCTCCTTAAAACGGGGGTGGTTGAACAGAACAGAGGACTGGGCCAGCCGGGCCCTCAATACTTTTGTACTTGGTGAATTGGGTGTAAACTCAGTAAAACCATGCAAACGATAGATATATAGGAAACAGTCTGTAACTTTCCTACATATTATCCCCATAAACAGGGCCGCCATTAGAAATCACGGGGCCCCCACACAACAAAATTGTCGGGTCCCCCAGGGCCCCGCCCACCCAGGCACCCTGCCCACTCCACAGCAAAGTTAAAAAGACCACACAGACATCAGTGCTAAAAAGTAACCCCCCAGGGCTCCCTTATAAGTAAAAAAAAAATTGGTGCCAAGGCGCCCCCATAAAAGTTTTTTTTTCAAAAAAGAATTGGTGCCAGGGCCCCTCATACAAGTTAAAAAAATTGGGGCACCAAAAAATATATATTTTTTATAAATCATTGGTGACAGGGCCCCCCTTACAAGTTAAAAAAAATTGGGGCCCCAAAAATATTTTTTTTTAAAAAAATTGGTGGCAGGGGCCTAAAGAGTATTAAAATAAAACATTGGTGGCCAGGGGATTAAAAAAAAAAAAACCCCACATTGGTGTCAGTAGAATTGAACTCGTGGCTTCAGGACTTCAGTTATAGATGTTTTAGTGACTTCGGGTATTTTCGCCACTTCAGGACTTCAGTGTCGGCTCCTTCGTGTTTTTCCGCCGCTTCAGGACTTCGTGTCTGTTCGGCACTTCCGCATTCAGCATCAGAAGATCGAAAGGAGCCGCACAGGCTCGGCGCTGGTAAGGGGGGCCCGGCTCTTGGAAAAATGCAGCACTTCTGCGCCCCCCTTCAGCCTCAGGACACTTGTCCCCCCTGATGGCAGCCCTGCCCAGAAACAGATAAAAGAACCCAAGAGGTAATGCTCAGTAAAGGGAGGTATATAAGACAGATATATAGGTTTCGTTTCCCTGGTGAGATCGGGCGGTTGTGTTTTAATAAACAAAAGTCAAGCCAGTTTGCTCAGAGGGAGCATAAGACAAACAATATGAACATGTAGAAACATAAAGGAAATAATGGAACATTCCATTCATAGTAACTTATAGCTGTCATGTTTGAAAGAAGCTGCACCTATGTTAATCTTTAAAGCACAGGCGCTGCCTCTGATTTACCCCAGAATAAGGAAGACAGTGCCTGGATCAGCCTTATACTAGGGTTTAGTACCAGTATTCTCTCACTATTGAGAGTTTAAAGGTGCCATACACGGGCAGATAAAAGCTGTGACAGACGGTGTCGGCAGCTTATCTGCCCGTGTGGGGGGCCCTCCGACGGGCTTTCCCGATCGATATCTGGCTGAAAGTCGGCCAGACGTCGATCGGGCAGGTTTAAAAATCCCGTCGGATCGCGGCCGCATCTGTTCGTTGATGCGGTCCCGCGATCCGACCGCCCATACTGATCCGAACGTTGGGCCCTAGGGCCCACGATCGGATCAGCCCGATATCGCCCACATCAAGGTGGCACATCGGGGAGAGATCCGCTCGTTTGTCAACATCGCCAAACGAGCGGATCTCTTCGTGTATGGCCACCTTTACTGTCCCTTTACACAGGTGGCCCCCGTTTAGTTTGGCTACCATTGGTGGCCCTCCATTAGATTATTTCTCTTTCCAGGGTCACAAACATGTAATAGCAACTCAGAGTTTGCCCAGCAGGTGGCAGTGTTTAAGGATATAAATGGGAGATGACACGTGTGCTCAGGGCTCTTTTCCTGGTATGGCAGATAGAGGAGGTGGGCACAGGGCTGGGTCTGGGTGCCAGGTCCAGTTAGGCATGGTTTATGGCTCAGTTATAGTCAGGGCTGAATACGTGAAAGGAGGCATCTCAGGGCTGACCCCAGCTTCCGCTTCTCTCAGCCTGAAGAATCTGACAAAAGCCGGAGCCAACAGACTGTGTGCCTATAGCCCAATATTTCTGACTCCTCTCGACAGCCAGGAAAGTACCGGATATTTCTAAACAATACATACAAATACTACACACACAGTTTCCTCCTTATTAAGGGTGTGTATGTGATCTATGAGCTTTTTCTTCACGGCAGCCACTGATCTGCATTCCTGTTGCCCAGTTATGAGCCCCCCCAGAGGAACAAAACACACCCTGATCAGCTTTGTACAATATTTAATTTAATCACCATCTCTCTGTAGCTGATTGTTAACTTTTAGTATGTTATAGAATGGCTAATTCTAAGCAACTTTTCAGTTGTCTGCCTTCTTTTATTTTTAATAGTTCTTGCATATTTTACCTTCTGTTTCCGACTCTTTGAAATGGGGGTCACTGACCCCATGTAAAAACAAATTCTCTATAAGGCTACAAATGTACTGATATTGCTCCTTTTTATTCTTCATCTTTATATTCAGGCCTCTCCTATTAATATTACAATCTCAAATCAATACCTGGTTTCTAGGGAAATTTGTACCATAGTAACCAGAGGGCTGAAATTGAGCTGCTGAATAAAAAGCTAAATAACTTAGATAAAAATTTAAATCTATTGCAAATTGTCTCAGCATATCCCTCTCTTCATGATACTAACAGTTCATTTAATGGTGAAAACAACCTTTAAAGTAGCATTTGTATCTACTAATAACACACATTAAATGAGTGGTTGATACACATATTATGATTTATTTCAGGTTTATTTTAATGTTTATAAGTCAAGTGCTGCTCTGGAGGTATAGACCTTTAACTGAAAGACCCAACATGTTTCAAAACAAAGTACAACTTTTTTCATCATCACATTATGTTTGAGTAACCAGGTGGGGATCCTCTAGGGCAGACGAACTGGTGGACTGTGGGCAACATGCGGCCAATGACCCCCCCTTGTGTGGCCTCCCACATGAAAGTCTGTATGATGAGTCTGCTTAACATGTCCAGTAAAGTCTGGGACCAGGCAGACTTGTAATAGTAGGGCAGACTTGTAATAGTCTCTGTAGGAGAGAAATGTAAAGAGTGTAAAGAGAAAGAGCAGCTGGAGCTCCAATGCGGATTTGCAGGAGGGAGTAGCTTCCCAGTGGCAGGGATCTCAGTGAAGAAGGGCTGTAGGGTAGAGGCTGCTTCCTGACATCTTCCTGGAGGGAATGGTTGTACAGAGTTACTGCAAATGCCTAAGGGAGTCTTTTCCTCAGCTGTGTTAACTATTACCTGATACGACTGATTCTCATGTGCCGAACCTCATCCTCATTTTTAATGTACCAGCTTCTGCTTCCAGCAGGCACAATTTGTAGATGCCTACCTACTTTTTTGACATCAGAGATGAACAGGGTTGGTGCAGATCTATACATAGAAGTGTCTTTAGTTAGCAGGAGAGCCCTGCCTGGACCCAACTTCATCGAATGATCGAATAAAAGGTAGCCTAGAACTATTCGATTAACATTCGAAAATCGAATGCTAATCGAATAGAAACAAAATTTTTTTTGGGGAATAATAGTAGATTTGCCCCTTAGTGTCCAGTGTTCTGTTCTGTTCCCATCCACTCACTCCAGCCTTTATACATTACATGTTTGTCTAACTAACTATATTAGAAACAACCTATCTATTTACCCAGTTTTTATTTTTATATTGAATTGTTCCTTTAAAGCACAGAATCCTCTTCAGTTGGTCCTCTCTGTCTCTCTCTATCTCTATCTATCTCTATGACTCCTCAGAGAAACAGCCATGATTATACCCTCCATGGTGCTCAGCAGAGTCAGCTAATGGGCACATGCCTGCTGGTCCACCCTGCTGCTGATAGCTTGACCCAGCCAAATTATTCACCATAATGGTATGAGACTGCAGCTGCCTGAGAGACCTGCTCCTTAGAAGCAGTAGTTGCTGAGATCTTAAACTTCACTATGGTCCACTTGGGGAGAGGTCCCTTCTATAGTAGTCAGAATCAACAGTGCACTGAGTATTAACATCAGCAGCATCGTATTCTGTAACTTGTTACAAATAAACAATCACTTTATGAATCGATCTCACGTATCTGCTGTAATGTTGCTTAAGGGAGACAATGAAAAAGGTTAAAGTGTTAAAATCTCTCCCTTTAAATCACTTTTGGCACCTTAACAGGGAACTGTCCTTTGTTCTAATGTCTTACGTATTAAAGAACCAGTAACATAAAATTTGTTTCTTAAAATATTCGTTAATATAGAAGGAAAACAAAAGAAGCAAGACAAATTGTACTTTAAAACTGCAAAGTCTTTATTAAGACATAACTTAACAAAACTCTGCTTCTCTTCAGTAAAGGCGTCAGGGCCATGATCCATGCCGTGTGACGTCAAAGGGGGGTGGACCAGTGACGTTTTCGGGGCGTGGCCACGAATCGGAGCCGGAAAGAAAGAGAAAAAGGTAAGTTTACAGGGGATTGGGGGCTGGCTGATGGGTCTTTTTAAGGGTATTACAAATTTACTGGAGGCTACATTGCCAGTAAATTTATAATCCCGGCCTTGGCAGGTGTTTTAACGGCTAGGCCGGTAAAATACCGGCCGGTGGCAACCCTATCCATGGAGCAGCTCTCCATTTCTCCTCCCTATCTGCTGCTGGATCCTTTAACTCCCACTTCCCGTGCTACTGCGGGTTTAGGAGAGAGAGACTGTTACTCCTCTGTGAACACAGGCTGGCTCCAAGCCTGCAAACACCCAGCCTACTACTACCATTCCGCCATTGCCCAGCCCAAGCTTGCCTGCCCTGCCGCCACTAAAGCTGCCCCTCACTGTAGGGATTTGCCTTCCCAAATCTCAAGTGCAATTACTCCCGAGTCAAATGGAGACAGTGAAACAGCACTGAACTCAACTCGCACACACCAAAGGTGACCCAGTCCCTTTCTGGTGGAAGCTCTTTCTGTAGAATTCACACACAAATGGCTTGTAGCCAGCATGGATCCGGGTGTGAATATTCAGCGTGGGACTTAAAGGACATGTAAAGCCTACATTTTCCTACCCTGTATATCAGTTGGGCATATCTTCCACAGCCAAACTGCATCATTTGTACTGCACATACCCCCTCTGTTTGCCAGCGCCATCACATTTTCCTAAAACAAATAGCAGCTTTCACCTGGCAGCCATTTTCCCTCTGATACATTATCATCTGAAATAAGACATGTATGCTGTAAAGTCCATGTAATGCAGAATGCAGGTTTACACAGACTCAACATACTTTGATAAAAAAAAAAGTTCTGCTGGGTTTGAGCTCTGTAATTATTACACTGAGCTCAGGAGAGGTGGTTAGGAGAAAAAAATAGCATCAGACAGTTTCTATGGGAACCAGCGATGCTCTCTCTTTATTGGCTGTTCGTCTGGAGGGTGTGTTATGTAATCTGAGCTGAGAGGAACTGAGCATGCTCACTGAGCCAAGAGCCAAAGGAAATTCCTGAGGGAGGGGGCAGAGTGGTTTAGTGTAGTAGAAGGATTTGTAGCTGATTAAGGGGATACTGCAGCCTTACTGTTAACCTTTTAACAACCAGAGTGGCAGTTATCTAAAGATATCAGAGATGCTCTTCATTGATTACATTTTTGTGAAAAGGGTTGACATGTCCTTTCAGTTGAAAGCCTTTCCATACATGTTGCACTTGTAGGGCTTCTTCTGCAAAAGATACTGCACCATTAACCCTTCTTGGCTCAAAAGAACATGAGTAACACACAGCGGCCACTCTCCAGCCTTCCCTTCTTGTTTTCTTTTTTTAAATCGATGTAATAGTCCCTCTTTCTATTTATATTGAAGGACGCATTGAGGTCTGAGCAAGAGAAATTATCTCCCCAAACCTGCAAGCAGCAGCACCAGGGCTTGGGGAGCAGGAGAAACGGTGGTATAGGATGTTAGGTGGTGTCGGGGGTCAGGGATGATTTAGTGGAGAAGCTGGTTCTGTGGAAGCGGATGCCCTCCACCGACACCTGGTTGGTGACAGCTGCTATCCGAACCTGACTCCACTTAAACTCCTACACCTCTGTTTCTCCTGCAGGGCATCCTTGGGAGAGAGGGTGTGCCTGACTTGCGAACCAAATATTCAGGGTCTCCAACAGAGCTAAAAATGACCAGCACCAGTTGGTTCAGTTGGTATGAGACTGTCCAGTGTAGAGAAGCTGCTGCATCTATTGAAGTGCAGAGAGAGCCCATCCTGTTCCCTGCCAAACTGCTACAGACTCAGGAGGTTAAAGATGCCACTGGTGAGATTGATCCTGCTGCAGAGCTGCCTTTAATCTCCAGTGTGACTGCCTCTGAGAGCACCCCGGTGACTGAGACACCCAAGGGAGGATACTGGCAAGGATACAAGTGTGGGTCCCCTGTGTGAAGACAGGTGCATTTACCTGCTACGTGCGGTTGCTAGCTTCCAAAAGAAGAGGTACTTTTGGGAAAGGTAGCGCTACCTGGGGTATAAGAGCTCTGGGGAAGGGACATTCCATTTGAAAAGAACTGTGTGGTTATTAACCTCTTCCAGAAGATAATACGGATATATAGGGACTTTGATGATAAAAAGGACTGTGTTGGAGAAACAGTCAGGTACCTAATAGTGAGTTAGGTAGGGCCCACATGTCCCCAGTGCAGGAATGCATTGTTTATTACATTGTCCCAATTCTTTCACTACTGTTTATATACTGTATATAAAGTTTATATTGGCAAACTGTGTGGGGGTCATTTATAAAGTTTGCACAGCGCATAATTATTCGCAAATGGTAGTTTTGCCCATGCTTTTTCCTGAACGCTACAATATTGCACTACTGTGCCCGACTTTGCAAATTCGCATTGTGAATGAATTTTCTCAAACAACTCGCAAACAAGATGGGTCTTTGCGTGAGTACAGGCACATTACGAGGTTGTTTTGCGCGAAAATAGTGTTAACAGTAACTTAAATGCGCAATTTGTGAAACAGTTTTGCAAATATTTTCTCCGCACCAAAGTTGTGATGCAGAGTGTTTTGCCAGATTTAAAAAGCTCCTATAGAAATTCGCAATGTAAAAAACAAATTCGCAAATCTGTTTGCACACTCTTATTCAGCTTTATAAATATAACCAGGGGCAGGGCAAATATATTCACTCTGCGAACCAATCTGCCCTGCACGAAGTTTATAAATTACCCCCTGTGTGTTTTATTTTTCCTAGTCGAACCCCCCCTGAGGGGTGATCCTCAGTGTTCCCTAGGTGGAGGCACTGCGCTGTAAATCACAGTTCCCGGTACTTTTCATATGGAAAAGGGGCTCAGGGTCCCTGGATTGCCAAGGAGTAATTACTGTTAAAGAGACAGTAACCAAATTAGGGTTAAGCTGAAGATCTGAGGCAAGGGTTCATACTTGAGAGGGGGAACTTTATTCAGTATGTTCACAAAATGCAAGTATCATCTTTCCATGTTGATCTTTGCAGTCTGAGCTCTTTGTTAAGTTTCAGTGTTTTTCTTTTGTCACCAGAAGAGGTGCACACTATATTATCCTGCCAACTTTCTCTTTGTCATGGAATTGCAATGTGATGGCTACTATTATAAAAAAAAAAAACACACTTTTGGCTTGTTTTACTGTTTGCAGCAGCCAAAGTGTCAGCAGGGAAAAATCCTAGCCATGATATCATGAGTGTTGGTAAACCTATGTATACCTGGCTTCAAATATTTCAATAGACCCCTGGTATTTATGTTTAGTATTCTTATGTTGGTATATTGTGGGGAATATGATGGGGTAACAGGAAAAGTGATTTTCAGAAATTACATAAAACCCATCAAGTTTGGTGTAGCTTTGCCATACAAAGTAGGCTGGCACAAACTGGATCCAATGTAGCCAAATTGGTTCCAATAAAAAGTTATTTATTTAGGGAGAATACATCAAATGTTAAAATTTCTGCAACCTTCCTTAAGCTGAAGATCTGAGGCAAGGGTTCCTGGACCCCAAGTATCTATTGGTAAGTTTACTCACAATGTGATTATTTGTTATATGAGTTGCCGTACAAAGACATATTTACCCATTTTGGATTTGGCAGAATCTCTAAATGCCCAAAACTTTGGCAGTCCAATGCATATTGAACAACTTTGTCTCACCCTGACATTTTTAAATAGGAAGTTTTTTTCTTGGTACTTGATATGTGGAGGATACAAAGTTCTGAGGGGATTTTTTATACATTTTTATTTAGAAACGCTAAGTTCAGAAAAGCTTTCAAGTTTGATCATTTGGAGTAGAAAATGTATTTATCCAGTTTGGATTCAATAGAAAATGTTACTTTCAAAAATATATGGGGTTTTGGTGTATACTTGGTTTAAATGATTTTTGGCTTTGGAATTTAAAGAATGCTAAATTCTCTAATAAACTACTGGGAGTTTTTGCTCTATAGAAGTCAGAAATGTCCATAAAACTATATGTATCTGGTATTGTCCATAAAACTATATGTATCTGGTATTGGCATAAAACGTATTTTTCTGCTATATATCCCTATATCATAAAAGAATGATAGTGATTTCTCAGTTTTAAACTAATATGTTTAAAAAAAAAAGTCTGGCACTGAGTGGAAATTAAAAGCAAAACTCTGCTGGCACTTAAACGTTTAATAAATGTAATTGCTATTGAAAGCATTCATCTCTTGATCTGACTCTTAAAACAATGTAACAAAGTTACCTTTCATCCAGGTCTGTAAATTGGTGTAGGGGAAGGAAGGAATGTAAGGGGTTAACCATCCCACCTGTGTCTGGAAATTCTCATTCATCAAGTCGTGATATACAGTATCTAGTAGAGTCTAGAGTCCAATCTAAAGTTTCTCGACTTTTAGGGTGAATTTACCTAAAAATGTATCTCATTTTGTTATTAAAACAAAGTCGACCAAAGTCACATCCACGAATGGAACTCATTTAGTAATACTTCTTCTGGAAAAAGTTTAGTTTTCATAAGGGGAGGGAGCACATGTTTCTGTCTCTTTGGGTTCCACCTGGTGCTGGGGTGGATGATTGATTCCTAGTGAAGTTAGAGATAAGGGATCCATAAACAAAGTATAGATAGTGGCAACACATACATACAGGGTAGCTAGGAAGAGCAGCTTAGTGCTCCAATGAGGAGGCTTAGTGCAACATTGTTCCCCAGATGAACCATTTGTAGGGACTCAAGTGCGGAGGATTCAGGGAAATCTTAGTGTATTCCCTTACAGCAGAATTCACTAGGCTTTTTTTTTTACCTGTGAGAAACGCTCAAATGTAATGAAGTTGGTGAGAAACATAAACATGTGAATAGTTCTCAAGGATGTCAAATAGTTGCGATTGACTACTTGGTAGCCCCTCTGTGGACTATAAGCCTACAAGAGACTTTGTTTTGCAGTACACATTTATGCAAACAAAACTGAACTTGTGTATGAGTAATTTGTGAGAGCCCCTGAAAGCAGCTGAAATAATAATCCCTAAGCATCAATATTACTACATCGGCATTAACATTCTCATAGAAATAATGTTTATAAACAGCTTTACAACCACTGAATTTGTGGAATACAATTTTTATTGGGAAGTGGCTTAGAATTACATGTTTTAACTATGCAAAAACAACAGATGACTTTGTATCTATCCCATGAAGGTTTCTATTACTTTATATACAATGCCATGTTCTTCCTTTCTAGTATATATATATTTTCCATTATATTTTACTGTTTCTGTAAATCCAAGATAAAACTGCTGCTATATTGTCATCATTATATAATGAGGATAATCAAAGGCCCCAAAGAGTGACTTGTATAAATAGCAAACGTTTCACTACCTACCTGCAAATGGTCTCAGGGAGTTATAATATCCATATATTAAAGGGAAACTGTCATGGGAAAACATGTTTTTTTCAAAACACATCAGTTAATAGTGCTGCTCCAGTAGACTTCTGCACTGAAATCCATTTCTCAAAAGAGCAAACAGATTTTTTTATATTCAGTTTTGAAATCTGACATGGAGCTAGACATTTTGTCAATTTCCCAGCTGCCCCGGTCATGTGACTTGTGCCAGCACTTTAGGAGGGAACTGCTTTCTGGCAGGATGTTGTTTTTCCTTCTCACTGAATAGTATGCAATGGGACCTGGATTTTACTATTGAGTGTTATTATCTTAGATCTAAAAGGCAGCTGGTATCTTGTGTTAGGGAGCTGTTTTCTGGTTACCTTCTCATTGTTCTGCTGGGGGGGGAAGGGAGGGGCTGATATTATTCCAACTTGCAGTACAGCAGTAAAGAGTGATTGAAGTTTATCAGAGCACAAGTCACATGACTTGGGGCAGCTGGGAAATTGACAATATGTCAGACTTCAAAATGAAATATAAAAAAATCTGTTTGCTCTTTTGAGAAATGGATTTTAATGCAGAATTCCTCTGGAACAGCACTATTAACTGATGCATTTTGAAAAAAATAGTTTTTCCCATGACAGGATCCCTTTAAATAGCAGGGGGTACACAAAGATGCTTCTGTGCCTGAGTGTAGTCTGAGGTTAAAAAAAAACCCCTATAACAAAACCTCTCATAGTAACAGCCTAGGCCCATTATTGTATTGCCTCATTGCAAATGTCTGTTCTATCAAATATAAATGATTGAGTTGAGAGTGAGTGTAGAACTATAGAGCTGAATTATTTTACAATATATGGACTAGAAATCTCTATTTGGTTTAAAGTGAGAGTTTTTTTAAAGCCGAGAAATATAATAGCATGAGACCTCTGACTACCAAAGACTGGGGGTCATGATGAAACTTCTAGGCCACAGTATCACTAATGTTTTAAATTTTGTGTAACTAAAGAGTACATTTATTATCCATTCCTGTCACACGTGCTTTAGAGTTGAGGTCCCTCTTCAGTAAAATAATACACATTTTTGGTATAAATATACAACCCAATAACCCTGCACTGGAAGCCAGGATGGCAAATATCTCCACAGCCACCATGTATTTTCCTTTGGTGCTCAGGTAGGAAGGGACGAAAGAGACCCAGACGCTGAGGAACACCAACATGCTGAAAGTGATGTATTTGGCTTCGTTGAAACGGTCCGGCAAGTTCCTCACAAGAAATGCAAAAATGAAGCTCAAAAGAGCCAAAATCCCCAAGTAGGAAATCTCCACATAAAGTAGAAGAGCTGACCCCTCATTGCAGGTAAGGATCATCTTTCCTTTCTCTGATTGGATGTCATAGTCTGGTAATGGTGGAAAGAGGACCATCCATGCTAAGCAAACAAATGCCTGTCCAACTGAGCAGGTAATGATTATATAGATGGGCAGTCTGGGTCCAACCCACCTTCTCAGTTGGCAGTCTGGTGATATAGCTCTGAATGCAATGGCAACTGTGACTGCTTTAGCAAGTATAGAGGATTCAGCAATGGAGAAAGTCAACCCAAAGGCAGTTTGTCTGACCATGCATGTGACAGGTTTAGGTTGGCCTATAAAGAGCAGGCATGAGAGGAAAGAAAGACATAGAGAGACCAGGAGGATGTAGCTTATATTTGTATTATTGGCTCTAACAACAGGCATTGCATGAAATTTCATGAAACATCCCAGTATTGTTAATGCACAAGAAGAAAGGCCAATGGAGGCCACACCCAAACCTGCACCCAGAGGGTCTTGGTAGGAAAGAAATTCAACCAACCTTTGCAAGCACCAGTCTCTTCTCTCGTTGGACCACTGGTCTTCTTGACATTTCACACAATTATCCATGTCTGTAAAGAAAGAAATTCATTAACATAGGGTATTTAGTATGGCAATATCTGCCGCCTTGAAAGCAATTCGTTAATTAGAATCCCAGTGCCTGGTATGACTCACTTTCCCTTTCATGACAAGAGCACAAGACTACAAGTGACAAGAAGAATAATGTAGAAAAATAAGGATTTTCTGAGAAAGTCACACTATTTTTTAATTACAGCTATTTCAACCCAAATATATATTGAGATCAGGTGCCCCCAATCTTTTTTTTTACTTGTGAGCCACATTTAAATTTAAAAAGAGTTGTGGAGCAACACAACTATGAACCAAGTTTCTGGGGGTGCCAAATAAAGCATATGATTGGCTGTATGATAGCTCCAATGTGGATTGGTAGCTTGAGGCCATGTTTGGCCATAATCCTGGGTTTTCTGCAACCAGAACTTGTTTCCACACCAGGAATTGAAAAATAAGCACCTAATTTGAGGTCAGTAGGAGCAACATCCAAGGGGTTGGCTAGCAACATACTACGCACAAGCCACTGATTGGGGGGCACCGATTTAGAGTAAGGAAGTTAAGAAATTATACCTTTTCCTTACTCGTTTCAAAACCCTTTGGCACTTTATCATGGGCAGAGATACAAAACACATAAGGCAAAGTTTTGCAGGGCTTGGTCATTTTTAAATTAACATTGGAATGGAGTTGGTTCCATCAATTTCATGGTGCTCAGTGTTTATATTATACATGGAAAGAAAGGATACAGATTATTTTATTTCAATTGTCTTGAAAATGTAGCAGTACTCATCATCTGCAGTTGAACTCTTCAGTTGAAGAAACCACACTGATGAGTGGTGGAACCTTTTTTGAACAGGAGCCACAAGATATTGGGTGAAAGACACTGCGGATATTGTATATCATGATCCAGATGAATGATACCTACATAGACATGTATTAATCAATATCTTATAACAAAGTTGGACCAACCAGTTTGATTAGAGATTTCTCCCTCCTGACAAGGAATACAATCATAACAACATAGGGGTTCTCCTTCCCGTTTAATTTTCCTGAAGCCGGGGAGGCAGCTGTTAGTGCAGACAGAGCGGGGAGTCTGTTGGGCACAACATACACTTGGGTAATGGTTTCTCACTCATAAACTCTAAAATCTAATGCAATTCAGATGCACAACTTGTGATTAGAGATCATAAATGTCGCCTCAAGCAAACTTTTAGGGGGCTGGAAAAACAACCTCACTTTCAATTGTTATAATGACACTTATTGTTCATGCCCCATCCCACTGTTCCAGATGTGAATGGATCATGGAATAATAATGAAGCTCTGAAAGTGACTTAACTATAGAAGTATTAACAGGATTTGCTCATTTGTAGATAAAACTCCAGAGGAAGTGGTGCATTTTATGATCACAGGAGCTAGCAACCCGTCTGAGATGGGTTGAACCAGCATATAAAACTTTAGTTGCAAAGTGTGTGTGTGTGTGTGCACAATAATCTTGCACTTGCATGAGTAAATAAGCTATTCTGTGTATCTCTGTAGCTACGAAGATTGATGTTTCTAAATATGCTACTAGGCTACTGGCACTTATGTGAGCCCAGGGGCCAACTTACAATTTGCATTATATATGTAAAGTGTATATGTGTATCATAATACAGTATAACATGATACTCAACTAATTAGCAATAAATGTATATGTACATTACATGGCAATGAGAGAGAATACAATTGTGTGTATTCCCCTGTGAGCCACCTGACTTGGTTGGACTGTTTTCAAGCTAGCCTTGGCAACTACTACCCTAGCCTTGAGGACAGGGCCACTATTTTGGCTGTAAGAGCATTTCTGTGTTTTTTCTGTGCTATGGACATATATATATATATATATATATATATATAGATATATGCTTTCCCATTGGTGACA
Source organism: Xenopus borealis (assembly GCA_024363595.1). Classification (NCBI taxonomy): domain Eukaryota; kingdom Metazoa; phylum Chordata; class Amphibia; order Anura; family Pipidae; genus Xenopus; species Xenopus borealis. Next base: position 182,647,045 of record CM044433.1, on the reverse strand, counting down.
CCCTTATTACTAGTCTATAAAACTCTTCAATTTATTTGATTGGGGTTCTGACATTACTGTGAATGTAACTACAAGTCACAAACGTTATTTAAAATTGTGTCTTTGCGAATGCATTGCTGCTAAGCAAAGGTTTAGCAATGACACCTGCTCTGGAGTTTCGTTAAATATTTTGTCTTTAAAAAGACTTTGCACTTGCAAAATTATATTGTATATACTGTAAATATTTGCGAACTTTGAAATTTCGTTGAGGTCTTTCAATCAGTCAAAAAGGAAACAAACGTGGTTGCAACGCTCGCAATCATCTGGATCATTCCTGTGATAGGGCTGCTAATCTTCTGTGCTGTACGCAGTACGTAAGTTCTTTTTTTTTTTTACTTTAACTCTCCTTATGGAAGTTTCAATAATTCATGAATGGTCATAGTACTCAGACCCATAATGTATATTAAAAATCTTACCTCTGTAAATGGCTTCCCCCACATTATAGAGCTATCGTTAATCTGGAACTGGGCAGAATGGGACAAGGACCTGTAGTTGCCAACTTCTACCATTCTGAAGTCTCCATTTGGGTAGACAATCAAGTTTAGGATATTAAACTCTCCGGGCATTTCCCCTTTGTCAGAGAAGGAAAAGTTCCCATTGCTCAGTGTTGAAAATTGTACTTTATTTAGATGTGGGATCATCTGCAAGTAATCAAACAGCAAGACTGAATATAACCTGCAAAGCCTCTTTGATCCCATACTGAAGATAGAAACCAGTTATTGAAGAAAGTTTTAGCACCTTGCACCTTACTTGATTTTCTTTATAATAAATTAATGTATGGGAGGCAGAGAAGCAAGTTAATAAAAATGATCAGCCCTTGTGTACTGCCCCCTACAGTATAACTTCCTTATCTGTAATCGTAAGGCAGGAACTAGCTGGGGTGAAGAAGGAGCAAATTATCCAACTATATAGCAGACGAAATGAGTGGGAAAAACAATGTTTATGTAACTATGTCATGAATTATGTTAATGGACCTTTTTTGCAAAATACATCAGTTAATAGCATTACACCAGGAGACTTCTGCACTGAAATCCATTCCTCAACAGATTTTTTAATATTCAGTTTTGAAATCTGACATGGGGCTAGACATATTGTCAATTTCCGAGCTGCCCCTGGTCATGCAACTTGTGCCACCACTTTAGGGTAGAACTGATTTCTGACAGTCTGTTGTTTTTCTATCACAATGTAACTGAAGGAGTCACGGTGGGACATGGGTTTTACTATTGAGTGCTATTCTTAGATCTACCAGGCAGCTGTTATCTTGTGTTAGGGAGCTGCTATCTGGTTACCTTCCCATTGCTCTGTTGTTAGTCTGCTGGACAGGGGAGGGGGTGATATCACTCCAACTTGCAGTACACCAGTCAAGAGTGATTGAAGTTTATCAGAGCACAAGTCACATGACTTGAGACAGCTGGGAAATTGATAATATGTCTAGCACTCAGATTTCAAAATGAAATATGAAAACCTCTGTTTGCTCTTTTTGAGAAATGGATTTCAGTGCAGAATTCTGCTGGAGCAGCACTATTAACTGATGTATTTTGGAAAAAAAAAATTTCCCATGACATTATCCCTTTAAAATAATAGGCAGAAAAAGCTGTAAATACAATTCTAGTTTATTTGGTGAAAACACAGGGATAGATTTCTCCTTCAGGTAAAGTAAGAACAAGAAGATCAAATTGACTCTGTATTAACCTACCTGCCAAGGATGGAATTCTCTGAGCAGTTGGTCAGTGGAAAGGACCCTTGGTTGAGTCCGTGCCTTGGAGATCATATTATGTAACGCATGTGCCACGGCATATACAGCTATATAGACACTGTAGGTGAGACGGAAAGCTTCTGGTTCCAACCTTTCTAAATCATTTCCTTCATCATCACTGGGAAGAAGCAATAACATTTCCTCTAAGTCACTGGTTTCTGGCTCCCCGCCATGAACATAATCCATGAGATCTTTCATCCCATAAATGTGTCCTTTTCTCACTACAAACAGCAGTGAGCCATTGAGCGGATGGAAATACTTTATATTATAGGTGTTATCAAGAAGAAGTGTTAAAGTAACAGAAGTAACAAAGACTTTCCCCCTTATTTCTTCCCAGCATTCACCGAGCATTAACTGGAAAAAATAGCCCATATTGCAGTATAAAATAATAACAGTTGCAGTTGAGTTCTTGATGACAACATTCGTGTTCTTGGTTTCCTCTTTGTCCAGAACTGAAAAGATTACATGAAATTCCACACAAATTCCATTGCTGATGAGCTGCTCCCTCAGAAGGCTACTGGACTTTACATTGCTGTCATCGTTGGAGGCCACAATGCCAACCCAAACCCAGCCAAAGTGCTTGAGAAGCTCTATGATGGCCTGGTGGTGGGACAGCTGGTTGGGTACCGTACGGAAGAAAGAGGGAAATTCATTCCTGTCAGAAAAGGTAGGGTCCATGGCTCCATAGCTGATCTGCTTTGAACATAAAGAGTTTTTAATTTAATGGATTAAGCAGGGAAACAAATCATAGAAATGAACTCTTTAACCCTCGTTATTTGCAAGGTTGGAACTGAGAGCAGTGTGTTATGAGCTTCTGTCAGGAATTAAAAAAATAAGCGCCTGCTTTGAGACCACTGAGAGCAGCTTCAAAAGAGTTGGGGAGTAACCAGTTGCTCACAAATCACTGGTTGGGAATCACTGGCATCCTTAGAAGAGTTTGTAAACAGACAATATATTTGCAGATGTCTTGTTCTCTGCACTTCCAGAACAGCAGTCAGTTTGTCACTTGTTCTTTGTGTTAAAGGGTCAGTATAAAAATACTTCCTTCTCTAAATACATAGAAAATGCATTTTGCCAAATTTTATGGAATAAGCATCTTGTAATTAAAAAAAAAACTAAAAACTTTATAGTATGTTCATGATGTTGTATCTGCCTGTAAAGCCTCTTCAGGGAGAGAATTACATAATGTTAAAACTCTCACTTTAAAACACTTTTGGAATCTTAAGAGGGAAATAACTTTCATTTACCTGTGGAATTCTGTAGTTACTGATTATAGTGCTGATACTTAGAGACGTAGACGACAGAAGGTGTCCAACAATGGCAGCCAGCTCTCCCCTCTTGTGGCAGTTATAATTGGGGATCAGATATCTGGTTCCTGATAGTATTCTCAGTGCACTCTCCATGCTCAGATCCTCATCAAAACAAGAATCATGGATCTGGAAGCCCAGAGTGATATTTGGCAAAAGATCTGGATTTTGGTTGATTTCATTAATAGCAAATACAAAGGCTGTCAGGTGGCGGATGTACCTCCAGGATGCCCTGTAATTATAACAGGTGCTCGGGGTGACCATAAAGTGCTGCTGAGTATCTCACTGTGCTACTTTATTCTGGTGTATAAGCCAGGGGCTACTGCTAACTCTGCCAAATTGCTTGGAGTTTGTAGAATGTAAATTTGGGGCCATAAGGATCTAAATCCTGGGGTGTTGTGTATTTGTAAACAAAACTGAGATGACTATAAGAGTAAAATTATGAGGAGAGATTGTCAAGTTGTTTCTATGGAGAAAAGACACTTGTGAGGGGACATGATTACTCTGTAGAAGTATAGACAGATAGTGGGGATCTTTTTCCCATGAAGAGGGATCATTTGCAAGACTTCATTGTAATTTGCACTAAAATGGTTGCAACATATTGGATAAGGTCACCAGGAAAAACAAAATGGTTTTGGCCCTCGCACACCCTGCCGCTCAGCTAAACAGAGATGTCTGGTGCACACAGGTGGAGGCCCAGCCGCATCCCAATAGTAGCATGAACAGAAAATTCAATGGCACACAGGTCCAACGCAACACCTTGAGTGTTTATTGTGGAGTGCAGTGCAATGTTTTGGGGATGACCCCTTTGTCAAGCAAAGCACTTGTGTGCCATTGGACTTTGAGCCACTAGACAAAACAACCATTGAATTCAATGCATTTAGCACATTTTCACCAAGTTTACAGCAAGGTGAATCAGGACAGATTCACCCATCAGGGACTGTTCCTGAAAGAGGTCCCTGGCGACAAAACGTCGATCCAATGCATAAGCATTTTTGCTTTCAGCTCCTGGTGGAATTTTGTCCAAATCCCAGTAAATGGTATAAAGAGGATGACACCAAACATCTCAGCAACCTTTAATATTCCCATTAGACAAACACAATGGGAAATAATGGAAGGTGCAGAGGCAATTTGTGTGGGACAAGAGATACAAGAATTATTAGTGGATGAGTTAGTACATACAAATTAACTTCCGACTTTTCCGGGTTCTCAAATCGCAAGGATGGCTTTGGTTTCAATATTGTTATTTGAAAAATTCCCCCGATATTAATGTCTCCAGGTTCTGAATATGACAGTGAGTGATGCACTTCTTCAAGTTGGCATTTGGCTTTAACCACAGGAACTGTCAAAAATAAAACTGCAAACTGGATCCAAATCTGTCGAAGAGACAACTTGTTACTGATTGATTTATTGAGACCCAACATTATACACACAGGGGCAGATTTACTAAATTCACATGAATAATTCGAAGTTCCATTGAATTTTAATTAAATTTGAATCTTTGAATATGCAAATTAGGCAAATTTGACCATCTAATAGTCGAATTCAAATAATTCTAATAAAATTTTATTCGACTATTCGATGGTCGAATTACTTCCCCTTAAAATTTTTATTCGACCAACTTCTTCTCCAAAACCGAGCTACCTGATTGGCAATCATTATTTTAGATCGAATAAAAAAAAATATTTTTAATTTTTCTTATTCGATCGTAAATAATAATTGCCAATTAGGTAGGCTTGCCAATTTGAATTTTTCATTAGAGTGGCAGATATTGTCGGATGTTGTAAAATGTTGTTTGGAAGCTTTAATCTATGTGCCTTTGTCAACTGGTTAGCGGAATTTCAGTTGTTGATTGTTCTGTTTCCAAACTTAAGTTCCCTTCTTCTTGTAGATTCCATTGCAAAATTTGATAGGCCACCATCCAATTTTGGGAGAGTGAGCTGTGAATAAGATATTCTGGGGTTTTTGTTTGCCCATATAAAGCTGGAAAATATGGCTTTCAGTTTGTTTTTTTAAAAAAAGACAGGGTATATTTATTGGAAGTCAATACAGTGTATATAATATTTTGAGAAGATCTATCATTTTGATTGCTTCCAGTCAACAAAAGGCAAATATGTTTCCAGTTATTTAGCATTTTTGGGATGCTTGTCAAGAATGGTTCAAAATTGTCTTTGTAAAGTTTGGACAGAAAGTTGGAAATGAGCATAGCCAGGTTTTTTATTGATTTAGTAGACCATTGAAATGGAAATTTATTTTGAAGTTTGAAAGAGACTCAAAAAGATTGAAAATGTTCATTACATTTGTCAGTGAAATATTAGGTTTTGTGATGAAAAGCAATAGATCATCAGTGAAAGCCGCTGCTTTGTGTTCTGTTTTTTTAATTATCAGTCCTGTAACATCTTGGTTCATTCTGAAGGTGTTCAGCAAGGTTTTCAAAACTAGTATGAAGAGGATCGTTGAGAGAGGACAACTCTGTTGGGTTCCATTATGGATTTGTATTTTGGAGGACATTATTCCATTGACGCTTACTCTGGTTGTTTGAGAGTCATATAGTGACATAACTTTTGTAATAGAGCTTTCAAGGAGGCCAAATCCTGATAATGCTAGTTTAAGAAAGTCCCAGGAGATGCAATCAAAGGCCTTCTCTGCATCAGTTGTCAGTATAAGATAAGGAAGAGCTTTAGTTTAAGCCAGCTATAAGTTTAGCATAGATTTTCAACGTTCATTAAGGAAATAGGTCCGTAGTTTCCACAGCTGAGTTGATCTTTATTTGGCTTAAGTATGATTGTAATATGAAACTAAAGTAAAAGTATGTGGGTTGATTATGTTTAATAGAACTCACCCTTTAATTAAGTGATTGTTAACACAAAACACTTAAGGAGGAGGACACAAATAAATCTTTTCTACTTTTTTCTACTACTTGGCTGGAAGAGTGCCTTCCTTTGAGTTCCTTGCACCAGATTTTTCCTATGATTGTAATATGAGCCTCTTGGGCCTGTTGTGGTATCTTGCAGTTTTCTCCAATAGCATTAAGATATGAGAGTAAAAGAGTAGTAAGTATGTATTTAAAGGCCTTGTAAAAGTAGGCTCCATATCCATCAGGGCCAGGACTTTTGTTATTCTTGAAAGAGGTTACTGTGTCATGCTGTTCCTTCTCTGTGAATGGTGAATTTAACCATTCAGCGTCCTCCTTTGTGATTTTTTTTTTACTTTAGTAATGAAATTTTCCATTTTTTGACTAAGGCAGAGGAGTTTGGTTTTGTTTGTAGTTGATATAAGTCCTGATAAAATTCTTTAAAGCATTCTGCTTTTTTAGGAGACGAATGTTGAGTTTGTTGGTGTTTATCCATTATAGCTGCTATATGTTTAATGTTCTGCATTTTTTAAGGAGCTTGGCAAAATGTTTACTACATTTGTTACCTAGTTCATAAGTTTGTTGCTTGCCATTTAAATATGCTTTTTGAGTATTAAGATCTACTACAGGGGAAGACAGGTTAGATGAGATAGTGGGCAAAGGAAGGGAAAATGGGGGAGGAGATTTGGTTGGGGGTACTGTTAATGACAACGAGGACCACGAGGACTGCTAAAATGGGAGAACTGGAGGTGCTGGTGCTGGAGGGAAAATATGATGTGATTGGTGTGGCCGAATCATGGCTGAATAAGTCACATGACTGGGCAGCTAATATCAGCGGCTATACTTTGTTTTAGAGGGACAGAGGCAATAGAAAAGGAGGAGGGGAATGTCTGTATGTTAGGCAGGATTTAA
>CM044433.1:182595469-182618287 GCA_024363595.1 Xenopus borealis | reverse complement strand
TATAGATCAACACTGATAATGTCACAATCCAAATAATAACTAATCTTTATATCCAGGTTTCACCCAGAGTAAAGAGAAAGATGCTGAAAGCATTTCATTTTAATTTCTGCCCAGAAACAGACCCACCTCTGCCTGATATGTTATTACCACCTTTCTATGCCAACCTTTCTCAATCAGAGTATTCCAAAGGGTTTCACAGAAAATGGGTTTAACTTGGAGCCCAGTGTATTGCTTTTATTCTGCCAAATAGTTAGAATTCAGTGGCTGAGATCATCTGCGGCTGGCTTTTGCACAGCTATATGTCAATGAGATTCTTTTAAAAAAAATATTATCCTTCCAGTACCTCTTTCTACATTTCTCCTGTGAAAACAAACCCATTAGTCAAAAAATTAGATGAAAAGGCATTGTCAAACATTGTAGCTGCTCCTTAGACTTTATGCAAACATTGCAGAACCAGCCCTACCAGTTTATGAGAGCCAAGATATTGTGTCTAACATCTCCTTGTGGAATGCAGCGATGGCGTCCGTTGATCTGAGACTCGGCAAAAATTGCTTCCTCTGCTTGAACACTTATTTGGATCCTGTAATGCTGCCTTGTGGGCATCAATTCTGCCAGATGTGCATTTCGAAGTTGCTGGATACCCAGAAGGACTGTAAGGTTTATTCTTGCCCTCAATGCAGAGCAGAATTCAAGGAGCACCCTGACCTGCACAGAAACAGGACACAGAGTAACAAATCAAAGTCATTCCTTTCTAACCACCCCGAACAGGATGGGACTAGGATTTCCTGTACTTACTGTATTGAGTCTCCTGTACCTGCTGTTAAGTCCTGTCTTCTATGTGAGGCATCTCTGTGTGAAACCCACCTTGCTGCTCACAGCAAATCAACTGAACATGACTTAACTGAACCAACAAATACTCCTTTTAACAGAATATGCTCTGTACACAAGGAACCCCTGAAGTATTTCTGCTGTGATGATGCCACCTGCATCTGTGCATCTTGTTGCCTAGTTGGGGTGCACAAGGGACACAAGATGGAAACACTTGGTGACTCATTAGAGAAAGAGAAGGAGAAACTGGGACATGTTCTAGAGCAGCTGGTCCCAAAAAGAGCCACAACTGAAAAAAGAGTTCAGAGGCTAGCGGAGCAAAGTAGACATGTGCAGGAACAAGCAGCGGCTGAGGCAAAGAGAGTCAGTGCTCTGTTTAGGGACATCAGAGATCAGCTGGAAACCCTAGAGGCTAAAGTCCTACTTAACATCTCCACACAGCTAGCAGAGCGTTCTCTTCAACTGTGTGAACTCATCGAGCAGACAGAGATAAAGAAAGAGGCCCTGTCCAGGAAGATCTGTCACATTGAGGAGCTGTGCAACATGGCAGATGCACTTACTTTCTTACAAGACTTAAAATTACATGGACTTGACTTTTATGATGAAGAGGATGTTGATGGGAACAAGGAAGATCAAGTATCTTCATTTTTTGAAGGTATCGTCAAACCTTTCATTAAAATGAGCAGATGGTACAAGACAGATCAAGAAAATTCAGTGTGTTCATTAGGTAGAATGTATGAGAATCTGATCATGGGCACCTTACTCACAGGTTTGACTGACATTATGGAAAGTGTACAGAGAAGGGTTAATTGGCAGGAGGCTACATGCATGTTGCTGGATATAAACTCAGCTGCCAATGATGTTGCTGTGTCTTGGGACAAGAAAACTGCATCCAGCTCATTAAGAAGCCAAGGGCGCCCAAAAACACCAGAAAGATTTCAGCTCTACCAGGCTTTAAGCAGCAGTAGCTTTTCCTTAGGGCGCCATTTCTGGGAAGTAGAGGTTAGTGAATCGGGGTACTGGAGGTTAGGGGTGGCCTATTCCAGTATAGATAGGGAAGGTGATCAGTCTTGGTTTGGATATAATGACAAGTCTTGGTGCTTGTGCAGGGAGGATAAAATATATAAAGTCATACATAACAGTCACCAAACCAACTTACACCACAAACCCACATACCTCAAAATCAGGGTTTCACTGGACTACGAAGCTCAATGCGTGTCCTTTTTTGAGATGAGTGAGCCAGTCAGCCACTTACACACCTTTACTGCCTCCTTCACTGAGCCCCTTCATGCTGCATTTGGTGTTGGGAAGAGGAGTCGGGTGACAATTATTAGTTAATGTCACACAATAAAAATTGGCTACTCTACCTGTCATCTATAACGATAGTTTTGTCTTCTATATTCTGTGATGTCAATGATTTGGGCTATGGCAGGGAGATTATTCAACCTACTGAGGTCACTATCTCCCAATACAGAGTAGCTTAAAATTTTAGGAAGAGTCTTCCCTCTTCTTTCTCACTTTGGTGAAGATGAGGTATCAAGAAACAAAGTGACATATAAGCAATATTTGGACATATTGGTCTGTGGTCCTACCACTTGATACCCAGTTAGACACAAACTGATAAACGTTATTACCACTATTTGATGACAAGTGGTTAGATTCCCCCCTACTTTTATGTGTTTCATGATGTGCATAGTATATATTGCATTACTGTTCTATGTGATATCATAAAGCCCAGTGGGTTAACTTTAACTTAGGGTATTCTCTGAAAATGGAACTGGGTTTCCTTCCCAGGATTCTCTTTGTTTTATTTTAATTTAGTCTCTATAATTATTTAGATAACACAATTTCACTTGTTTTATGGGCCACATTATAATAGGTCTCCATTGTGAATTGGAAATGTTGATATGGATGATAATGGAGCTGATGAACCCCAAACAATCCTGAAAACTCTGAGAGATCCTTGTTTACATTAGGACCATTAACCTGGAACCTGGGGGTTCAGTTAATTGGAATAGCATGTTTAGCATATCTTAAGCATTTAATGAGTAAGGGCAATTTTGCCTTATTGTATTTTTAAAGGATGTGGTAAAAGTGATGTCTCCACAAGGTGCCTCTAGTAGTCCCAGTGAGAGATGCAAACCTAGTTGGAAAGCTGGTGTTTCTTTAGGTAGGATATTATAGTGAGAGACCTCAGGGCATTCCCGCTATGTGGCATAACAGGTGCAGCATCAGATATGTCCATGTCCAATAGGGTGAGTGGGGGAGGGGACTACTCTGGTGATTCCAATGAAAAGCCCATTTTCAGTGCACATCCATGAAATATATTGTATAATGTTAATGGGATTAATGAGGAACATGTAAAAAGTTCTCACATATCGAATGAATGCTCACAATTAGGTGAAAAATTAACCCTTAAAGTAGGGAAAGTCCCATCCCTCCATGCTGAAACATTCTTAACCATTTTTATAAGCAATAACCTGAAAAGAAAGCTTTAGGCAATGGCATAACTACTGGGGGGTTAGATGATATTAATTAATAAGGATCTGCATTTTAAAGTAATAGATGTATTTTGTGACAAAATAAAATCACATTTAAAGCCTCATTAGATATAATGACATACTGTATTCATCTAAGCTTTAAATTATTTTACTTGAAAGATTCAGAGGGTATCACTTTCCCTTTCTGTCCAAAAATGCTTTGTTATTCCATTATATGTGGGAATGTCCTTTCATTTCTAAGTTATGAGGTAAAATTGATAAATTTCTAAATGAAAAACTAAATATTGATTTTACGTTATCTCCCGAATTTGCACTTCTTGACTGACACAGCTGACCCTTTCTGCTAATTGTACTCCTATGAGGAAATATTGGAATAAATATAAATATTGTATACATTTGGTTAGCTACCTGTAACTCTACATTGGATTCAGGAAAACTCCCCAGATCTAAAAGTTGTTTTATCTTATTTCAGCTCTTTATGCTTAGATGAAGCAATAGATTTTAGATATGGTAATGTTGGTTTTAGGGAAACAATTTTGAAAATTTGGTCTCCCTACTTTGACATTCTGAAGTCTGAGTCATCATTAGGAAATTTATGTATATTTCTGATGAAGATTATTTGTACCCATTGTTTTTCCAAGATTGATGGTATGTTCATTGCTTGGTTGGTGGAGAGGAGGATTTATTTTTATTTCTGTTTTATATTAATTCATTTTTTTTTATGAATCTTTGTTTAAAGCCAACGTCTGTTGCTTTATTCTCTATAGATTGATATGTAATAATCCTTTTTTTTTATTTTGTAAATTGTTAGGCTTTATTGTAATTCAATATTTTGTTACTTTTGCTCTTACTGTTTATTTTGAAAAACCAAAAAAAAATTGGAAAAGAAAAAAAGATATAATGACATATAAGGCTTATTTAGGCACAAAGTAGAAGTTCTATCAATTCAATAATAAAAAGTCAGTTCTTTGCTAATTGTCTAAAACACAAACAAGTAAAACACACATAATGGCAATAACGGACAAGAGACAAAATGTCCAGCAAAGTTCTAAGGCTACTGAGTAATGCTTTCCCAAAGGTTATCAGAAATTATATAAATTTAAAAATAAGCCCATTACGAAACAATTATTAGATTAGATGAAACGTTTTTAATTTATTTTTCTATTTATGTAAATCACACAAAATGGCAATAAAGGAGGAGACCCCCATGTCCAGCTAAGTACTAAGACTATTGCAGAGTTTTTTCAATCTTTTTATCAGAAAATGTATAAAATTAAAGATAAAACGATTACTGAACAATAATTGCATAAGATCAAATATTTTGCAAGCAAATTTACCTGACATTTCTGAAGCTGAGAAAGTATCCCAAGCCATAGATAACCTCCTCAATAATGAAAACCCAGGGCCAGTTGGGTATGGGGCTGCATTTTATAAACAATAAATCATGGTATATCTGTTGAACTCTTTAATTTAGTAGGTAACAAGTACTTTTTGCAAAACAAGCCCAGGCAGCTAGTATCTGAAGCACTAATATTCCTAAGCCAAATATAGATTACAATTACGTATAGAATTATTTGCTAGTTGTAGAAAAATTTAATTGATTAATATAGTTATAAATTTCTTCTAGAATATAAGTGGATCTAGAATATAAGTGGATCAGCTGAAACCACTAATGCATATGGGTTAATTCATCAGATCCAAACTGAGTTTGTAAAGCTTAGAGAAGTTATCATTGTGGTAAGGTCATTACCAGGATACCTAGGAAAGCCCAGGATGGAGCTTATTTATCTCCCAGAGTGCTAGTCCAGCCCAGCTGTTTTGGGTTTTCCTGAGGCACCTGGGGTGGATAATTAAAAAGGCAGCTCAAGCCAAGTGGGGAGGTCCAGTCTGGGGAACAATACACAGAAAAGCTTCCAGTTTGACCTCACTGAGAAGCTCACTGAGAAGCTTCACAATAATGTTGAGACTTTGTTTTTCTTTCCTGTCCTCTGTTTAGGAGTCAGGCGGTAAGCCTAGTCCTGGTTAATTAGGACAACTAACCTGTGTTAGGAGCCCATTAAGTGGCAAGGATTTTATTTTGAAATGTTTATTTTGTTTCACATGAAAATAAACAGTTTGAAAGATACTACACTTTCATGAGTGGTGATTGATCCATGGGCTGCTTTACCTCCAGAAAACTGGTCCCAGCTACCTAACCATATGCAATGGGACTAGACATGGATTCCCTCTATCCCACATGAATAACATAAGGTAAATTTGACAATAAATCAGTTGCCTTTGCTGATGATTAGTTATAACTAATCTGCAACTATCTCTTCCAGCTATAATGTAATTACTGAAGCATTTTCGTGGAAGTCTCACATTTTAAAATAAATGTATCAAAATCAGAAGCCAAGCACTGAGACCTAGTGCCACAAATTTTCCCTTTAACAATATGGGTATTATTAACCATAATTAGATATGTATAGGGGAATATTCCAAAACATCTAAATAACATATACATTTAACCTTATAGCTTCGCTATTGGAAAAATAGACCATACTGAAAAACTGGAAAAAAAATTCAGTTGTCTTGGTCTGTTGGGATACAGATATTTATAATGATGATTTACTTTAACTTTGCTGTGGTCAATTTTGGTAGGATTCTTCAGTGGAAAGGAGGAAGAGAAAAAGACAAATGTAAATAGTACAGTTCCTGAATGCCCCTCTATAATTTAATATAGGCTAAGATGCTAAATATTCCTCTTTTTTTAGAAAACAGACCTTAGTTGGGGCTACAAATAAAGTATGGAATAAGTGTTATACAACACAAAATCACTCAATTTATCCATCTTTATTAAACAATTATGATTTATCATTCAGTTTAGACTTTAGAGAGTTCTGGAATTGGACAGCGATTAGTACCGGTAGACACACTTGTATTTCACATATTAAACAATTTTTACCATTGTTGACTGTTCCAAAAAATGGAGCAGTCATCCCAGAGACATTTGGAATTATCCTCAATTGAGCCATTATATAAATTCTCTACCAAAGGTCAACATGGTTTGAATAAATATGGGAAAAAGTATGAAAAATCAACATCATTGATTTAAAAATACTATATCCAAGAATCATTTGTAAGAGATAAAATGATAGAGGAAACATGTCAAAGAGAGCTTAATACAGGTATTGACATGTTATCCAGAATGCTTGAGACCTATTCCAGATAAGAAATCTTTCTGTAATACCTTAAGTCTACTTAAAGGGGAATGAACACCCCCGGTGCTAACCCAAACCCCCCACCCCCCGTAGGCCTGATTCTGGGATGGCAGTGGATATGATTTACTTAGACTTTGCTAAAGCATTTGGTACAGTGCCACACAGAAGGTTACTGGTTAAATTAAGGAATCTTGTCCTGGAAAATAGTATTTGTTCCTGGATAGAGAACTGGCTAAAAGATAGGCTACAAAGAGTAGTGGTAAATGGAACATTTTCTAATTGGACCAGTGTTGTTAGTGGAGTACCGCAGGGCTCTGTACTGGGTCCCTTGCTTTTCAACTTGTTTATTAATGACCTGGAGGATGTTTCTATTTTTGTAGATGATACTAAAAATGAGGTTCAATGTTGATAAATGCAAGGTTATGCAAAAATAATCTAAATGCAAGTTATACACTAAATGTCAGTGTGTTGGGAGCTTCCTTAAGTGAGAAGGATCTTGGGGTTTTTCTAGATAACAAGTTGTCTAATTCTGGGCAGTGTCTGTAGCTACTAAAGCAAATAAAGTTGTGTCCTGCATAAAAAAGGGCATAAACTCAAGGGATGAAAACATAATTATACCTCTTTATAGATCCCTAGTAAGAGCTCATGTGGAGTATGCAGTGCAGTTTTGGACTCCAGTCCTTAGGAGGGATATAAATGAGCTGGAGAGAGTGCAGAGACTAAGTGCAACTAAACTGGTTAGAGGGATGAGACTGGGAGACTTCAATTATGAGACTGGTTGGGCTTGTTTTCTCTGGAACATGATTCCACTTTACACTAAATACATTAGAGGACATTATAGACAAATATTACCCATAAAGAGGATCACCAGAGGCCACCCCTTCAGACTAGAAGAAAAGGACTTTCATTTAAAGGAACAGAGTAGGTGGTTCTTCACAGTGAGGACAGTGAGGTTGTGGAATGCACTGCCGGTTGATGTTGTGATGCTGATTCTGTTAATGACTAAGAGGGGCTTATATGATTTTTTGGACAGAAATAATGTTAAAGGCTACTGTGATACTAAACTCTATAGTTAATATAGATATGGGTATATATAATTTATGCGAAAACATGGAGGCATGTGTAGGGATGCTTGGTTTTCTTTTGGAGGGTTTGAACTTGATGGACTTTGTCTTTTTTCAACCCAATTTAACCATGTAATTATGTTATGTATGGCAGACACGGGGAGCATAGGGCAGGCAAAGCATGGCACACACAGGCAGAATATGGCACACACAGGGAGCATGGGGCAAGCAGAGTATGGTACACATAGGGAGCAAAGAACAGGCAGAGTATGATACACATAGGGAAGGCAGAGTATAGCACACACAGGGAGCATAGGGAAGGAATTGTATAGCATACAAGGGAACATAGGGCAGGCAGAATATGGCACACTGGGAGCTTAGGGCGCGCAGAGTATTGCACATATAGGGAGCATATGGAAAGCAAAACAGAGCAGGAGACAGGGAAACCTATCCGGACTCAAAGATGGACATTTCATACTGTCCTACATATGGTGACACAATGCTAGTGTCCCTACACCAGTCTTTAAGAGGGATGAACAGGTGAACGATGTGGGCAGTTTCAGTCTGGGTCTCAGGTGTGAACAGTATAAGTGTTGCAGATGTGAATAGAGGTGTAACAGGTGTGAACAATGCAGGAGTTTATAGTCTGTATTGGAGGATTAAACAATGCAGGGGCCAGTTAATCTCTGTAGTGATACCTTTCAAAGTTTACACATGTTAAGCAGTCACAGCAGGAAGACTTTCATGTGGGAGGCCACACAAGGGGGTTGCCATGGACTACCAGTTGGACAGCACTGCTCTATCGGACACCCTACCACCCCATTCTTCCAGTAAAATACAGTTATAATATCAACTGTGCTACATATAGAAAAGTATAAATATTATATCCCTGAAATTGCTTGTATGGTTTTATTCCCTATCTATACATGCTATCCCAGGTAATTTGATTTTTCCAACTGAATTTCTAAAAGTTGCCTTGTCATGATCAACTGGTTGTATATGGATGGGTTGCAGTCCATATACTGGAGAAAACAATAGATGGTTCCAAGAAGTGGTAACGTATAGTAAAAGTTCATTGTGAGCAGCAGTAGACAAAAGCAAACTCCAGTAAACAGGTCATGGTCTGGGCAGGCAGAAGGCAAGCCAAATTTCAACAAATCAGCCACTGTCACAAGTAGGAATAGCAGTGGAGATGAAGGTACCAAGCAGGGGATCCGGGCCAAGACAGGATCTCAGGAATGAGAAAGGTAAGTAAGCTCCTATGATTAGGTGTTTGTGAAACATGAAATGCATAAGGCAACCTCCATGTGTACCCAATAAACTTTTTGAAATGATTACATCTTTTGGGAAGACTGCTTTTTTGAGTGCCGGCTCTACATCAATATGGTTTTGTTCTGCTCCCCAAGCTGTAGGCTCAGGGCTGTGCACCTCAACCTCCTTCAGTTTTTGGTGAGTTATGTGACTCTACTTTGGGACCTTGATTATTTCTCTATTAAAAAGTAAGCCATCATTAATTCAGCTCTCCGTTGTGTAGAGAGCTAAAAAAAATAACAATTCAGAATATCTGTTTTTTCCCTGCTCTCATCAACCAATTGGCCTCCCTCTGAAACTAAGGGGCGGACTTAAAAAAATAGAGTTAGCAGTTTTCCCACAATTCAAGAAAAACACAAAGAAAAAAAGGTTAGCTAGTTCATGGCAATATTCCTTTTTTATTTATTTTCCCAGTTCATAAAACATTTTAGCCTTATTAATATCAATGGAACAATGTGATTCTTGCTGACGTGTGTTTTTTTTCCCTGAGAAATAAATGCATGCAAGAATATGTCATCACATTGTTTTCTTTAATAAGCTAGAGTTAGATAAAAGTTTGGTATGTTGTGTTGGGTTTTTTTTCACCTCTGGTGTTTTTTTTTATCAATCTCAAAATAGAGTGCTGTTGGTTTCCTAAACAAATTACTCTAAAAAAAGTGCATTATCTCTGTGGAGTTCACTGTCAGCAGTTATTCCCAGCAGGGGACCAGTATAAGAGAGAAAATATCTGGTGTTTTAGTGACAGCCTAATTGTGGCAAGGGTTTTGCATTATTTTGTTAATGTTATTTGTTATTGTTATTGTTATCTTTTTTTGTGGCATCCAAAGATAAACAGCCTTAATCACGCGAAGTCCTTCAATGGATTACCATTGCCATTCAACCAATTATTTGCTAAACTGTAGAAATATGAATTTAAAAAGACCTCTGTTGGGTTTCTAGGTTTTAATTTTACCCATTAATCATCTGCAATTATAAAGTGATTGATTCCTACAAATGGTAACGCTGTCCAGAAATGTTTAACATTCACTAACTTCTACAGAAAGTTCATGTGAAGATCATAGTTCCATAGCTCTAAGATCATATGACCAATAACAGATTTATCTAGTTCCACCTGGTGTTCCACTGGACTACTGAAGCCTTTCAGCTGTTGACTACGACTAAAGGAATTCTACATTTCTGCTCCCATTATCCCTACTTACCTTTTGTGCGTGTAGTAGATACCTCTGAAAACCTATTTTATGGGAATTAAACATAGCTCTTATGATAGAAATGTATCCAAATGTGAATTTTTATGTTATAAAGGCAAAATTTGATGGATGGAAACATCTGCTAGAATGACTCATTTATCCATTTCCTTTCTATTCCAACTTCAATACAGCCAATAGAAAACAGACCTTTCATCTTCATTCTCATATGCAATTTGGCATACCCACTCATTCCCTAAAATTCTCACTTTTAATGGTCTCACTCTTTAACTCCCTTTAATTTCTTAGTCACATCCATCCAACACTGTACTATAAGCCACTGTATATTGACCAACTGTCATTCATTAAAGGAGATGTAACAGCCAAATTAATAATTGTTCAATGCATTGTCTGTGTCATGTGGAAAAAATTTGCAATAAATACTGACTTAAAGGTAACAGTTTGCAAGACTGAATTTTGTTTCTCAGGCATATGCCCTGCTTGTGATCTGCGTGTGTTCCCACTAACGTTAGCTGGCTGGATTGCTAGTTGGGACCTTCTGTTGAAGGCCACGTATAATATTAGTCAGTGTGTGCAGAGCACTTGCCTATAGGTGCACATAGTAAGAGGCAAACCTGCAGTTTGGAACAACAGGGGACAGGGATTGCCAGTTGGTTAAGTTCAGCGCTGATACCCAAGGACCACAATTTTTGCCTGAGGGAAATGCAAGAGGTTTTGGTACATATTTTTTATCAGTATATTTTGCTAATTGTTTCACATGGCATAGAAAATGCGTTTAGGATTTATTAATTTTTAGTTAACACCATTTTTAATAAACCATACATACATACATACCAGGTGGAGGAGCTCAATGTCTCCTCTCATCAGTTGACCACCATCAGTCTTTCCTTTCTGTTTTTAAAATCTGGTCTTCATCCTTTCTTTCTTCTGATGCCCCTTTCTAGATTTTTCTAGAAAAGGGCATCATGGCTTTCTTTTAGTTTAAATGTTTTTATTGAGTTTTCAAACCAAAACAAGTAGGAATTTAACAAAAGCTGTGCAATGAGACATCTCCAAACTGGTTACAGAGAGTCGAGATATAAAACAGGAATACAATAGTGTTAATAACTGGAGAGTCTCGTTTACATTTTACCAGAGTGAAAGTAAAAAGAAAAGATAAATAAAGTAACAAAACAAGTTCTAAATCTAACAACTTGCCAACATCATGGCTCTCTTGTCTTCTATTTCTAAATACTCCAATGGACCTCAGGCAGAAATGGCCACTATTCTGACTTTTTTAACCAAATGCCCCTCCTTCTTACAGTTCACACTCACTTTCTTCCTACTCTCTGATCATCATTCAGTCTTATCTATAGTAATAGTCAATTTACACCAGATACGGTCCCTGGCTTCTCTGTTTGCCCTTGCGCTGATCCATATATGTGACTGGAATTCTCAACCCATAGTGAAGGAGACTGGGAAAAGGATCAGCAAGAGAAGAAAACAATATCTAAAGGACAACTAACAATTTCCTCCCTTTTATTCTTTCTTTCTCTCTTCTCTCTATCTAATCCTGTAACAACCTAGCACTTATCTATAGTAATGTCAAATCAACTCGACTTACTGTTTTTTTTCCCCTAGAAAATACACTTTGCTAGTTATCAGACTGTCTTTGTCAATTCAGAATGACTTGTACAAAGATCTTTCCGTGGTTAAATACCCTAAAATCTTGCTCCAATCAGCATAGTCTGTTTAGTATAACCAACATGTGGTCAGAGAGCTCATGAAGGCAAGGTGTTGATGGTATTAGCATGAAGCCATCCATGGAGAGGTGCCAAACCAGCACTGTATGTGGTAGACAATTTGACTTTTTATTATAGATATATCATGGAGGATGGCTGCTCTCCACCTGACACTTGGGGGTTATTTACCAAACCTTGATTTATTCTGGTCGAGGTCCTTAGGGCAAAAACTCAAATTTTCAGGGAAAACTCAAATTGTTTGAAATTTCTTACACCCTGATGCTGCTGAATCCAAAAATACACCTTTCCAAACCTGCCACGGTCATGTAGAAGTCAATGGCAGATGTACCTTTTACAAGATATTGTGAACTGTGCCGGTTTTAGTCCGATAATGCAAAAGAATTGCATGAGTTTTCGTGTGGTAACCTGAAAAAAACTAGCAATGATTTTATCGTCTTTTCCCAACCTGATTTTTTTTTTCAGTTATTTTATTTTTAAATAAGATAAAATGCTGGATCATGAATTCCTGATCAGAACATGTAATTTTTCATTTCATTCTCAGGAACATAATGAGCATAACTTATAACTCCTCATGTTCCTACTGCAAAAACACAGACGTAAAACGTTATTCTTCCTATGGAATATCATTAGAATCTATTACTCACTGGTCTTAGGGATTTTACATACTCACTACAATGAATATTTAATGTAACTGTGACAAATTAAATATAATAGTCTAATTTTCTATTTCAAAGCTTAGGATTTTTATGTTCTTCTTTATGTATTTGCTCTCATCTAACCATAAATTCCACTTTGGTCCTTATATTCAACTGAATATCAACATCAATATTTTTATGATTCTAAAATGCTTTACCATCATGCATCAGGCAAGCTCCCAAATTAACATTGTGCTCAAAACCTTTTCTTAGATATAATTTTGAAAATGAATTGCAGTTCCTCTGACACACCTCTGTGTTTTTGTATACATTCTCCTCATAGATCATTAGCTCCTGGGGCTGTGTTTCAAATTTGTGCAGAAGTTATTTTAAAAATGTGCCTAAATTAAAATCACTTAACTAAGAACATGGAACTGTATAGTTTACTAGTCTTTGTAGTCAGGCACTTGACTACAAGCATGAACCCCAGTTTTTGGCATGTTGTGGTGACTGGAAGACTACAGCCCCAAAAACGTTGTGCCTCAGTAGATAACATACATTTGATGTGGTTCCTCCAATTCATAAAGTATTTCTTTTTCCTGGATTTTTTTCTGGTCCTCTGAAAAACATAAAATGGGAGTTCTACTGTATGTGTATGTAAAGTAAATAACCTCAGCATATAAATAATTCATACAGACTGTTAATGGACTTTATTTGACAATACCACTATGCTATGATCTTATTCATATCACCATTATAAGTGAACAGCAGTAGCATTATATCATGAAACCAGTTTACAGTCAGAAATTAGCAGAGAGTTTTCTGTGAATATATACAAAATAAGTGTTTTCCATCTCATGACGCAGGCTGATCATTTATGTTTCTAGTCTTACTAATATTATGAGATGACTCAATTTATTTTAAAAGACAATTATGTCAGGAATAGTTGAGGAGAAGAAGATGCTGAGCCTAGTAACAAGATGGATTCATTCACAATCAACAGGAACAAGACAAAAAAATCTGAAGACCCAAACAGAAGACTTGACTTGTTCCAAGACTTCAATTCAGCTAATGAAGCTGTCACAGTGATTTCATCCGCAGATTTGTAATTAATTATCTATTCACACAAGAATAGAAAGCTAGTGGCTGTACCCTCCGGCACAGTCCTCAGCTTCAAAGTAAACCAGTTCAAGGGATACCTAATGAAATAACAAAAAAAAGATGCTGACATTAAAACTTCACTTTTAATTAATTATATCAAAAAGAATTCATCCTGGGCCACACCCACATGACATTACAAATGACTACAAACTCATTGCATATCATAATCAGTGCAGGACTGTTGCCTTAAAAACACAATTAAAAAAGCCAAAGTAGGTGGCTGTAAAGGGCATATGGTGCAGGACACCAGTGAGTATAGAGTATTTAAAGGGCAAGGAAAGGCAAAGAATCCAATTTTTACCTTCTTTAATGAAAAAGAAATCTATCTCCAATATACTTTAATTAAAAAATGTGTACTGTTTTTATAAGAAGCCTGACTGTATGGAGTGAAATACTCCCTTCATTTAGTGCTGTGGATAGGAATTGTCAGACAGTCCCTAACTTCTGGCAGGGAAACATTCATACTTATGAACAGCAGGGGGATTACCAGCCATGCAGAACTCAAGCAGCTCTGTTTTTTTATCATTTATGACGATCCCTAAGAAGCCCAGATCACACTGAGCATGTGCACAGTCTTGGTCTTGCAAAGATGTATAACAAAGTTACAAGATGACAGCCCCCTGTGGCCAACTTTGAAAGCATAAATCATTTGTTTGATTAGGCTTGTGGTGCAGTAAGTTCATGTATATGTTTAGTATACAAAATACACCATTTCTACCCTTATTCTATTTTACAATTTCCTTGCCCTTTAAGCCACAATCTGTTCAGTGCTCCATAGCCCCCACCCTTCTCAAGTCCAATTTCCCAAAGCCCAATTCTACATGGCTACGTTGGGACACTGTCCACCTACACCGCCCCTATGGAGCACTGAACATAGTGTCTTAAATAATCTGTATTCACTGGTGACCTGCACTAATGGGCACCATATGCCCTTTACTGCCACATTCTTTGGCTTTTTTAATTGTTTTTAAGGCAACAGTCCTGCACTGCATGGATTATGATATGCAGTGAGTTTGTAGTCGTCTTTTGAATACAATGAATTAAAAGTGAAGTTTTAATGGCAGCACCTTTTTTGTTATTTCACCTGAACTAGTTTGCTTTGAAGCTGAGGACTGTGCTGGAGGGTACAGCCCCTAACTACAGCGCTACGAAATAAGTTGGCCCTATAGAAATATATGTTAATAATAGCAAATAAAGTCAGTAGAAAACTGACTTGATGGAACTTATAAATAATTATGGTAGTGACAATTAGGGCAACAGAAGACAGATAAAAAATCTGGAGAAATCTTATAGAAGTTATTAATAGTAAATATGATAATTATAATAATATTGAAAGTGGCAATAAGGGCAAAGTTAGCAATACACTATTGTATGTGTTTAGTGAGGTGTCTCCTGATGTTCTGCTTAGGGTGGGAGAGAATGATGTTGCTCTTCAGAATTTATATGCAGAAGAATGACGGGGATGAAGAGCAACAAGATGGATGGATTCAATCAAAACCATCATGCCATGCCACTGAGAACCCTGAAGATCCAAATGGAAAACTCAGTGAAGAAGCTCTAGCCATATGGATGTCAGGTGTCAAAAATCACACCAGTTTAATAATTAATATAATAAAAATGATGGCAAGGTTAGCAGTCAATCATTTTAAGTGTTTCCCAGTAAGGCATCCCCGGGTGTTCTTCTCAGGGTGGAAGAGGATAATGTAGCACTTGGGAATGAAGATACAGCCCAGCAGCCCTGCACTGGAAGCCAGGATAGCAAAGATCTCCACAGCCACCATGTATTTGCCCTTGGTGCTCAGGTACGCTGGGATGAAGGTCACCCAAACGCTGCAGAACACCAGCATGCTGAAAGTGATCAACTGGGCCTCATTGAAACCGGCTGGTAATTTCCTAACCAGGAAAGCAACAAGGAAACTTAATGCAGACAAGAATCCCATGTAACCAATCACAGTGTAGAAAGCAGTGACAGAACCTTCATTACATTGTAATATCATCTTCACAGTGTAAGTGTGAGTGTCATAGTCTGGGAATGGTGGGGAGGTCATCAGCCAGATCAGGCATATCCCAATCTGGACCAGGGAGCAGAGAAGGACCAGCCAGATGGACACTCTGGGTCCCACCCATTTCTTCATCTTGCTTCCAGGCTTTGTGGCAGTAAAGGCAATGGCAACTGTGACCGTTTTAGCCAGGACACAAGAGACAGAAAGTGTAAAATTGATCCCAAATGTAACCTGTCTGAGCAGGCAGGTGACTTTCTGAGGTTGCCCAATGAACAAGAAGCAGCAGAGGAAGGACAGGGTGAGGGAGAGGAGGAGCGTGTAGCTCAGGGTTTGGTTATTGGCCTTGACCAGTGGAGTTTTGTGATATGTTATGAAAATCACCAGAACTAAAGTGACTGTAAGAGAGGAGAAGACTGAGACTGCACCGAGAGACTGTCCCAAGGGATCCTCATATGAAAGGAATTCTGCTATTTTCTGGATGCAAACAGTTCTATTGTCATTGGGCCACTGATCTTCTGGGCACTGGATACATGTTTCCATATCTGTGGGATATCAAAGAGTTTTATAAAATGCTATGTTGAGACCACTATGAGTAAAGTACATACTTATTCTTCTTTTGATAATTCTATTAAAATCATTAGAAATGTATTACAATATGATAACAGGGGAAAACAATTACCTCTATGTAAATCAGATTCCAACTGACAAAAGGGGGTGACATAGTTTTATTTTAAAATATTATATGAAGGGATTATTAAAACCAGTTATCTGATGTTCATGATCCCAGTACCAAGACTAAAGCTAAATTGTCAATTTTCTTTTTACAGAAATCCATGTTTCATTGATTGGATGATAAAAACACCAAACAGTAGATTTTCCTACGATTCCTGTGAAAATACCTCTGTTTACTCATTTGGGTTTTCAGAGTAATTGGACACTTTTGTATGACCATTGGTCCAGGGCCTACTTAGCTACTTCATGACAGTGGTCACTTCATTGAGGAAATTAAGGGGTTTGTTGTAGAAGTATTTACCAATAAATCCACTGGAAACATCCTTACACTGGTTCCTTACTGGTGTCTCCCAAGCACAACGCCTACCTAGCACCTTTGCAGGTAAAAATGTCTCACACATCAATAATGGATCACTCACAGGAGAAAGAGCAAGAAGTAAGCCATGTAACCCCAGTAAAAGGTACCAGATGTTAAGGCTAATAAGGAAGTATGATAAAGAAGGAGGTGCCAGATGATAAGCATGATGAGGAAGGAGTCTCTCTTTACAGACAAAAGTAGAGTCCAATTAAATTATATGGCAAAAGTTGAATGCTTTAAATTTAAGGGAGCCCAGGTCAGCAGGCAATTTTCTGTACCAATAGCTTGTGCCTCACAGCAGTAGCCCTATTCTACAGGAACACTATCATGTTCTGATCCTTCATGCAGTTGGCAGTGTAAATGGATATCTACTAACCTACCTGCTAGAGCTTCAGCACATTCCAATAGGGTGACAATCTGCTTGGCAAATTAATATTCCCTTCCACTGTTATGAGTGATGCCACTTTCCATAATCCACCCAT
The DNA here is from genome assembly GCA_024363595.1 of Xenopus borealis. NCBI lineage: Eukaryota > Metazoa > Chordata > Amphibia > Anura > Pipidae > Xenopus > Xenopus borealis. The sequence continues at coordinate 182,601,065 of CM044433.1, read as the reverse complement.
ACAGGACAAAATGAGGTGCTCTGCAAAGCCCATGCAGTGCTCCCATTAAAGAGAATCACATAGCTGTCCCAGTGTACCCCAGTCAGAAGACATCAAATGGTTGGAAGAGTCACTCATTAACAGTGCATCACTTGGCCCCTTTATGTACACCAAAACTACTACAAAAAGATGGCAAATACATAACATAGGTTAATATTGTTGAAGTAAACCTGTGGTGTTTAAGCCCCGTCGAGAAATTGGTGGAAAACTGACCTGTTGTGTTGGAGATTTGTCCTTCTGCACAGGGCACACAGTCATAACAGCAGGAAAACTGGACTTCCCTAGAGCTTTTCCAGTATCCTGGGATACAACTGTCACTGCACATGGATTGAGGGATCTGAAACCAAACACCATAAGAGCAGGTAAATTGTACTTCCTAGGAATCTCTTTCATATCCTGGAGAATAATAATATGCGGTTTTATTTTGAGATAGTTCAGGAAAACCTTTACAATACTGTAATATAGAGGAGAGCTGCTTTTGCCACACCGTACACAATACAAGGGATAATAATCAAACACTCAGTGTTTGGTAGTCTAAAATAAATCACTTTGCAGCAGTTATTCTGCCTTGGATTGCTCTCTCCATTCCTTTGATTATTATTCATATTGAAGACCTTCGGTGAGGTATTGAAGGAAAGAAGCACCATGACAATTTTAAGTTTGGCAGTGCGCGGGGTATATAGGCTGTTACTTATCATAGGTAAAATTTTAGAGTTATGTAAGCTTTTTTAGACCTCGAATGAAATTACAACTTGAACGGTTTCTAGTTAAAAAAAAAAAACTCAAATCAGATAGCTTTCATAATTCAAGATGTTTTTTGACACAAAAAAACTATTTTTGATTATAAAATAAAACAAATCTGCCCCTAAATGTATTATAAATGTATCTGCCCCTAAATATATTATAAATAAATTTTTGACCACAAATAGCAGTTTAAGGGTACAGAATGCAAAAACATTTGTCTCCCAATATTCAGACTTTCTCTCCAAGGGACTCCTTTCAAAAGGTTGCAGGTAAAACAATAAAATGCATAGTGAAATACTACTATTCTTAATGAATAAGATGAAGGTAAGTGTAAGACTGGCCTGACCAGGGAGGATTTTATATAATTTGGATACATCACAATATATGGCATAACATTCTTGTTTTGTTTGAAGGGGAGAAAACTCTCACTAGCTTGCTGCTAAAAATAGCTTAATATCTTGCTGACATGAGTGAATTTCATTTTATTGAACCTTAGCAGCTCACCTCTGTAAAATCTGGGTGCCATAAGATGGCACTGTCATTGACAATCAGCTGATCAGGGGTAAAAGTGTTGAAGCTTCCCACTTTAATCACATTCATTAGACTGCCGCCCCCATTAGGAAACATGACCAAGTTTGTGAGGTCATATTGTCCTTGAGTTTCTCCTTCCTCATTGATATAAATCTCTTCTTGTGATGATGAAGATGTAAAATGAACGTTTCTCAGAAAGTGATTCAGCTAAGGGAAAACCATATCATTATTTTATGGGGGGGGGGGTGGAAGCTTCTAGAAAGTCTGATGAGAAAGACCTCAGTAAGAAGATTAATCATAAGATAACCGAGGCATTAGTGAAGTTAGGGGATAAGCAACTTTGTCAATGAGACAGTGGTACTGTAGGTAGCCCCTCTAGTAGTGTTAGATAGACAAGATGAGCTAATGACAACAAATTTGTGTTCTACCTGGAGACTTATTTGGGAATAGTTCCCCAGACTGTAGGTACTCTTAATGCACTTTTGGGTAGATTCATCAAAGAGTGAAGTTCCGCCACTAGAGGGAAATTCCACAGCTCTCAATTCATTTCTATGGGATTTTGCAAGGCATATTCATCAATGGGTGAAGTGAAAGTTCACCCTTTGATGAATACGCCTTTAAAAATCCCATAGAAATGAAGAGCTGTGGAATTTCCCTCTAGTGGCGGAACTTCACTCTTAACTTCACTCTTTGATGAATCTACCCCTTCGTGTTTGATGTTATATGATGTAGCCCAGATATTCTGTGTACATATGAAGTTTCTTTCTGGTTACTAAAGCTACTCTTCCTGGTTAAGAATCACTGGTGAACACACTTTTTTTCTTCACTGACAGACTGGCAGTTTATTTAAGAGAAAAACATCTCAAAATCAAGCCTTACGCGTTTGTGTCTTGTGGTCATAGGCTAAGGAAATGCTGAACATACAGTAGAGTTTAAATGAAAAAACACCAGTCGCAGACAACTTTAAGCCAGCCAGTCAGAGAGATTGTTACAAGTTTTGTTAAGATGTGTAAGGTTTAACAAATTTAGATTTTTATAGACTTATAAAATCCATATTAGATATATTTTTTCATCTTGACATTATTAGACATAAATTAGGGGACATGTGAATAATAAAGTGTTTTTTTAAAACAAAGCAGAAGACATTATTGGGTAATTTCATCCCCAGTGATTATCTGGTTCTTAGTTTTGCTTTGTTTAAAAAACCCATACTATACTTTATTATTCACATATATCACCCTATTTTGTGTATAGCAATGTCACGTTGTAAAAATATCTCTAACATGGACATCAACCCTTGAGTGATGCCTGGTTTGTGCCAGTCTGTCATTGAAGAAAATAGCGTGTCCATCACCTCCCAAAGCTGAAGGTCTGGGGCATGAGCACCTGGACTCCTTGTTTTGAAAAAGTAAAACCCTCTCTGCTACCTCAGATAAACACTGGATGCCCCTCTGATAATGTTATCGATCACTTGTGTCCAAGTCTCTGTGTGATTTTGTATTGTGATTCTTCAGATAAGAAGAGGAGTCACTGCTAGCAAAGCTAAATCTGAGGATCTGTTTGGCTGTATAAATACAAATCACAAAGGCCAGTGTTTATTTCATCTTCAGCATATTAGTTTTGTAATGCATTAAAGGATAAGTAAGCCTTTTATTTTAAAATCCAATAAATTAGTGTAAACAACCCCCAGAATGACATAACATTTCCCCTTAAAACAGATTTGTTTTTTCTCTACTACAGACAGTTCAACTTCAGTTATTTTATTTACTTCCTTGTTGAACATGAAGTGTTGCCCCCTTTTGCTTTTTGAGCCCCCCAGGTATCTAAAAAAGGTGCCTACTGGGCATTGTATTTTCATTGGAGCAGAGGCAGTGAGCATTGGTCAGTTGGTAGCTTGTTGAGGTCTTCATAGTCAAAAAGAGAAGGAGGGATCAGAAAGCAAAAGAGAGTGGGGCTTCACACTAGACAAGGAAATAACTGCATTGCACCTAAGGAAGGGCCTGTGGGGTCCAAAACATTCAGACCCTGTGGGGTCCAAAACATTCAAACTACATTAAACAATTGGAAAACGCTCTCCAATTGTTTCTCTGCTTTACATGTTACCAGTCTGGAGGTGGCTACTCCATCAACTGTTGCAGAGCCAATCTGAAATAATTGTTACTGGCTGTGGACAGAACAGGACTTTATAATTGACACTAAAAGAGATTAAGTTAGACTGGCTGTAATAAAGAATCAACATGAATCTCAATACAGAGAGAAAGCTATGTTATTCTTCGGCTTAATTATAGTAAGTTTAGAGAAAGGAACAAAGGTTTCCTTATTCTTTAATCATGAATGCTTTCTGCACCATAAGTAGGGTTGTCACCTTTTCCGTTAGGGGAAAATGGGCAGGGGGGCGGGCCAGTGATGTCGGAATGGGACCAATGATGTCAGGGGAGGGGCTGATGAAATAGTGATCAGTAATTGGCTGATCGCAACATCATTAACTTCAATATCATGTTTGGCTTTTCTAATTTTTAAACCCGGATAGGCACTTTTCACCTGGACAGCCCATACAAAAACTGGGCTGTCCTGGTGAAATCCAGAGAGGTGTCAACCCTAACCATGAGTGTTAACCTAAATATACTTTCAGAAGAGTGGAAAAAAGTAAAAAGAGTAAAAAAATCAGAAGGATTAAGAAGTCCCCAGGCAGTCTGGCACATTAAGAGGTCTACACTCAAACAGTTGTACTTTTGTGTATATTTTATTATTATGTGCATATTTGAAAGTTCTCAGTATGTATTACTGGTTCTTACGGCCTGCCTTTGGATAAGTACAAGTTTCCTTCTGTGCGCTGCCCAATCTATTCTTGCTCTTACTAAACTGCATGTTAATGGAGAATTGTTTTAATGTGATTATTATGTAACCACATGAAAAAGCCACTAAACTAAAACAGCATAAACATAATTAAAAAATGCTTGGCAGTTTGTTTAAATGATTGGGTCAGATGCAGAGCATTCCCTGCTCCTAGAATATGGTAACGGAAACCAATATTCCACCTTCCATGGATTCAGTTCCCTTTCCAGTTGGACGTTCTCTGTAGGTGCCCCATGGGAGAGTAATAGATGTAGGGTGTGGGCCAACAAATACACAGCTTTGTATACACTGTATGATACTCTGAGATCCATCTCTCTAATGTGAGTAACCAACGCAAGGCTTTCATTTCCAGGACATGTCGTTAGTGGACTGTCTTCGCTGCTGGGTGCTTTACTCTTATTCATCACTTTATTTTGAGGAGTAATACATTTAAACCAGCTTAACCATATGTTAAAGATATAGGGATCTTCTGGATACTGATCAGGGTTTGCACTGAGATAGAAATCATGAAATCCAGCAATGTGTCCAGCAGATACTAAGAAAGTCAAACTTCCATTCAGGATTTCTGAAAGATCATAGTATAAAATATCAGTAAATAAAGAAGTGAGTGACAAAATCCATATTCTTCTTAAGTCAGAATTTCCATGTATAAAGGCCAATACTGCTATTAGCTTATCTTTGGAAACACTGATTATGATAACTCTGGCAGTTGATTTTAGGATTGTACTTTCCCAACTTTCAGTTGTTCCCCAGTCACTCCAATCTAATTCATAAGCAAATTCCACACACATCCCATTGCTTGTAATCAGGTCTATTAGTTCTCTCTTTATATAATCACTTTCGTTATCTTCAATCAAGACTCCCACCCAGGTCCAACCGAAGTGCTTCAAAAGCTGAACGAGAGCTTGATGGACATATCTTTCATTAGGGACCATTCTGTAGAAGTATGGGAACCTCGATCCATCAGTGAAGAAGACATCTGTGGCTCCATAGCTGATCTGAAATATTAAAGTTAAGGTTGTTTTCCTTCCTCACAAATCAAAACGACTGGTGTTATGTTGTAGCCTATACAGAGACCTGCCCCCAAAACAGGTACAATAGAAAAGTAATACAGTACTAGTACTAGAACTGGATTATGAGTTTTCAATAAATAAAGAACAAATTAGGAACAGGTTGGAGGATGCCATGTGCCTCCAAATGGCCACCCCTCATGGATACAACTAAAACACTCTTGTTTCACCACATAAGCAAGGGCTCATCAGAGTAGCCAAAGCAACACATGAGCTACTGTTAGTTGTTGGGAGATATAACCCATCTGGTTATGACAAGTTAAACAAGTATATATCTTGTCCCTATATCACTGGAGCAATCGTTCAGTATGTAAAATTGTTCAGTACACAAATAGTTTTAGTTTTATTTGGTCTAA
>CM044433.1:182496660-182506920 GCA_024363595.1 Xenopus borealis | reverse complement strand
CTCTTCCTATGATGATCAGTACAAAGGGTGCACTGAGGCCATGGAGGCTGAGATTCCTAAACTCTTTCAATATGAGTATTCCTCAAACCTCGACTTTGCTGAAGCCTGGGATTCTGCCACTTTCCAATGGGAAGAGAGAAAGGGAAAGATGGTGGTTCCCCCTGGATTTAAGGACCAGTATGCTATAGCAATATTTGCCTACACCAGCAATGGGCCTCTCCACAGAATTTTCAATGAGGCTGTGCGCCAGACTGGCCAGTCCAGAGAGTACTATCTAAGAAACTTCAATTTCAAGGTCCTACACTACTATCTGACCAGGGCACTTCAGATGCTGGATGCTGTGGAATCACCAACTTGTCACAAAGTCTTCAGAGGAATAAAGGGGGTTCGGTTCAAACCGGAGCCCAAGAAACCAGTCCGTTTCGGCCAATTCACATCTTCATCAAAGGATGACCAAAGTGCTTTGTCCTTTGGAGAAGACACCTTCTTTAGCATACATACCTGCTACGGGGTTAACATTAGAAACTTCTCCTTTTTCCCCAGTGAGGAAGAAGTGCTTATCCCACCCTTTGAGAAATTCAAAGTCACAGATTTCAGTACAATGAGCAGAAAAAACATCATCACTCTCCAGTCTGTGGAAAAGTCCAGTGTGTACAATTGTGAGTTTGTGAAAGGTGAGGTTTAACTTTCCATTCAAAGTCAATGTTGCACGTCTGTCTGTATCTTTGCTCCACCTCATCGACCTACTGAATCCCATGGGGACCAATGCTGGTTCCCATGGTGAGTGAGATGTTAGGGTTAGTTCTTAGATGACAAGGTATGGCTTTAAGTTATTGGCCTCAAGTTGGCTGGTGGGTAATGTCAGGGTTTATATTATTATGAAGGACATTGGTGGGGCTAATCCTTAAATATAGTCATTGCACCAGAGAAGATGCAACCAGTAGGCCTTTTCTCCTTCCCTCTATTTAACTTGTGTAGGATTCCACCATGTCAACGTTCCCAATGAAAGTATCTCACTCGCCAAGCTGGATTCCAGTGATAAAGCAGATATATCCCCCCATTGTGTGCTGCAAATAAGTGGCTGAGCTGGGATTCCAGGCAACCCACCCAATCTCATTCAAAGCAGCGCTGGGAGGATCTATAGGGTCTCAATACATAATAAAGTGGAAGTGTTAAACTAATAAACTGCTTGTAATTATACTACAAAACACCCATACCACCCCCACTGAGCATGGGTATTGGTGAGGCCAGTAACTGCCCTACTGGAATGGAAGTGGTTAATATTTGTGCTTGTGTTTTGCAGAGAGAAGATGCAAAGCCTCGTGGTGCCCTTTCAGTTCAGGTAATGGCAACACAGTGTTTCTAATAAAGCAAACAATACAGATTATAATTGGTTTGAAATAGGTGCCAGACTTGAGGAGGAATGTATGCCCCTCACACCCCCACCCGTCCCCTAATTTTTGCATCATCCAGACGCAGGGGGCAACTTTTGGTTGGCACTGAGCGCTCCTTGGCACAAATGCTCCTTAGATAAGATGTAAGGGGTGCACTCTTGCGCTCCAGCACCTGCACCCCAGGAAATAAGAAATGACCCCTACATTCTCTTCATAGAGTCTCTCTCTGCAGACCTCGAGCCTGTTTTACCGGCAGCTCATTCCCTTTGGTGATGTTGCCATTGGTCTGTAAATAAAATGCCCTTCCCCTTTATTCCTCATATCATCCAACTATGATATTTATATTTTGTTTCTTCCAGCCACAGTCCCCAGGGTGGGAATTCTGCAGATTATTCCGATTAGCTGGTTGATATTCCTGTGGGACCCTCTGGGGGCTCTGCTCTTAGCCTGATCCCCTGATTCCTATTGGCTGGAGCCATTCCCCCAAGTGCCCCAGTGACCCATCAGTGTCTCCTGCAACATCTCAGCTGGAATCAATATCTGCTCTACAACCTACAACCTAAACTATGGGGAATAGTCTTTAAATTGGGGAAACCCAATACCCGTCTCATGAGAAATGATGTACAGAGGTGGGGGTGCCCCAATATAGATTTATACATCTGTATTTATTACACCACGAGGATGAAGAGGATAAATCATACAGGGGCTCAAACTGATCAGTGATGACAATTAATGACATGGGTAGAAGGGGATTCCGGCTCCCAGGGGACAGAATTGGGGGGTACAGTGGGCTCAGAACATTTCCTGCATGTGGATTTCCATTTATATTCAGTATATGTTATATTCAGTATATGTTATATTCAGTATATGTTGATGTTTGGGAGCCGAGCTCGGTCACATGAGACCATTTTTACAAAATCATTGCAACTGTTGTTTACAGATAATCTTACATATAAATACAAATTAGAGGGCACTATACATGGTCCAGTCCTACAGGCCTGTAGTGGTGACAATATTTACAAGTAGGTCCCTATGAGTGGGAGCTGCCCTACTGGTCTTTGCCAGAGGCACCAGTTGATCAATAAACTCCCTTAAAGCAGTTGTGCAAATCAGGGCCAAACTGGGAGTAAAAAGCAGCCCGGGCAAAAGAAATCAAAGCTTCTCACATGAAACACACAATGATTTTGTACTCATCTCCACATATATAATGTATAATGTGCCCCAGAACTCATAGCCAGATAGCACAAAGGCAATTCTGTGTATAATACCATCAGAACTCATAGTAAGATGGCACAAAATCAATTCTGTGTATAATACCATCAGAACTCATAGTTAGATGGCACAAAATCAATTCTGGTTATTATACCATCAGAACTCATAGTATTATAACACAAACACCATTCATAGTGTAATACCCCAGAAGTCATAGTAAGATGGCATAAAGTCAATTCTGGGAATAATATCACAGACGTCACAGCAGGATGGCATAGTGACAGTTCTATATTTTCTGAAGGTTAAAAATCAGAATAGCTATTTAACGGAAGAAAGGGGTGAGTGGTGTCACAATGGGAAAAGAGAGGAGAGTCAAAGGTAGTGTACAAAGATAAGTGAACAAAGTTAATAAGTAATAATCACCATAAGGCAGAAGAAGTTACGGGGGATTTATGTCCGGCGATTATCTGCACTGATTGTTGGGGGGGGGGAATCTGCAGAGTAGAGAAGTACCGCCCTGCCTTTTGGTCTGTTAGCCAAGTATAGAGCAGCTCCAGCATGAACAACCCCCCCCCCCCAAGGATCCTGCTGAACTTTTACAGAATTCACAAACAGATTCTCCGCCTTTCCTTTATCACATCACTCAAAGCCATTTACAAACTGCAGTATTGCATTTGAAAAAACAAGGGATGGGGCTGTAGGTGTCATCAACTAAAAATAAATGCTCTACTCTTTGATGTCTTAGCCCTTTTTTTTTTTTTTTATGAAATAAATCATTGCAGTAAATCTGCCTTTTACATTAGCAGATTGTTGTATTGCCTCACACCCCCTCACTCCACTGCTTGCAAGGACTTGTAACTTTCAGTACTCAGAGACTCTTTGTACTGACTGTGTGGAGCAGTGAAACAGATCTTTAAAGCCGTCCTGTTGTCTCCTGTACTTCTCTTAAGGGAGAAGTGCACATGGGCAGATTAAGGGATATTTAATCGCCCCATCTCCCGAGCGACAATCTTCCCGAACTTTCTTCCCGTACCATACCGCCGACTTGAATGTAAATCACTAGGAGTATGGCACTGGCATGAGGCAACTTCAGATGACTTCGGAAAATGAAGTGCCGCAAGTACCATATCACTAGCGACTTTTCATTCAAACCGGCAGGGAAGGCAGTTCTGGAGATTGTCTCCTAGAAGAAGAGGGGATTAGTTGCCAGGTGACTAAATCTCCCCAAATCTGCTGTTTGCAGTGTCAGACCGGGATGCCAGGGGCCCAGCAGAAAACCTTAGACCATGAGCCCACTTTACAAGTTATTATTCCTCCTCTTCTCCCTTTTTTATCCTTCTAGTCTTTTATATCTACTTACTATTCTCTGTTCGTCCATTATTAAGCCTCTTTTATTGCCTCTTTTATTTTCCCTTAGAAACAGATCTTTATGTAGCACCGTTGTTAGGGGAACATTAGACAGTGGTGCTACATAAAGATCTGTTTCACTGCTCCACACAGTCTGTACAAAGGGCAGGGGGAGTAGATAGTAAGGCAGTAGATCAGTTGACTCCCAGACAGTAGTTTAGGAACGGCCCACTTAACAAAAAGACAGAGCGGCCCCTTGGGCATTTGCCCGTTTAGACAGATTGCCAGTCTGGGCCTGGTGCCAATATCAGGGGAGAAGTTGGTACAACTGCAGGTGCAACCACTGTAACAGCACAAGGAATTGGGCTTATTATGACCCATCTCACCCTTATTGCCTCCAGGAATGAATCTGGGCTGCTCTCACACCTACAGGAGATACCCTGAAACACAAGTGTGGGGTAACTCTTCCTAAATATGAAACCTCAGGTTTCAAGTCTCACAGGTCTGGGACTGGTCTTATTTGGTCTCCATCTCTTGTGCTGTATCCATGGCTGAGCTCTATAAGGTTCATTACTGGCCCTGGTGTCATTTTTATATGTTGCTTTTTATACTTATGGGCCTCTATTGCTAACCCAGACCCTGGGGGAAACCCAGAGGGACAAGTGTTAGCTGAGTGGCCCAGTCACTGCTGATTTGATTTGCCAAACAGAGGTACTGGGAGTTAAAGCTGCTGGGCAGGAAGGCTGTGAGAGGAGGGGGGACTTCTCATCTGCAACCCTCCAGCCAGTGTTGAATTAGAGACTCCCAGCATTCCATAGGTGCCTCTTGCACAGTTATATGGGATTTGTACATTTACTGACCATCTGTCCAACAATGGAGGCCCTTCTGATGGTTAAATTCCTGTACTGTGTCCAACTGAGTAACCCCAGGCCATACAGGCAGATATTATAGGGGTTCCATACACAGCATAAAATATCCAGAATGTTCTGAATTACATCTCCCATAGCAAATAATAGTTTCCAGTTTCTCTGCAATAATCAGGCAGTACCTTGGGTTTATTTTATATTTTGTTCATATGTGTTTTTATTAAACCTAAGGTATAGTGATGTGATCCAAATTATGGAAAACCCTTACACACCATTATTTATTGGCAACCCCTAGGTGCCAAGTATTCCAGATAGCATATCCCATACCTATACTTCATTTATTGTCAATCTCCCTCCAGGTCTAAGTATTCCACAAAAGAGATCCCATGCCTTTACTGTTTTGATCTCAGGCATTCTGGACAGAAGATCATACCCCTATATTCTTTTTATTGGTACCCCAGATAACAGATCCCATCCCTGTATTATATTTACTGGTTTACCTATTTATTTGGTTTACCTATAATGACAATAATTCATATTATGGGAACATGTGGAACAGCCTTTTATTAGGGCCCTCCCCATTAGGGAACAGTGTAGAACAACAAGACACTTCTACATTATAGAACATTCTGGAACTGTAGATGGTGGTGCTTCTTTCACAACCGTCCCAGCTGGTGGTTCTCATACAGATTGTTGCTGGATTAGGGTTCCCTGACGTAATCTCCCCAAAATGGTCACAAGGCTGAGCACCGTCACAATGGCAATGGCCGCTGCACTGGAACACTGAAACACAAAAAGACCCCCAATTAGCACTGGACTTTGTTTCAGCTGTGTTACTCCGGGGCAGAGACCCCTGAAAAGTTTCTGAACTTAGAGGGTGCTCAACCCCAGGGTCTTATAAATTAAAAAAACAATTGTAACAAATGGACAGATAAGTACCCAATATCTATGTCACAGCCAGATGAGACAAATGTAAAAGTGTGCAACTAGTGGGGAGATCATAGGGGTGGGAGCAGAACCCCATTACCTTGAGCAGGATTCCGTGGAAAGCCCATATGTACTGTATCTGCACATTGATGAGAGCCAGGCTGCAGGGAACGTACGATTCGTCACTCTCATGGTCTCGGCATCTGAACAGCACAACAGCCATGTTATTATTGTTATATTCTATACGGCTGCCTATAACTGAAAGCCCCAAAAGTGTAAAAATATCTTCCTCTCACTTACACACCATATTCTTTATAATAATCCCCAGAGTAACTGCTAATGGGCTACTGTGAGCTTGGGCCTCATCCTGAGTGGAGCTGTAGATGATGTAGGATCAGGGTCCAGTCTATGGAAAAATACCCAGAGCAACCACTAATGACTTGGGTGAAAACCCATTTTATAGAATAATCATCAGTGAAACCCCTAAGAAATGTACAAATGGGTTGAATAATGTAATAATTACCAGAGGAATACCAATCTACAGAATAAACTCTAGAGGAATTACTAATGAGCTGAGTTTTTGGCCCATGTCTATACAGTAATGGCTAGAGAAATCACTTTTGAGTCCAATAATATATTTCTCTTTCATACTAATCCCCAGAGGAACTGCTAATGGGCTGCTTGAGCCCTGTCCTGAATGGAGATTTAGATGATGTTAGATTGCGTTAAATTCTATGGAAAAATACCCAGAAAAAACACTAATGACTTGATTAGACCCATTTTATAGAATAATCACCAGAGAAACCCCTAAGATATTTGCAAATGGTTTGGGTCCTGAATGATGTAATAATCAACAGAGGAACCCCTAAGAAGTTGCTGTAGGTTTGGACCCTATTTACAGAATAAACTCAAGAGGAAACACTAATGATCTGATGAAAGTTTTGGTCCCCTGTTTACGTAGTATAACCAGAAGAACCACATTATATTTGGTGTAGAATATTACTCAGAGAACAATGTACAATGTGTGGTTTGGGTCCTGAGCACTATACTAATTACCAGTGAAACCCTTAAGAAGTTGTTGTAGGATTGGGCCCCAGTCTACAGAAAAAAACAAAAATGAACTACTAATGAGCCGAGGAAAGTTTTGGTTCCCTGTCCACTTATGCCCCTGACGAAGCCGAGGTTGTCGGCGAAACGCGTAGGTGGACAGTGGAGGGCTTAGCTCCCATGCAGTCCCAACGTGGATATGCAGTTGCTGCACTGAGAGAAACTGATTGGAAGGGTGGGAGCGGGCAGATTACATCTCCGAGTAGTCAATGGTTAAATTGGCATACATCAAGCCATGTCTCTGAGAGACCCCATCATCCCACTTTTTGCTTAAATAATTTTATTTATATGTTATTTTTAAGGACAATGTGCAGCACTACCAACAGTCTGGTTGGTTTGTGGGTGTGTGTATCTATGAGCATTTTTATTGGACAAATATAGTAAAAGTTATGTTTTAACTTTTGAGGTACTTTCTGTGTATCCACTTCTCTGATCTGGCTTTGTGGTGTGGAGTGGTTACTTGTGACTAACACAAGCTTGCAGATTAGTGGTATACAATTCACGTCAGTTAGCTCAATTCTATGGTTTATAGTCCCTGTCCGCATAATCATACCGACAGGAACCACATTTGGGTTGGTGTAGGTCCAGACCCATCTCATATATATCACAGATGAAATGATAATGAGCTGGTGAATGGTTCCCCAGAGAAACAACTTATGATCTTGTCTGTATGATTGTATGGTTGGGCTCCATCTTGTACCTTCTGTACAGCTCCATAGCGATGATGTAGTTATTGGTGCACATGGATCTATTGAAGCCCAGCTCATGAAGGGTGGACCATGGCACTGGGACCCCATCTTCTACAAGGATACCCAGGTTGTAGAGACCCTGCAACAGCAAAACAGGACCCATAAGATCAGAGTTGAGGTGAGTCTTCATGATATAGGCCCCATGTCACACACTTAGAAACAAACTTCCCACTGGCTTCTGTCAGGGGGACCCACATTTCTGTTGCAGATAGGGGTGCCACCTGGATGGTGTTTTAGAGGCCTGGCCGGTAAAAATTATGTCTGAACCCAATGTTATTAATAGGGAAAAATATAAATATATAGGAAGGACGGTATTTTTTTCCAGAAAAGGTGGCAACCCTAGTTGCAGAACAATTAAATAAAACAGTGGGTGCGCATGTCGAGTTATAACTCTCATGCCCCTTGGAAACCCCTTGGCTTTGCTGTGGCCCTTGCATGATGGACCATTACTATGCCATGTCCATGTTCTCCTGTTACTATGAATAACTATTATCAAGTCAATGTGTCTGATCAAGAAACAACTACAGGTTCCACAATTTGCTACTTTTATGCCGCATGTATCACAGAGAGAGGAATCCTGAGCAAGAGGGTCCGGTACCTGGGGGTCTTTCAGTAGAGCGGCAGCTTTGTACATCTGCACTGCAGCCTGAACGTTGCGTTTCCTCCGGATGTGAGACGTGTACAACATGTCCCCCATCTTGATCTGGGCTGAGACAAAAGGGAAGAGCCAGCATCACCCAATGCCATACAAGTGACCCCTCAGAACAGTGGGAGGAGCCAATGATAGGACAGACAGACTTACCATAGGATGATGGGGAGGCACTTGACACTGACAGGTTGTAATATTTCCACATGCAGTCTGTATGGATATAGCGACTCACAAGGCCGTCCTGTTAATAAACAACATACAATTAGCGCCCTCTAATGGCCATAACTGCAATATCCCTTCCACTATAGTCATGGGGGGGCCTAAACTCAACAAGGGGCCAACTCAGTTACTTTAAGTGTGAACATAAGACATTGTGCAAAGTGTGTGGCAGAAGCAGAACCCTATCCTGAACTGGACTGTATAAGGGAAAGGGAGGGCACAGCTGGTATTTGGTGAAGCCTCTCCTGAAACTTTGTACCAGTTTATATCAATCCCCAAATATTCATAACTGGAAATCCATGTTAGTGATTTACTTATACTCTTTCCCCCAGAACAAGAGGGAGGACCAGCATTGCAGGGTGCAGGCTTATAGGGGCAGAACCTAGACGTCCCCTTGGGCATCTCTTACCTGCACCACATTCATTATTTGTGCCTTGGCATCATCTCCAGAGACCAAAATGTAATATTTCTACAGGAGGGCAGGATCTGGGCATCTCCAGTGTAGAGGGAACCATTACATTTGCATCCTTCTTATACAGCTTCCATATTTTAATAACAAATGGACTGGTGCCAGGCACAAGGTTGGTAGATGCACCAGAAGTAGCAAATGCCCTCAATGTTCAACCTTCTCCACCATCGATTCACCTGCCCTCCCAGATAAACAGAACATGCCCTGATCTTGCCCCATAAAATGCCTGATGTGTTGGCACTGGGTGAACTGATGGACAATGAGGAACTCACCGGGTCATGCTGACAGATATACGCTGCGTTGAACTGGGCGATCTCAAAGCCCGCCTCCGCTGCCTGTATGTAATGGAGAAGGGACTCCAGCCTGGCAGGAAAGGGCAGCATTTAGGGCATGTAGTTAGGCATATATTAATGCACAAAGGGACTTTAGTACTGACTGTCACTTTTATGCTGTAGTTCCATGTGAATGAGTTAACATGAGCTGGAACGAATAGGGCTTCTGCTGAACATACTTGGTGGAAAATGTTTTAATTAAGAAATGTATATTGTTTGTGTCACTAAACAAGAATATGAAGTCAGTTTCACTTTAGCACTTCTGTCACTTCTACTACTAAGGGTAAGGCCAGACGGGAAGATTCGAGGAGATTTGTCACCTGGCAACTAATGTTTATAAAGGAAGGGGGTGTCATAAGTTCAGTGAAAAGAGCCCAGCTTTCAATTTAGTGCTTTATAATGGTAAAAAATAGGAACACGTGGAGTCCTATTTATTGTGTTCATGTAAGGACAACTCCTTCAGACAGATTTGCTATGTCATTGTGTAATTTCCCATGATCCTCCACTGTAATTAGTATAGCCACTTACCAGGAAAGCTTGAGATACCCATCTAGACCTTTCCGTAACTGCATCCCCAAATACCCGTTCTGCTCTGTGGCCCATTTTGTCCACCTGGGAAATGAAGAACAAAGGTTGTGGAATGATACCAGCCATGTTGCTCCATCAAATGCAAATAGAGCCAGAGGTCTCACTCTTGAAAATGAGCAGCCACAGCCCAATGTTAGGATACTTACACAACTGCATCACGAGGATTCCGTGGTACCAGCCCAGGGATCCCTTTTATCCAGAAAAATGAGACATGAACAGCTGCATCGATGTGACCACGGGTTGCAGATTTCAGGTAGTAGTGATATGCTGCAGTCTGAACAAAAGTATTGTGATAAGGTCTCCCTGATTTGTCCCAGAGACCCAGGGGACAATAACCAACGCTATCCCAGAGACCCAGGGGACAATAACCAGCTCTATCCCAGAGACCCAGGGGACAATAA
>CM044433.1:182450980-182463763 GCA_024363595.1 Xenopus borealis | reverse complement strand
GGCAGAGTTATGAAGTGAATGTCAGGGTCAGTAATTTGAATTTAATTCTGAAGGGCAGTGAAAGCCAGTTCAGGTATTGGAAGAATGGTATGGCAGAGGATCTCATTATTTGAAGCAAGTTGCTCTACTGCATTAATGGTCAACCGTTTTCATTTAAGCCCCCTTGAAGGTTCAGCCTATGGCCAGGGCAACATTAGCTCTCAGTTTACAGTTAGAAATATAGTAAAATGTAGGAGTATCCATCATTCAGTCTTTGTTTCACCCAATTCCTATTCAGACCAAATCTCACCCCAACAGAGCTTTAAAGGTGATGTAAAGCCATCCCAGTAAGTTAAGGGATTCTGAAAGAATCCCTAAAAACTTACCAATATACATGCATTATGTTTTCTTACTGCTGTAAAGAGAATTCATCTGTTGGTTTCAGCTTTAAGATGCAGCCTCATTCAGTCGGTGCTTTGCTTCTGCTGTAATCCAATTAACTTCTACAGCACAGTTCCCTGTGTGCAGCGGGAGCCAATCGGAATCCAAGACTTCTACGCTTGGATGCCCAATGGTCCATCCACCATGAGGAAACCTCCCCCTACTGCTAAGGGCACCACCACCTACCAGAGTATCCTGGAGACTTTACCAGCTATAAACACAACCAGCCATGGTCACTGTCAGTCTCCTCAGTAAGGAGCCACTCGATCGGGTGAGTATTTGTTGCATCTGTGGAATTTGCTTAAGGCCTCAAACTGTATAGAGGAGCTATTGATAGTCTTTTATAATGGCCGTACCCAAGGACCTGTTGGCCAAATGATGGTTCTCTGTGGTTATGAGTACCAAGCTGGACCTCTCCAAGGGGTAGATTCATCATAGAGTGAAGTGAAGAGGGAAGTTCCACCACTAGAGGGAAATTCCGCAGCTCTCCATTCATTTCTATGGGATTTTGAAAGGCGTATTTATTAAAGGGTGACATTTCACTTCACCCATTGATAAATAGGCCTTTCAAAATCCCATAGAAATGAATGGAGAGCTGTGAAATTTCCCTCTAGTGCCGGAACTTCACTCTTTGATGAACCTCCCCCCTAGTCTCTAACTATCACACCTCCAACTGAGAGAGCTTTAATGGTATTTAATGCAAGCTGATTACATACAGATTGGGTTGGACGGCCATTCTTCCTGTTGTTACAATTTAAAATGAAGAGAATGTTCACATTACACTTGACTTCTTGGTTCTTCAGAGGAATTGTGGGATGAGGAAATTCCAGTAAATAAAGGTATCGCTGTCCCAGTTAGAGCCTCCTATAACCAGAGTCTTTCAGCAGTTTAATCTCTTTTCCAAAGGTATCAAAGTAGGTAACGTTTGTTATTAAATCTGCCCACGTTTGTTTATTCAGCTGATCCATGGGTTGATGACTTTCAGTAGAGCTAAAAACCTGCTATTAGCATTCCAAAGATGCAGTTAGCTCAGAAACCATCAAAAATTTTAATTAATTTAAATTGCAAAGTAGCTCAGAGAAACGAGAATTTTTTTGGGCGGGATTGTATCCCAATTAATAGTTCTAGATAAACCTGAAAGCCCACCTTGATGGTCAGTTATGGTGAGACTGGGAGAGAACACTCCTTTGCTGTCCAAAATGTTCTTGAAACTGTCAGTGAATGAGTGATACCCCAATGTGTTTCTTTATCTGTAAACTTGTCGTGAGCTGCCCTGGAGCTGCCTGGAACTATAGGGTGACCCCAATATTAATATATATCTGTAACCCTGTAATGAGCTAAAGGGAATTATAACTATATCATTGGACCTCCACTGGGAGGTAAAAAAGTCTAACAACAACTGAGACATGTAACCATGATGCACAAATACAGCACAAAAGTTTTTAATGGTCAGCAATCTTAGCCCCTACATCATTCCTTTTAACTAGAATTCCTCCATATTTATTCCATTTCTCCATTTAATCTGGAACTACCTGTTGTATTTCATTCCAGAGACCATTGGGACGATACGAAAACAAGAACTTTGTTGAAGACGAGCCAAAGAAATGTGTTGATCAATTCAGAGATAAGTTATGTGAGATTTCTAAGGATATCAAAGAGAGGAACAAGACCAAGAAACTAATGTACCATTACCTGGATCCAGAAGAAATTGAGTCCAGTGTCTCTATTTAGTTGAGACCCCCAAGGGAATCATTGTCTTTCTACATTTCTTTCTGCTTTACACTGTGCTTTAAATAAATATGTGACATATGAGGTCCTGTCTTCTTCACGTATGATTGGTCTGATGCTCACTTTAATGTTGGTAACTCCAGTGTGTGCCATAGACAGAGTGTGCTCCATACTTTATTATAGGAAGTGGTGATGGGGGATTTTGGGCATGGTGACCACTATACAAAATGTGTGCCAGTGACCACAGTGAGGGAGGAGTCTAATCAGCACTTTATTATTTAGCAAAAGATGGTGACATACCTTGGGATCAAAGATACATTATGGGATTGTTTATACAATTCATACTTCATTATATTTATTTTGAATTGGAAGGGTTGTTTTATAGACAGATCTGGGATGGTGATGGGGACACCCTTTGCCCCTAATTATGCGGGATTGTATGTGGGCCTTTGGAAGGAGGAGAAAGTTTGGGTTGATTTTATGTTTCACCCACATATTGAGTTGTGTGTGTGTGGGGGGTGCTACATCAAAGATGCTATTATGGAATGGAGCGGATCAGAACAATTATTAGAAGAATTCCTCAATATGTTAAAAAACGTTGTCCCCTTTTCTCAAGATTTATATGGAGTTTAGTTTGAAATCCATTAACTTTTTAGATTTAAACATTGACATTATAGAGGGTCAAATTTTTACTTCCACCTTAAGAAAGTGGATGCTAATTCATGATTCATAATTAATTATGGGAGCTTTCATTGTAGTCCTTGGATGGATAAATATGCCTCTTGGGCATTTGCTCCGGATTAGGAGGAATGGCACAAGGGACAGTGATTTTGAGAAGTTGATATTTGGGAGACTGAAGGGTAGGGGATACCTTGAACACTGTGGGGCAAATTTACTAAGGGAAGTTAAAAAAATTCGAAATTCGACCATCAAATTTTTTTGGGCGGGGGTCATTTTCAACTGAAAAACGTCTGTTTTCACTTAAATTAAAATTGTTCTAACTGAATAATCGCATCGTTTGAATCGAATGATTCAAGTGATTTTGCATAAAATCCTTCAAATTCTCAGGGCTTAGAAAAAATTTCAGGACAGGTTCTAGGAGGTCACCCATAGGCTAAAATGGCATATCGGTAGCTTTAAGGTGGCGAAGTGTTGAATTAGAAGGAATTTAAATTTTTTCTAATTTTTTCAATTCAAATCGAATTTTGGGTTAATTGATAGTTGAAGTAGAACAAAATTACTTCAAAATTCGAATTTTGGAAATTCACATTTAATTTAAATTTTTTCTTCAACCCTTAGTAAATGGCCCCTGTAGAAAGAAATCTAAAATAAAATCAAGCAATGAGAGAGGTCACAACTTTTTATCCCTACAAAAGAAAGAAGATACAAGGGTGAAAAAAAGAGATATTATCCCCATAGTATTGGAATTCAATGCAGATACTTATAAGGTACAGAAACAAATTGAGACAAAATGGGGAAGATTGAAACAAGGCAAGGAATTAGCAGCTTTTATTTCAGATAAACCCAAAACAGTTTATAGACCAGAAAATAATTGTTATCTTCATCAAGAAAGAGAGAAAATAAGCTAAATATAAGGAAAGCTTGTTTTTTTTTTTCTTTCAACCTTCTTAGGATGTATAGATGGAATTGAGGTCATAGATGTATTAAACATGTCCAGAAGGATAAAGTCATTGATTTTGGACATGGTGAATACAATATAAATGTGAGTAAGGCACTGCAGTTCTATGACGGAGCTTGAAGCCAACTTCTCCTTCTTCTTCCTGGAAGTCCAAGCGCAGGCGCGGCAAGGCTGCGTTTTTCTTTCTGCATAAAGGATTAAGCGCAGGCGCAATTACGCTACACACCCCCTCTCTGCCTATAAGGTTGTGGGGCAGCGCAGTTATACTTAGTTCAACCCTGAAGAAGGTTTGCTGTCCTCATGCTCCAAGTTCCTTGCCTGTCCCTGTTGCCATTTGATCCCGAATCCAGCCTACTCCTTCCCAGAGGCATTCCAGCATCACTGGGTCAGATCCTCATTGTGTCTCAGTGGGTTCCTCTTGTCAGCTCTGCTGGTTGTTTCATCAGTCTTGTTTCCTGGAGGTTGCTCCCTAGCAACCTGAGTAAACTGCTTTAGAAGTTTAGGATGGCAGCTGCCATATTAGCTTGGTGTGACCTCACTTTCTGCCTAAATCTCCATGCTGACTCATAGCTCTGGGCTCACATTACAGCAGGGAGAGAGGATCAAACTGAGCATGCTCAAGCCCTAGCCCTGGAGGTTTAAGCTGAGAACAGGAAGTCAGATACAGAAGCCCATGTGTTACACAATAAATAGAAACAGCACCAATTCTAATGAAGACGCCGCCTCCTGAAATGTAGCCCCTCACCTGCTTACCTATCGGGAGGGGAGGCATCTGAGGAACACAAGTGCGGAGAGTACAATGGTGGTCTCTTGTACTAGTAACGCCAAATTTCCAGTTATAAAATCGGAAATTTGGCTGTTAGAAGTACCAGGAGCGGCTTTTTGCCGACCATGGAAACTTATCTGGACTTCAGCTCAATGGCGGAGCGCCCCTGAAAAGAAAGGACTCAGAGCAGCATTACTTTAAGGGTTTACTGGTGTATTTATATAGACCTTTCTGATAAAGCTTACTTAGTTTTAGTCTTTACTTCTCCTTTAATGAAATCTGTATACAAGTATTCTGTAGCTCACCAATAATGCCCCTTTGTTGCTTGTCCCTGTGTCAATATCCCGAATGAATCGGTCAGATTGTAATAGAAAGGCGCATTTATTTAACTGAGTAATAACACAGGCGAGGAATTCACTTCCTCAATAAAACAGATTTAGATTCGAACATTACTGCTGTGAACTTGTCCTGCATTTCTACTATAATTTGAATGAATGCAAATCTGTGTATGATGAGGTCACTTCTTAGAAGGTTCTTGTCCATCAGATGTTATTACTAAGAAGTGAACTATATAATGAAAAGCACAATAGAAATGCCCCCATGACTAGTGATGGGCGAATCTCACCCGTTTCGCTTCGCTTTGGCGAAAAAATTAGCGAAATGAGTCGCACGTCGCATCAATTAGTGGCGCGTCGCGTCATTTTCGGCGCGTGTTGCGTCGTTTTCGGTTTTTGGGGCGAATTTTCGCTGCTGAATTTTTGCTGGCGTTTCGCGAAGGCGAATCGTGGAAATTCACCCCTGGCGAATAAATTCGCCCATCACTACCCATGACCCAGTAACCCATAGCAACCAATCAGATGTCTGCTTTTAAACAGGTGACCAGTAAATGCTACCTGCTGATTGGTTGCTATGGGTTACTGCTCCTGGGCAAACCTAGTGCCTTTTATTACATAACTCCCATGGTCTTTTATTTTGTGTGATTATTTGTACAAATGTACTGGCAAGTATTCTACATTTCCACATGGGTTTAAAACAATACGGCTCAGTGTTTTAGTGAAGTTACTGTGAAATCCATTTAATCATAAACAGGTTTCAGAATACCCTTTAGCCCAGAACCTCTTGAGGCTATAGGCAATAAATTCTAGTTGTATCTGTGTATATCTGTGTATAGCCCACTCAGCTATCCTATGGGTGTTGCTCCGATGACGTGTTTTGTATGGACAGAAGTGGCTTGTAGTAGAGAATTACCAGAATTGGGTTTTTTTGTAAATGCTGGAGACAATTCTGCCACCTTTTTGATACAGACTATGGTCTAGAAAATGAATACATTCATAACGTGTAAAGTTAAAGGAGATGTAAAGGCAAAAAATTTAATCCCATTTTTACTTTCTTTAATGAAAAAGCAATCTATCTCCAATATACTTTAATTAAAAAGTAAGTACCGTTTTTATAAGAAACCTGACTTTATGCAGTGAAATTTCTTCATTTACTTGCTCTGATTGCTGAGGATAGGAAACTTCAGACAGTCCCTAACTGCTTTGCAGGGAAAGGATCACACTGAAAAACAGCAGGGGGAGGGACTCAAGCAGCTTTGTTTGTTTCCCTCTAGAACAGACAGCGACTATGTAGAGATTCATATCCACAGCAGTCACAGCAAGTAAATGAAGAGGGACTGTCACTGCTTACAGTCAGGTTTCTTAACTGCTGGTTCTGGAGAGTTGGACAAAGTTTGTATTAAACAAAAGAAAAACTATAAAATCCACATTAGATTACATGACAACACAGGACCCAGTGCAGTCTGTATATTCTGATTATTAATCAGTCTTGCTGTATCGGCTTCTGGCAGATATTATTTGATCATTTATGAGGATCCCTAAGCTTAGCCCAGATCACACTGAGCATGTGCACAGTCTTGGTCTTACAAAGATGTATAACAAAGTTACAAGATGACAGCCCCCTGTGGCCAACTTTGTATAAATCATTTGTTTGATTAGGCTTGTGGTGCAGTAAGTTCATGTTTATGTTTAGTATACAAAATACACCATTTCTACCCTTATTCTATTTTACACTTTAGTTTCCCTACATTGTTACTGTTATTTATAATGTACAAATATTTGAAAATCGGAGGCTGAGCCCTGCTACAAAATGGGCTGTGACTCCATCTGATCTGAAGCGGAGCATGAGGTACAAATCATCTGATATAGCTTGACGTATTAGAAGCTCCTGGAGTCACAGCTTTTTCCTAGAAAAACCCTTAAAGAAGAATTTTGATAAATGCAGGTTATGCACTTTGGCAAAAATAATCTAAATGCAAGTTATAGACTAAATGTCAGTGTGTTGGGAGTTTCCTTAAGTGAGAAGGATCTTGGGGTTTTTATAGATAACAAGTTGTCTAATTCTGGGCAGTGTCTGTAGCTACTAAAGCAAATAAAGTTGTGTCCTGCATAAAAAAGGGCATAAACTCAAGGGATGAAAACATAATTGTACCTCGATCCCTAGTAAGAGCTCATGTGGAGTATGCAGTGCAGTTTTGGACTCCAGTCCTTAGGAGGGATATAAATGAGCTGGAGAGAGTGCAGAGACTAAGTGCAACTAAACTGGTTAGAGGGATGAGACTGGGACACTTCAATTATGAGACTGGGAGACTGTCCAGGTTGGGCTTGTTTTCTCTGTATTACACTAAATACATTAGAGGACATTATAGACAAATATTACCCATAAAGAGGATCCGCACCAGAGGCCACCCCTTCAGACTAGAAGAAAAGGACTTTCATTTAAAGGAACAGAGTAGGTGGTTCTTCACAGTGAGGACAGTGAGGTTGTGGAATGCACTGCCGGGTGATGTTGTGATGCTGATTCTGTTAATGACTATAAGAGGGGGATGATTTACAGGACAGACATAATACAAAGGCTATTGTCATACTAAACTCTACAGTTAGTATATGGTTATATATAATGTATGTGAGTGTATGGAGGGGTGTGTGTATATGCTGGGTTTTCATTTGGAGGGGTTGAACTTGATGGACTTTGGTCTGTTTTCAACCCAAAGTAACTATGGTAACTAGTGATGGGCGAATCTATCCTGTTTCGCTTCGCTGAAAAATCCAGCGAAATTTGCGAAACAAGTTGCGTCACGTTTTTGATGTGCGTCATCCACAACTCATCATGCGCGTCATCCTCCCTCAATAATATGAGCCTTTCAAGATAAAATAATTTGATACCCAGTTATTAAAGAGAATACACCCTGGGGGTCTTAAACCCCCAGGGACATGGGAAGGTGACAGCCGGGCTGGGTAACGCAGGGCGATAGCCTATAGGGCAGTGACAGGCCTCAGGGAGCTTTGATTGGTGGGCAGTTTAAGGTCTCAGCCGGCAAAGGAGAAAGCCCGGGAAAAGAAGGTATAAAAAGGGCTGAGCGGCGGGAGAGCAGTCATTCGATCATGAGGCGTCACGGAAGAAGGAGCCAGGCCCTCCCACCCTCCCCCATTTTGTTGATGTTTTTCCTTATTTATATATTTAAAAAAAAAAAAAAAAAAAGTGTAACATTTGTTATTGTTGCAGCTTACTTGCTTTTCTTAAGGTTATGTCATGTGGGAGGTAAAAGCCCCCTTTGATCAAGGCGGCCTGCTGGGGAAAATATGTTAGCAGGGGCTGGCTAAGACAAAAAATAAGGGCAGCAATTGGTGTTAGATTATCAGTTATATGGATTGGTTAAATTACATGACTGGTTTTGAGTTGTAATGATAAAGCAGCTGCGGCCATTTCCTCCACTACATACGTTGGTCTTCTCAGTTATTTATGTGAGCTAGAGTGCTGGATACACTTCCCATAAAGATATTAAACTCAAAGACTTATTGAACCAGCCAGACTCAATGTACAAGGAGTTGTGGATGAGGCTCCCACTCAACTGCCTCTGCAAAATGAACTGTACTACAGGTTTCCTTTCAATAGAATGCTGACATACGGCTGAAGGAAAACATCTTTGTAGTTTTTATATGTTCCAGACTGATGCCCACTCAAGAAACCATGGGACCCCCAGGGGACTTTATAAAAGATTTATGGGTCTAAGGTGAACAATAGAGTCCCAGCGTCCTGGGGAATTTGATCTATTTTCATTTTTGCTCAAAACTCCTTTTACTTATGTTTGACCCACCAAGTCCTTTGGATTTAACATAATCTCCCTATTTAGATCATTTTCTTGATATGTTTCTCTATGTGCCAATTACCTATACATTTCATACAAAATAGACAGTCCTGTCCATATTCACTATCCCACCCCTTTGTTGTCTGGTTTAATGGCTACCAGGCTATTATTGGTTAAATAATCCATGAGAAATGATCTGTCTTTATTGGACAAATGTGCGTTTTTGAATATCTTGGTCAGAACTAGATCTCTGAATGTGTACATATAGTTACTCCATGTTATTCCTTACATTAATGTGCTTATTCCGTCTGCACGCTTGGGTTTTAACTTCAGGTTGACCCATGAAATATTTCTTTATACATTATACACAAATACTTGTGAATGGCAAATAGGTGTTCTTCAAGTAGTTCTTGGGTGCTACTTGAAAACCATTGTCTTATCCTTGATAAACTGATTATATGAACTGAGATTAAATGTAGAAAGCCCCAAACATCTCTCTTCTTCTTTCTTTTAATCTGCCTCCCCCTGTTCCCTCATTCTCATTTTCTCTGTATTGTTTTCTGTTTATTCTTGGTGTCACTGGATGGGGGTATCATGCAATGTAATGTTGGCTTTGCCCCCCTATTGTGGCTTTATTTAAACATTATATCATTATATATGCCCATCTGGATATTCTCTCTCTCTCTCCAATTATTTCCCCAACATTTGCTCTTTCCTGAATTTCTAGATGAGGACAATTTCATAGGACAGTGAAAACTTTAATTTCCCATTTTTCTTTCCTCTTTTTTTAAATAGGAGGTTTTCTTTTACCTGTTTTGTGACCTGTCTTTCCTGATACCTTAATACTTAATTAAAATGAATTTCTCCTTTCTTCTAATCTCTTCATTCTATAGTATTTCTGCTGATCACATTCAGATGATAAAGCTCATGACTAATCCGCCAATGTCACTGCCTGGGGCACTGGGACAAAGGTTCCAATTTAATTTCTGCCCTTTGTAATGCCAGTTTCCAACATTATCCTCTCCAAGTGGCACCAACATGCCTATACATGGGCTACTACACCCCCCCACATTTCTGTTTTGGGCAGGGGAATGTTACATGTTACACCAGAGCATTGGGGCAGATTTCCTTGTAATACCCTGAAGGAAATTTCATGCTGTGGGACTAACAACAAGAAATGATGAAATACACATGATGACACTGGAATGAGGAAATCTTCAGACATGTAATGGGATAAATATGCAAATATACTGACAATATAGTGCCAAGCCCCCATGGATCCCCAGTCATTCAGTCACCACTACTTCTCTGGAAGCACAAACTACGTTTGCTTATAAAGACTATAAAGATAAGGAAACTGCTTCTGGGTGTGTCTTCAATTATTCTCCTTCATCTTGTTCATAAAGTTACCTACAGCACTTACTCCCTGTATGATACACTTACAGCCGGCCATGGGGGGAATTCACTAAAGCACAAAGTGTCTAACGCTAGCGCTAATTCACCAGCGTGACGTCAAAACGTAACTTTGCAAATTCACTAACACAGACTCTGGCGAATTTTCCCTAGAGAAGTAGATAGACAAGAGCAACTTCGCACCCTTACGCCAGACAAAGTTGCGCACTGACGAAGGATCGTAATTACGCAAATTCACTAAGATGAACATTTTACTGAACGTTACCACTTACGCTAGACAGACGTTACTTTGCCAGGTCAGACCTGGCCAAGTTCAATACAATAGATTGGAAATTTTTTCTAAGTCCCAAAAAAAGCGAAATTCTTTTACCCTCCTTCCCCCTACATTTCCTAACATATGGCAACACAACTAAACAGGGGGTACATGTAGGGCAATAACTTTATATTATTTATTAAAGGTTTCCTGGGCTTGTGTAGTGGAATGTAGTGGAACATATACTTCTATTATACTTTGAATTTCGCGCCGCAAATTGTGGCTTTATTTAAACATTATATCATTATATATGCCCATCTGGATATTCTCTCTCTCTCCAATTATTTCCCCAACATTTGCTCTTTCCTGAATTTCTAGATGAGGACAATTTCATAGGACAGTGAAAACTTTAATTTCCCATTTTTCTGTACCTGAGGGTTCTGTGATTGCTACTCTGTTCTGTTCTCCTTATACACTCTCTCTTTAGGAGACCTTATATCTTCATTTGGCCTTAAATATCACTTGGATGCCAATGACATTCAGATATATTTAGACACCCCCTCACTAACCACTGATGTCGAAACCCAGATATCAGACTGCTTAGTAACTATCTCTTCTTAGATGAACCAACGCCACCTGAAGCTCAACTTGGCCAAGACTGAGGTCATGGTCTTTTCACCCAAACCGAGCCCTTCTCTTCCTTTCACCATTACTATTAATGGCATGACCATTAACCTGGTTAACTCAGCACATTGCTTAGGGGTCATCTTTGACAAATCCCTCTCCTTCTCTAATCATATTACTAACACTGCTAAAACCTGTCATTTCCTCTCCTGCAATATAGCCAAGATACGCCCATTTCTTTCACAAACCACATCCAAAACACTAATCCATGCAATTGCCTCCTAACTGGTCTCCCTAACTCACATCTCTCTCCCCTCCAATCAATCTTAAACTCTGCTACCAGGATCCTTCTGCTCTCTCTTAAAAAGGAATCTGCTCAACCCCAACTAAAATCCATAGTGTTGCTGTTAAGCAAAGGAGAGCATATAAACTCCTTCTGCCAACATTTAAAGTCCTTCACTCCTCTGCTCCTCATAACATTACCTCTCTTGTCTCGCTCTACGTTTCTGGTCCTCTTCTTCTCTCTACTCAGAGCCACCTTCTCTTCCCACCATCCACATCCACTGCCACCTCTCGTGGCATCCCTGAATTCCTCCATAAGGAATCCTCTCTCAATCTTTTCAAATGAAAATTAAGAGCCAACCTTTTAGAGCACTAAAACATTAGCCTAGTTTGTGCTACTTACTGTGCCTTACCATTTGCACTTTTTCATCTCCAATTTGTACCTGTATATTAACCTCCCATCCACTTAGACTGTAAGCTCTACGGGGCAGTGACCTCCTTCCCACTATGTCTCTTACCACAAAGCACTTAATCCCTTTGCCCTATGATTCTTTATATATTTATTATGTGATTTTTCTCCCCATGTATACTTTTATATTTATTGTACAGCACTTTACAAATCAAGTTATATAATACAATACAACACTGTCAGTGTCAGCCGCCGGTCAGAAGCCCTAGGGACCCCAAAGTGTGTCAACGATAGGGGGTAGTGGCAAATGTGAAGGATGTGCAAGCAGTGGGGGGACAGGGACCTGGACTAGGGGTAGGTAACAAAAGAGGTACATACCTGGTGCCCTTCCACTGTTGGCACCTTCCTTTTTCTGCCCCCTATAGTTCTGGCTCTGGTCAGTGTATGACATGTTTTGCCCAGCCCACGCCTTTCCTCAACTCACTCCTTTTACTGCCATTCTCCTCTTCATGACTAGTGTAGGGGACCATGGTTCATCCCTGTTGTTATATTTACTCCCAGTGTCCCTTGATGGCTCATATCCATCTACAGGGGGCCCAACTAATATCCCCAGAGCATTACTCACATTACTTACAAGAGGTAGAATAACTGGCATAGTGCATTTATCTCTGCTCAGATATTTGTTGGGCAAAAGACGTTCTTGAAGCACTAGAAATGGGAATGTAATTAAGTCCAATGGGACACTTACATTCTATTGTCACAATAGTTACTGATAGCACTGAGGCCAGGGGGAGTCAAGTAACATTTTAATGGGGGGATCTCAAAATATATTTTACAACTGAGCCTTCAGAACTATTTCTCCTGCTCATTTATTGTCCCTGTACTGGGCAATGGCCTCCAATGACTTGTGTTTGGGCCTTTGCTGCTCACTTTATATATTCTGTATTGTACATTGTGCTCTTATGGGCCTCATAGAGGAGAACTGAGCCCCATCTGGTAATTTAATGGCTCCCCTCAGCCCACACCTTCTGAAGTACCAGCCCCCCAAGTTCAGGGTAGAACTGAACCCCATCTGGCCATTTAATGGCTCCCCTCAGCCCACACT
>CM044433.1:182374328-182384870 GCA_024363595.1 Xenopus borealis | reverse complement strand
CTCCTGTATAGACTCCAGCAGTGAGTAGGACAGAGGGGTATCACTTGTATCTCATGTATAATTCAGTACATAGAGTGAGTTACTTGGGCTTCTCACTATATATATATATACACATTTCTTACCCTTTGTCTCTCTCTCAGTTCTGTCGGGGCTGCACTGAAAGGTTTCCTACTGAACTCCAACTCCTGGAAAAATCTCAATGACATCAGGAAAGTCTTTTCTATTAAATGGACAAGAATCTCAGGTTCGCTGCTCATGGATTTAGAATCAGTGAATAAACAGAATCATGAATCCTCCCGTCTCCATCAGTCCTTGTAGTAGGAATTATCCCCAGTCCAGTAAGATTAACCCACTTGCTGATACTCTGCACTATTATAGTCCACACCTGCATGAGTCCAGCTCTTGGGGTAGTTCAGCACAACAAGTATATGTTCCCTAAGCACATGCCTCTTTTGCATTTCTCTAGTCCCAAATTAAGTATCTGTTTGAAGGCTGACGATATAGAGAATATTGCTGATTTCTGGTGGGATCTCTCTAGATCTGGTGTCTGAGCTGTGGAACGAAGATACTTTCTTTGGGTACCAGTATCTAAATGGGTTAAACCCATTAATGATCAAGAAATGTCTCAGGATTCCTGATAATTTCCCTGTTGATGATGTGACAGTGTCTGCGACTCTAGGGTCATCCACAACCCTCCAGAAGGAACTACAGGTAGGTGTCTCCTACTGACCTTCTCTGATGTGATCTGCCCTATCCATGATTATCTGCCCAGACCAGAAACACTAAGGGGTAGATTTATCAAAGAGTGAAGTGAAGAGTGAAGTTCCGCCACTAGAGGGAAATTCCACAGCTCTCCATTCATTTCTATGGGATTTTGAAAGGCATATTTATCAAAGGGTTGAAATTTCACTTCACCCATTGATAAATACGACGTTCGCGAACTTTTGGCGAGCGCGAACAGCGGATGTTCGCGCGAACTAGTTCGCCGGCGAACAGTTCGCGCCATCCCTACTCAGTAACAGAACTAGGTGGGGCAGGCCATGCAACCAGGACCCCCCCTCGTCCGTGACGATTTCTGCGCCGCTGCAACCAATTCCAGTCGGCTGCAGTGGGCACAAGACTTCCGGGGGTGCCCTAACCCGGTTACACCCCTGCAGTGCCTTCTGGTACAATGGTGACCTGTTCTTACCCCCAACATCAAAAGCAGAGCAAACACATGCACATTGCAGCAACATATCTTTGATTTTGTACCAGTTGCAATGCATGTGTTTGAGGGCCTTGTAAATGCAAGCCCAAATCCCACTTGAGTTGCCCCACAGTATCTGTTGAAAAAATGTGCTTCTTACCTAATATATGAGTGCTATAATCCTAACCCAAACTTGAGTAGATTCACCCACACTTCCATCACTTTGACCCTTTCAGGCTGCACCCACTGACCATATTCCTGGTGACTCCTCACAGACTGGCAGGGCCACTATTAAGGGACATTTTGTCTTGTGGGGCTTAAAATGCCAACTGGTTGGCCAAAATTAACCTGTAAATCTTGCTGAATAGGTATTAGAGAAATCAAGCACAATTACCATTATACATTGTAATTCTTGGCTGGGAGTGTAGAGGTTAACCTAGAATTGGGTTGGTCCCCGAAAGCTTGTGAGTTCAATACTTCTGCAATAAATGCACTAAAGGCATCATCCAAGCGCTTCCATAATGGAGTATTGTCGTAGTGTTGGGCCCAGGAGGTGGCCCGGGATATGGATGCACCTCATAAATGAAGTAAGTGGTGTGTGGCTAATGCTCAAGTGTGATTAACCTAGAGTTGTCCCAGACTTGGTGTTACCCTTTTTTAAATATAGTTTTCTTGCCCCCACACTTTTTATATAGATGGGCTATAGGGGTTAATGGGAGAATTGCTGCTCTCAAGCTGATTTAAATTAATATTGTTTGTGCTGATGACATGAAACCAGAGCACAGATGCAAAGTACAAAAATTGTCCCAAAAGTTTTATAGTTTTATCTATATTAATACGTTAAATCAACTGGACTTGTGTATTTTCTTTTTCCTTGAAGACTTTTTGCTGTTCGTCCAATTGGTTTCCTTAATTTCATCCGAGAAAGCCAGCCGGATGACTAGTGAAAAGTCTTCAAAGGAAAAGAAAACACAGCAAGTCCAGTTGATTTGACTTATTCCTGTAGACCAGGGGTCCCCAACCTTTTTTTACCTGTGAGCCACATTCAAATGTAAAAAGAGTTGGGGAGCAACACAAGCATGAAAATGTCCTTGGGGCACCATATAAGGGCTGTGATTGGCTATTTGGTAGCCCCTATGGGGACTGGCAGCCTACAGGAGGCTCTGCTTGGTACTATACTTAGTTTGTAAACATTTAAACCTTGTTTCCAAGTCTGGAATTCAAAAATAAGCACCTGCTTTGAGGCCACTGGGAGCAACATCAAAGGGGTTGGAGAGCAACATGTTACTCACGAGTTACTGGTTGGGGATCACTGCTTTAGATATACCATGACCTGGAGAAATGGGAATCTTCACAGACATGTTGTAGTTTTGCACATTTAGCATTGTTCACTGCAGTCTACACTTCTGGAATGGACAGGAAAGACCTGAACCTCTTAATTCATACAACTTAGCAGTATTCAAAGAGGGTGGTGGGTGTGAAGTGGACCAATCAGTTGCAAGGACTAGGTTGTGCCAGATGCTCTACAATTTGCACTAAAGAGTCCATAGTAGCCACCTTGAGTCACAGACATTTAGCAATAAAGTCAGTTTAAGAAGATCATATGAGATGGTGGTATCTTAATGTTCTCTTTCTTTATCAACAGAATGGAAACATCTTCCTGGCAGATTACAAGATCCTTGAGGGAATCCCTACAAATGTCATTAATGGGGAAAGGCAATATATCGCTGCCCCAATGTGTCTGCTCTGGAAATCCCCAAGCGATGACATTCTTCCCATTGCAATTCAGGTAAATGAAGTGAATGTAATGGCATTAGTATCATGCCAAGACCTCCATCCACTCCCACCATCAGGTGAAGTAAACTAAATTAAATACGTAAAACACAATGCATAGTCTCACGCGTTTCATGCAGTTAATCACCGATACAACCCGTTCATCAACCAATAGACACAAAGGGGAGGAAAATGTAAACAGAAATAAGAGAAAAAAGGAATACATGAATGAATTATACAACTAATTTAAACATATTTCATGATACATGAGATACATCAAAGTCTGAGTTTCAACCCGGTGTTTAAAGTAAAAAGCCATTTTATTTCTCTTTAATTTAGTAAACTGGACAAAGCTTGTCTGTAAGAGATTTCCAACAGAGCAGTGAGTACAATGCAATTGTAAGTTTGCCTGGAATGTCATGAATCAATTTAGGGATGAGTTTATGGGATTACATGCTGGATTCATGGGCAAAAACATGGAAATTTGTGCTTAAGATTGCACTTGCCTTTATAAATAAGTCATATAGGGTTGTTGCCAATGATGGAAAAACACTGGAGAGAAAACTGCAACAGTTATAAAAGGCCTCCTGGAGGAGTGAAAGTGCCAGGTAGTTCTTTCCGTCAATCACAGGGTCTTTCAAGGTTTGCTGGTGTTCTTTCACTGGCAAAAAATCCACCAGGATCAATAGACTATTTGCTCCATTTTCATTGCAGGCATTGGAATATATCCCAATATTCTGGGCAGCTTACCTGGCACACTTGCTGCTTGTACCCTGTATACCAGTTGCTACTAGTGTGTTCTGTGTTCTTGGAGGAATATCACATTTGTGAATTTGGTGTCTCATTTCCCTGGGGGCTTCTATCTCCAGTTTATGATGTAGGGGCATCAGGAAGGGAACCACCATAAAGTGTAAGAAATTCTGGTTTCTGCTGTATCCATCACTTGTGGCTGTATCATGATAAATTGGGTTAGGGCTAGTTAGAGCTGATTTGTATGTAAGTGAGGTTTAGGACAGGAGATAATTGAGATCTTGAAATGAAGAGAGAGAAGGTGAGAGGAACAGAGATGCATGTGCCCAAGGCCAAAACTAGGGGTGGGCAGCAGAGGCAGATGCCTAGGGCGCAATAATAGGGGGGGGGGGGGGCAAGGGGCAGCTCTAAAATTAGTTTCCCTCTTGACACCCTCCTCTCACATGTCTCTCTCCCACCCCGTCCATCCGTCCATTCTCTTCATTGCCGGCAGGGTTGCCTAGGGCACTCAGCCAGCCTGGCTCAGCCCAGCCCTGCATGTGCCTCTATTGTCTACCCCTAGTTCCTGCGAAGGATGAGAGTGTTTAGAGCAGAAAAAGAGGAGAAAGCATGAGAAGTTACAGAATTGTTAGTGTAGCAAAGGTGGTTTTATCTCTCCAGCTTGGTCAGTGCAGATTACAGACAGTCCTTGTGCCGTTACTTTGCATGAAATATTACAACTTATTACAGGGTACCCGCCTGCAGATGGATAAATGTATTCTGTCACTGGAATACGTTTTTTTTTTTAAAAGCATCATAGTTCAAAAGATCAGATTTTTTTTATATTTAATTTTGAAATCTGACATGGGGCTAGACATGATGCCCATTTCCCAAGTACCCCCAGTCACGTAAAAAATGTTCTGATAAAGTTAATTCAGTCGTTACTGTAAGCTGGAGTGATGTCACACCTCCCTTTCCCCCTGTAGTCAATCAACAGATCAATAGGAACCCAACCAAGCACTTAATGGTAAAAATCCAAGTCCCACAGCAACTCCTTCAGTTTCATTGAGTTGGAGAAACAATAGCTTATCTGGAAGCAGTTCCATTGTGGAGAATCAGGCAAATCTCCAAACCAATATTACAGCTAAAAAATATATATACTTTTTGGTTCAGGAATAAGATTTTTTATATGTTAGAATGAACAATTTTCAGTGTAAACAGTGTAAATTAGAAATAAAAATGACATTATAAAAATCATGACAGAATCCTTTTAAGCAAATCTGGGAGCCTTCCACGTGATGTTCACCTGAGCTGATACATAGGAGTTCACAGGCAGTTGTGCTGCACTAACACTCTCCTCAGTGGTGAATAAATTCGTGAAACGCCAGAGATAATTCACCTGGCAAAAATTCCCCCCCAAAAAAACGAGTCGCACGTTGTTTTTGACGCCAATTCGCGAATTTCGCTGGAAATTCATGAATTTGTTGGCGAAGAGAAACTGGGTAGATTCGCCCATCACTACACCAAAGCCACCGTAGGTCCTCCTCCTCTTCCTACCCAGGATTTGGCATAAATAATATAAAAGACAACCACCTCCAGGCAGATGAGGAACAGAAATAGGCACATACTGTATTGGCATATGGTGCAATTAACAGCATAAAGTGTAACTAACCAACGTTATACATTTGCTGCAAATTAAATATCTGAGCAAAATAACAATTGTCTGTTCTACATAAATACCCACCCATTTCATTCCTAGGTGCAGCTCAAGCGAGGCAGCTTGTGGGGTGACTGGGACAGTATCTATTATGAGTTATTCTCTTTATTACAGTTAAATCAAACCCCAGGGGAGGATAACCCAATCTTCCTGCCCACTGACCCCGAGTGGGACTGGACTTTGGCCAAGATCTGGGTGAGAAACTCTGAGTTTCAGGTCCATGAAGTTGTCTCTCATTTACTCTACACTCATCTCACCGCTGAGATCTTTAACATCGCTACCACCCGGCACCTCCCAATGGGTCACCCTGTGTACAAGGTAAGAGAGGAAGGAGTCTGTAACTAATACAGTCACAAAAAGCTCATCTTAGGACTTGAAAGCATCTGCTTCAGTGGATAGAAGTAGGGGGCACTGTGTATAACAAGTAGATATATAGAAATATGCATGTGATACTTGTGATAGCGTTGCCTCCTCAGCAGTTATTTTAACAACCCAAATGGTAAGTTCCCAGTAAGTACAGGGCAGGACTGGACTGAGAATCAAAATAGGCCCTGGCATTTCAGGTACACAGAGGCCCAATCAGCCCACATAGAGGCCCAAACAGTCCCCACCAGCCCACTAAATACTGACTTTCTATGGGACCTTATAGCAGCCCCTCTGGCATTTGCCCTAACCCACAGATTGCCAGTCCGGGCCTGGTACAGAGCTGGTATTACAAAGTTACTGTTAATACAGTTGCTGGTAAATTTGCAATTGTCACCTCCAACTTCTTAAAATAGTTCTTGGCCCTGATAAATCCCACCACAGTGATCCTCTTGGATCTACTTCCTGGCCTGCCCATTGGTGACCTCATCCACCCCCCTGACATCACTGCCTTCCCTGCTTGGCATCACCTCTGCTTCCTCTCTCTTGCTGGCTGGTAAGAACCTCCCATAATGGTGCCAACCCTAGATGTATTGCCTAACTAATTAATTTATTCTGTTAAAATTAACTTTGCAAAATGTTGGTCAGAAACAAATATGAGATTTTCCCAGTTTCACTCTCTATCTCTAGATGAATGGAGTTGGTTGGTGTGCCAAGTAGATACAGTAAGTAGCTACAGAATTTGGATATAGGGTTCATAGAGAGGCAGTGTTTATGCTTGGGTAGGCTTTAGAGAGCTTTAGAGAGGAGGCTGTTGTAGGAGCTAGTTTAATAGTAGGTTAGAGTTTGACTTGGACCAATGAACAGGCCTAGCATACAAGGTTATTGGTTTTTGGGTGTTTGTTGGTTGTTTGGATTGGCTAGGTGATTGATGTTCCAAGCTTGCATACAAGCAGCTAAAGAGATGAAGAATGGAAGGGAGAGGGGGGGCAATGATGGCATATGAGCCAAATAGCAACTTACTATTTGTATTTGAAAGAAATAATTGTCTGCTCAAAGAACATTGTCCTAGAAGGACCCCCTGGGGGCAGAAAACTATAATTGTTATATTCATGAAGACAAGGATCTCATCTCTATAATGTTTTCTCCTTTTCAGCTCATCCACCCACATCTCCGTTACACCCTGGAGATCAATACTCTCGCCCGACAGACTCTTATTGGCCCCAAAGGCCTCTTTGATCAGGTGAGTGGATTCTCCCCACCCTCCAACTTCTAACCTAGGCATCACCAGACATGATTGCACTTTACACTAGATTTTCTATCTATCCATCACAAGGGGCAGAGCACAGCTGAAGCCCGGACACAAGTGCCTTTTAAATAAGCAGGGAATGGGGTGCTTCTCCTCCTATTAGGGCTCTTGCAGTTGCATCCACTTAATGACCCTCAATGTCTTCAGTAATTTAATAATAATCCAATACTGTTCCTGTGTGTTTGTGCCCCAGGCTGTGGTGACTGGGAATGGGGGAGTCCCTGTGCTACTTGCTAGAGCCATGGAGAGTCTGACCTACAGCGCCCTCTGTCTGCCGGATGATATTCAGGCAAGAGGAGTTGAGTCCGTTCCCAATTATTTCTACCGACATGACGGGATGAGGATCTGGGAAGCCATGGAAAGGTGCAGAATCACTTCATTTGCTTTGATACAATGGGATTAATGAAGTAATATTGTATGCAGGTTAATATCCCATAGGAGCCAATTAGAAGCTCATTTTATTTGTATTAGACCAATACAAACTGCTTGGTTGCTTAGAAACAAGCTGTAAATTGGTTGCTATAGGCTACAGGCAGTTCCTTCTGCAGGGTTGCATGGAGTTGACAAACTGGGGCAAACTTGTAAGGACAGAACTCCCTCCCTCATTTACATGTATTTATTTTGTTGTTTGAAAGGATGAGTGTGGGGCAATTTTGGAATGGACAGAATCAGAAACTGATACCAGTAGGAAGACTTCACTTCCCATTGAGGATTCAAGGAGAAAGCGGATATTGTTGAGCTGTGGAATTAGTAGAAGCATATAGAAATGTTGTACTTATAATATGAATTCAGACACATTTCAGACATCTGTGTATTGGACTAATGTTCAGCACAGATTTATATATATATATATATATACTATAGATATATCTATATCACAGACTGAATAAAAATCATAGTAACATAATAAGTTAGGTTGCAATAAGACATGTCCATCAAGTTCAACCTTTAACATTTTTTTTAACCTGCCTAACTGCTAGTTGATCCAGAGGAAGGCAAAAAAAACCCATCTGAAGCCTCTCCAAGTTGCCTCAGAGGGTTAAAAATTCCTTCCTGACTCCAAGATGCAATGGGACCAGTCCCTGGATCAACTTGTACTATGAGCTTCTATATCCCTGTATTCCCTCACTTGCTAAACACCATCCCGAGAGATTATTATATGATCCCCTTATATATTTATACATAGTTATCATATCACCCCTTAAGCGCCTCTTCTCCAGAGTGAACATCCCCAATTTGGCCAGTCTTTCCTCATAGCTAAGATTTTCCCTTTACCAGCTTAGTTGCCCTTCTCTGTACCCCCTAGTGGGCCGCTGCTGCATAAGGTGAGTATCTCAGCTCCCCTCATTGTCTGAGCGCCCCTGCATCCCAGGTGCATGACTTTACATCAGTGATCCCCAACCAGTAGCTCGTGAGTAACATGTTGCTCTCCAACCCCTTGGATGTTGCTCCCAGTGGCCTCAAAGCAGGTGATTATTTTTGAATTCCAGGCTTAGAGGCAAGTTTTAATTGTACAAAAACCAAACAGAGCCTCAATGTAGGTTGACTATCCATATAGGTGCTACTAAATGGCCAATCACAGCACTTATTTGGCACCCCAAGAATATTTATCATGCTAGTGTTGCTCCCCAACTCGTTTTACTTCTGAATGTCTCTCACGGGTTCAAAATATTGAATCTCATTTGCCACTTAGCTGCCCAGATTGCCAGTTAGTCAAGATCCTGTTGCAAGTGCCACATCCTGGATGGAATTAATTGGGCTGATAGTTTTGTGTCAAACACTGATACATTACTTACAACACCCTCCCCTAAGTCATTAATGAACAAGTTAAATAAAAGAGGACCCAACGCCGATCCCTGTGGGACCCCACTAAGAACCTTACTCCAAGTAGAGAATGTACCATTAACAACCCCCCTCTGTACCCGATCCTGTAGCCAGTTCCCTATCCATGTGCAAACGACTTCATTAAGACCAGGGCAGCCCTCTAGACACTAAAATTAGCTTTTCTGAAATTCATGTTTTTTTCATGGTTATTCGGCCAAATCTTTAGAAATGGGTTCCGGGGTTCAGCCAAATCCAAAATAGTGGATTCGGTGCATCCCTACACCACATACAGGTGACACATACTGAGTGATCCCAGCAAACCCATTTGCACTCATATTTACACTGGTACTTACAGTCTCCCAAGTGCAATTCCTCACAAACACCTTATTAGTTTTAAACGCCTTTAGGTTTTTAATGCTGCTAAACACTTAATTCAAATGCAACACTCACAGCTCCCTCACTCACAGACGCATTGGTTGTATTCTTAGCCTTAATTCTCAACCAGCAGGAGGCACCACAATGTGTCAGAGAGAAATGCTCGGCAGGATTCTCCTTTTTACAGTGGTGGGATAATATTTATATTTAACTGCTTATTGCTATTAGCAAAATGTGGGAGTACTAGTAGGGTACCACCCTGAGAAATGACTAATTGTTATTCAGATGTATCTCTATCGTTCCTGCACAGCTTTGCGTCTGACATTGTCCATTACTATTACCCGAGTGATGAAACTGTCTCTAAAGATCCAGAACTCCAGGCTTGGGTGGAAGAGATCTTCCAGGAAGGGTTCCTGTCCAATAGAAACTCAGGTAATGCCCAACATTTGGAAATAACATGGAACACTTGTGACTTCTAGCAGACGACTAGTCTAAGAATACAAGAATATTCAATACTTACTGGAAATCTGATTCATTGTCACTAATTCATTCCCCATTTATTCAAGACACAAGTACTCCCTCTATATTCTTCCCTTGAATTATCTGCTTCTGCGCTTATGTATTTATTTTTATAGTACCTCAAGTGTACGAAGTGCTTTACTTAAACACAAAACAAGTACAATTGTTATAAATTAGATAAAGAGCAAATTTCTGTACCTTGTATAAATGAGTTCCTTAACAAAGAGCTTACAATCTGTGAGGGACGTATTATATGATTTTACCTTGGTGGAAGAGGTTTTGGGCCTACATCCAGTCAAACCAACCAACCCAAGGATCATTTATAAATAGGGGGACATGGTGGTCACACTTTGCACCCTATCTGACCATTATTGGTACAAAATAAGGGAAGGGTAGATGTATCCAGTATTGTGAGCAGAAAGGTACACTTCCCAATACTGGTGGGGGGCCCAGGTTCTCAAGCCCCAAACCTTCAACTTAGTGAGGTAATATCTTACAAGCACTTCAGTTGTAGGCTGACACAAAAACTGGACTAGGCTAGCCTATGACTATTAGTGCCCACGAAATGCTTTAGGTCACCCATTGAGATGTTCCTTTTTGTAGAATAAAGCTTCTTTATTTGCATTATATTTTGGAGTGAAGTCCAGCTTTTTGTGCCAGTCTACAATTGAATTGTGCTTGACCATTAGTGGCCCAAGGAGTCGTGCTTGTCCACATGAATACAGAGCCCCCTGTGTTTAGCAATGC
>CM044433.1:182358563-182374228 GCA_024363595.1 Xenopus borealis | reverse complement strand
AGAGACCAACTGTACAGCATATTCTAGATGGGGCCTTAACAGTGCTCTGCAAAGTGGAAGAATGACCCACTCCTCCCACAAATCTCTTAACTTTAATACATATTTATATTTATTTATGGATTCAACTGCCATGGATTCTATTGATTTTGGCAAGACTGAAAAATAACATTTTCTGCCAGTAAAAGTCAGTTTGTTGGAAAAATACACAGTTATGAAACGAACAAGGACAAATGTACAAATTTACATTCTGTAAACTTAAAACTCAAAGTTCCATGGAAAAATATCACAGTTTGCTCTTACAACATATTAGCCCTAAGGTGAGAAGCCTCCAGCAAGAGCAGTAAATACCCCCCCTATGACTTAGAAAGTGCTCAGCTCTCTTGTAGCAACGAGACACTCCAAACTGAGCCTAAAGATCTCCGGATAAAGTCACTGATTCATGGCAGAGACACCTCACTAAGACTTTACCCACCATGGAAGAGACAGATAGAGATCTCAGTCAGTTACAGTCACATTGAGACAGAGACTGTTGTTTGCCAACTGCACAAAGTGCCAATAAATTAATCACATGAATAAGTGAGATGTAAAAGTAAAGTATAAATATCTGCTTTATCATGAGACCAACTGCAGGCGTCTCCTCACCCTAGTCACATGGTCTGTATTCTTGATTGTCAGTTCTGTAGAAATTACCTGGTTGGGGGGGAGGGGGGTTGAGCATGTTCCATGGATTCCTCACGTATATAAGGCTAATGCATATTCCTGGGTGGTTCTTTGTTACTGACATTTGAAGAAGAAGCAGTTATTGTCATCCTTGAATCTCCTCAATCCATTGAATCCAAGAGATGTTTGTCTATAAAATCCAAGTGGTAACAAGAAATGTGAACAGTGCTGGGACAATGGACTCCATCTCAGTCATCCTCATTGGATCTCATGGAGAAAGCACCAAACACAAATTGGATAACTGGGGACTTGATTTCCAGGGCGGGGATGTGAGTATCTTCCTATAGGGATGGGTGGTAAGTGATGATAGAATAGAATAAGGGTAGAAATGGTGTGTTTTGTATACTAAACATAAACATGAACTTACTGCACCACAAGCCTAATCAAACAAATGATTTATGCTTTCAAAGTTGGCCACAGGGGGCTGTCATCTTGTAACTTTGTTATACATCTTTGCAAGACCAAGACTGTGCACATGCTCAGTGTGATCTGGGCTTCTTAGGGATCATCCTAAATTATCATAAAACAAAGCTACTTGAGTTCTGCATGGCTGGTAAGTAAGGCAGGGGCTCCTTCCCTGCCAGAAGTTAGGGACCGTCTAACAATTCCTATCCACAGAAGTAAATGAAGGGAGAATTTTGCTGCATACAGTCAGGTTTCTTATAAAGACATTTTTTAATTAAAGTATATTGGAAATAGATTTCTTTTTCATTAAAGAAAGTAAAAATGGGATTTTATTTCTTTGCCTTTCCTTGCCCTTTAAGTAAGTATATAAGGCTGCACTAAAGGTGGCCATACATGGGCAGATCCATTTGGTTGTAGAGGTTGCCAAACAAGCGGATCTTGAGTGCACCTTGAGTGGGTGATCTGGTTGTGGGCCCTAAGGCCCAATGCTCAGTCACAAGGCCCATAATATAGGCAGTGGGATGAAGAACTGGATTAATGAACCAATGCATTCTTCTATCCAATATGAACTTTAAGCCTGCCCAATTAATATCTGGGTGAAATTTTGGCCAGATTTCAATCATGGAAGCCTGTCCCCAAAGATTGGTCAATAAGCTACCGATTTTGTCTGTCAGAAGCATTTCTCCATCTGTGTATGTTAAACGTTATCAAGTGCAATGATATCACACGTGTTAGTTAATTCTGAATGCAAAAATTCTGAATGGGAATCCCACACACACAGGAAGAGTGAATGCAACTGATTCCAATGGGAATTTCACACTTGCACCTCTCTCCCTTGTAACTCTCACAAAAGCAGGTTCCTCTGAATCAGGATTACCCCCACACTTACTTTCTAGATTCCTATAGGTACAAGAACCAGAACCTGAGCTTGTACTTACCCAAAACTGCCAAAGGGCTGGAAAACTCCAGTAGGTTCTTCTTGGATACTTGGGTAGAGCTGAATCTGATAAAGGCAGATCTCAACATCTCTGTATCATGTACACTTAGGGAGACTATTTATCATGATGTGTAAGACACAGGAGAAAATCACAACCAGTGTTGTTGCCCATAGCAACATCAGATATTTGCTTTTGTTTTCTAACTTGTAGGTGACTGTGGAAATCAAATTGCTGGTTGCTATGGGCAGGGTCACTGGTAATG
This sequence comes from Xenopus borealis, assembly GCA_024363595.1. Taxonomy (NCBI): domain Eukaryota; kingdom Metazoa; phylum Chordata; class Amphibia; order Anura; family Pipidae; genus Xenopus; species Xenopus borealis. Next base: position 182,371,903 of record CM044433.1, on the reverse strand, counting down.
TTTTTTCTCCACTTGTTTGCATGATAAATCTGCCTCTTGGTATCTAGGCAGGATGGATATTCAGGGTACTTGCTTGCAGGAGTCTCATCTGTACAGGCCATAAGTAGTTATGGACACAGTAAAGATGTGGGGAGTCTTTTGCAATGTCCCATCAACTATAATGCACAGTTTCCCCCTGGTATCAGAAACCAGAGCCCCTTCCTCCCAACCCCGGTATCAGAGCATGGAGTCTCCCCTGGTATCAAAGCCTGAAGTCCCCTTGGAATTAGAGCCTAAAGTCCTCCAAAGTGTGGAGTCCCCTCTTATATCAGAGCCTGAAGTCCCCCCTGGTATGAAAGCCTGGATCCCCTCTGGTATCAGAGCTTGGAGTTCCCCAGGTATAAGAGCCTGAAGACCTCTGGTATCAGATATGGTAAAGGGAAAGTGAGTGTCTCTTTTCCTCTGTTAAATGGAATTGATCATTTGAATCTTCTAATAAATGAGACTGATGGGTTTAGTTGTGTCCCAACATCATTGTAAGTTGAGCCAAGTTGATCTGCTGTTGGTGGTTACATAGAGGCTGATTGTGACAATAAACAGAAAGATGGTGCAGGTCAGTATAGGTACAGGCAGCGAATCTGGAACATTTATAATGTCACAAAACGTGCAAATTGCCCTGTGAATGTTGTACCAGAACATTGGCTCCATCGTTGGAACACATGGCACTGCACCACTGCCCCATATAAAGTCTGTTTCACCAAAAAGAGACAAATCCCTGGGTCTTCTTTACTTCTTCATTACGGCACCAGGAATAAATATGTGAGTAAAATATAAGCTTCAGTTGTGTTTTCTTCCCAGGTGGATGAGTACACAGTGAGCAGTGAAGAAAACCTGGGAGAGATTCTGCTGGTCCGGATCATTAAGGAACAGTACTTGTTCTTCCCAACGGATACCTGGTTCTGTAGCTACATCACCGTGACCTGCCCCAAGGGAGAACTCTATCACTTCCCATATTACAAATGGATCAAAGACTTTGTGACTGTGGATATTCCCAAGGGGAAGGGTAAGAACTGGGAGATCCAAACCATTTCTACAACTGACAGAATTGAACTAAATAAGGGAATAAGTTACAGTTGGGGAGCAGAAGTAAGGAACGTATTTAGGGTATGCACCCCAAGCTTCAGTTGATGATATTGCCATACATTGGGGTTCTGTACAATCCTTCACTCACCAATAGCATCAATCTAATTCTGCACTGCCAGTTGGTACACTACATTCTAGTAGTCTGATTATGTTAATTGGTTGCTATTGGTAACTACTCTGATACAATTTAGCACCATATGTTGCCATATCAGCCCTGGTTTTCATTTCTGTTAATAAAGACCCACAGGGCATCACTAAGCTGTTCTATAATGACCCCCCCTCCCTTTATATACAGTAATATCTGAACTGAACCCCCAACTTCACATGGACCTGGAGGCAGCACTGCAGGACTAATATAACCAATATTAGATTGTACCAGTGCCCATGATAGGGTGACACCTGGAATCTGGGATTCTTACCTCCTGTGTGGGTGTTGCAGGTATCATTCTAAGCGATGGAGTCAGTCCCATAGTGAGACAACAGAGAGAGTCAGAGCTGGAGAAGAAGAGAGAGACATACGGGTGAGTGACAGCTGCATATAGCACTAACACTCAATGACTGGTGTCCCAACTCCCTTTATAAGAGGTATTTAGGGGGTGCCAACACCACTTACCTTTATTTACATAAGCCAAAATAGTGCTGTGTTACTGTCACAGAGACTCTTTCTCCTCCCAGTTGGAAAGCCTACGCAGATGGGGCCCCTCGATGTATCAACGCAGACTCCACCACAGACCTGTCTCCCAATGAACAATTTTCCTGCAGTTTTAGATTTTCTGAGCTGCCTGGGTTGGTATTTTCCTTCCATCTACAAGCAATAGAATAGAGGCATTTCATGGGGGAAATTCTTAAAATCTTTCATTGGAAATGATACAGTGCTAATAGCGTGGGAAGGGCTGGTCTTACCAGCTCAATTGGAAGCATTTTAGTGGAACCCCTGGATCAGAGGTCCCCATCCCCAACCTTTTTTAACCGTGAGCCACATTCAATTTTAAAAATAGTTGGGGAGCAACACAAGCATGAAAAAGTCCCTTGGGTTGCCAAATAAGGGCTGTGGTTGGTCACTTGGTGGCCCCTGTGGAACTGCAGCCTACAAGAGGCTCTACTTGGTACTATACTTTGTTTTTATGCAATTAAAACTTGCTTTCAAGCTTGGAATTCAAAAATAAACACCTGCATTAAAGACCCTGAGAGCAGCATCCAAGGGGTTGGAGAGCAACATGTTACTCATGAGCTACTGGTTGGGGGTCACTGCCCTAGATGGACTTTTACTGTCTGGTGCAAGGTCCCAGGGCTCGGTGGATGAAGTGTGGCTGCCCTTCCCTCTGTACAAGTGACTGCTGCCCATTGAGCAGTATCAGACAGCGGTACTTTTGACCCAGCAGAGAATGTCAGCCCACGGGCCCAGCTAACAAGCCATCATACCTTACAGTGTACACAGATGAGAACTTGCAAAATGGGCAAAAGTGTAGCTTCAGCCACAAAAATGCATAAAGAAAATTTGAAGTAACTCTTTTGTGAGCCACAATAGTAAATGCCACAACAGGCATGAAAAGCGCTAGGCCTCATTGTATCATGTCCTAAATAGATTCTTTCTGACTGACTTTTTGGAGGAACTCGCACCCTATCTTTTTCTATTGTAATGCACGTGTGGACTGGGATGAATTATGCGTAAATCCTCTTTCATATATTTTTGTATTTGTACTTAACTATAGATATCGACTGAAGGTAGTGCTTTGTCTCTGCACCAATTTCTTTTGTTATTTCTTTTATTATTTATTAACTCTTTTGGATTCCCTTATATCAGATTTCCCAGATGTGTCTGTATGAGCTCTGTACCATGTGACCACTCTACATTCAGCAACTCTACCAACACTCCTAGATAAATTCACACTCCTTTTTTCACATTCATGGTATAGTCTTGCCTCCAGGCATTTTTGTAAAAGACTCAGCAACAGCCCCCCAACAATAAAAAATAAAAAAGAGAGGAAGAATGCAGATCCATTTTTCCAGTTCTTGCTCCTCCGGCCTCTTTTCTCCCCTTTTTAGTTTTTGTTCCATTCCTACTTCCTTCAATTCCTAATTCTGCTCCTCCATATTCCTGCTTCTTTTCTTCCATTCTTTATTCTGCTACCCCATAGCTCCACTACTCTTTTTGTTCTGTTCTATCAATCTCTTCTCCTGCTTTTCTGTGATCATTTGACTTTTCTGCCCACTCCTCTTAATATTGGTTTGTAGTTACTGTTTATTCAGTATGACTTGTTGTGGTTGTCTTTCTACTGAATTGAATAATATGTTAGAGAAGTCATCATTTTACATACAAACAACAAAACCATAAAGGGACTTCCCAACATTTTTCCCATCCCTATGCTGACCCATTGCTTCTCGGTATGAGCAGTAGCTTTTCCATTGCTATAAATAAGATAATTCTTATATAAGGATATAATTGCTGCATGGATTGGGGGGAGCAAGAGTGTTATACACAAAACAATCAAGTTATTGGCCTATACCAATGTTCTTCACAGAAGTAGATATAAGGCTCAACCACATACTTACATATTTATTCCACCCTTCTCACTCTAACCTTCCTTTTCGTTCCTCATACCTTGTTTTTTGTGTATATTTGACCTTTTCCTTTACTTTTCTTTCCCCCTTTCCTTAACTATTTATTCTGTGCGTCTGCCTTCAATATCTCTTCATCAAACTTCTTAACTATGACATTATTGTCTTCAGCTCTGTTACATTGGTACTCTGACTAACATATTTTTGGGGGCTCCTCTTGCCTTAGCTGAATGTTGAAGGACATTGATGCTTGAATGCAGTGATCCCGAACCAGTGGATCATGAGTAACATGTTGCTCCCAGACCCATTGGATGTTGCTCCCAGTTTCCTCAAAGCAGGTGCCTATTTTTGAATTCCTGGTTTGAAAACAAGTTTCATAAAAAACATTTGTAGTGCCAAACAGAGTCTTCTGTAGCCTGCAGGTCCACATAGAGGCTACCAAATACCCAATCACAGCTCATAATTAGCACCCTAGAAACGTTTTGTTTATTTGAATTGAACATTTTTTTCCTTTGTATGTGGCTCTGGGGTAAAAAAGGCAGGGCTAACTCTGCTTAAATGCATTGGAGTGAGAACTGCACCAATGTGGCTATTTGGTGGAACCGCAAGGGAACAGAAAAAGCAGCTTTATAAGAATAGAGATGTTCAGTACAATGCTGCTGAAATGTGCTCATAGAAGTAGGCTGTTCAGAACCAAAAAATATGCACTAGAAGCCTGTATCCAACCAATGGACCTTTCATTACTGCCAGACTGGTTTTAATCAATGGGAAAGAAAATACTCTAGGTATTTCACTCTGTCTTATAAATCCTAACCCTTTATTTTAATGTGAGCCCACAATCTGCCATAGGTTTGGTTCCAAGTAGACAAACAGTTCTTCTCTAACCTGTTCTGGGTTTGCTTCTATAGAATGGTTGGGGTGAAGATCCTTGGGCTCTCAGACTGCAAAGAATCCTGGAAAGACTTAAACGATATCAAGAAAGTATTTTTCTTTGAAGGAACAGAAAATTCAGGTTTGTCTCTATACTAATATGGGGGTCAAATGGGCTTGGTATTTTTAGCAAAAAAGCATCTGCTGGTTCAGCTGGCTCAACCCAAATAGAAATATTTTTGCATTCATTAGCCCCATAAGGGGAGCTAAGTACATTTCTGTCTGTCCTCACATTCTGAATAGATCCAACTAACTAAAGTAGGAGACTTGGACGCAGCAGTTTTATACAGTGATATGTGTGTGCTTATCTAGACTGTGAATTTGATCTATACAAATGCACACTAAGACGAGGCACAAAAGGAGCAATATTGGGCAGATTGGCCTCTATATGGTGAACCTTTGTTTAAACACAGTTTGTCCTCACATTCTGTCCATTGCACCCTTATGATCGGTCTACTACATAAGGAGATTAAATTTAATCAGAGCCATACACTGGACTGGAAAGAAATATAGATGCAGGTTTTCTGTGCAGCCTGTTTATCCCTGGATTTTACCACAAAACAAAAATGGTTCTTTATGGCGAGGGCAGAGACATTATAGAATGCCCTGTTGGGTGATGTCATACGAACCAAAAAAATGAATGAGGGGGAATTTAACTAAAATATAATGCAGTGTTGGAGCTTTCACTCAAATGTTAGACTTAGAGATAATTTCTCAAAGTAGAAAAGTCAATGAGATTAAGGTTCTGTCTATTTTATTCACAATGGACTTGCTCTTTACAACAAAGTTTTAGCCCCACTCAGGCATTTCGTCCATTCTTCAGTCTCCAACTGACTTAGCACAGGAGCATTTCCACTCTCTTCTCTCAGTCAACTTCTTCCTATGTTCCTCAATAATGCTTTATAGTAATACTGGATATGGGGAAGATACATTCAAAAAATTTTTGCAATTGGTGACTTCAGAGCTGACATCTCAGCTGTGGATGGAGGACACATTCTTTGGGTACCAGTTTTTAAATGGACCAAACCCTGTCATGATCAAGGAGTGCCTCAGAATTCCTGATAATTTCCCTGTTGATGATGTCACAGTGTCTACCACTCTAGGGCCATCAACCAATCTCCAGACAGAACTTCAGGTAGGTACAGTTTTGCTTTTCTTCTTATCCTAGTATATATGCAATATGTATTTGATTTATTTGTTCTCTGTACCAACAGAATGGAAACATCTTCCTGGCAGATTACAAGATCCTTGAGGGAATCCCTACAAATGTTATTAATGGAGAAACCCAATATCTTGCTGCCCCAATGTGTCTGCTCTGGAAATCCCCTCAGGATAAAGTTGTCCCTATAGCGATTCAGGTAATGTTTGCTGAGCTGGAGCTACAAATATTCTGTATACTAGTCACCTACAGACAGCAGTTTATAGCTGAGGAATTATAGTATTCACAATGAAACCAGTAAGTATGCTTTTTTGAGTGCTTACCTTTTGTAAAAATATTTCATAATTAGTAGTATAAATACCCTCTGCCCCCACCCTGGCAGGGGTGCTGTATAGTAGCTACACCATACTAGTCATATTAGCTTTCTGCAGAGTTATCCTATACCTTATGATCCTTTGTATCACAGCTAAATCAAACCCCAGGGGAGCAGAATCCAATCTTTGTGCCCACTGACCCAGACTGGGACTGGACTTTGGCCAAAATGTGGGTGCGCAGCTCTGAATGTCAGGTTCATGCAATTGTCACGCATCTACTCCATACTCATCTCTTCGCTGAGGTCTTCAACATTGTGACCAACAGGCAACTCCCAATGAGCCACCCCATCTACAAGGTAAGAATGGACCCAGCCTGCTATACATCTGTACCTAAGACTGGGTGCATTTTATTTCAATATTGTGTTGATATGAAAAATCACAAAATAATATTGTAGATGGAGAACTTTAAGGTGGCCTCAAAGCAACACTCCAGGGGACAGAGGAAGATACACTAGGCTATTGTAGACCATTCAAAGACCATTAAAGGCTAGAGTTTTAATAACTTGCCCATATATGCCCTATAAGTCCTTCAAGGACATTTTATTGCCAATAAAACTATTCATTTGTTACAGTATATTGAAATGATATCACAGCTAGGTTCCTCAAGGTGTCAAATAGGATTAAAATAATGTAAAAATAATTGCAATTTAAAAAATCAAAAAAAAAATTAAAGTGCAAATTAGGTTTCCATAGTAATTACAAAAATCACTAGAATTTGGCAAAAATGCATAATACCTTGTTTTCCACTATGTTATTTTACATATCAATGGGCCAAAGAATAACATCTATAACCCATAATACTTCTATCTCAAGTTATACAATTTTGCAGAGAAGAATGGGCAATAGCGCTTTTCAGAGCAGTAAAATCCTCTAAACACTTGTTAATATATCCCACCATGGAGTTATACCCTTCAAATATACTCCTGATAAAACTTGTTCTTTTTAACACAACACCTCTTCATGTATTTATATTTTAAACCCTCAAATCTAAGAGGCAACACTGCATTTTTCCCAGGCCAATTTGATTTGTAGATAATTTTCATCCCATTCCTATAAATAATTAAAGGATAACCACAGTACCCTCAATCTATAGGAAGCAACATTTTTGGAATCTGTTGTGTGTGTGAAATTCTCTATAAAATTGTCCTTTCTCATTCCAGCTCCTCCTCCCACACTTTCGATTCACCTTGGAGATCAATATACTCGCCAGGGCTGACCTTATTGGACCAGGAGGTTTCTTTGATCAGGTAAAAACTGAACTTGAGACGGTAAATGGACTATCTACATCTGTTTTGGTAACTAAAGTCATTACACCTTCAGAAACACTTTATCTCATCAATAATCCCAGACCCTAACAGTTACCCTAAAACAGAGATGCCCAACTGGAGGCCTAAAGGCTTTAAATGGCCCTTACTATGTTTGGATTACTATGTTGCCCATACTACAGTTGGATGGAATTCATGTGACGGAAATTCTGTTAGCTGGTGGAAAAGGGTAGAACAGCATTAAGCAGTCATATTAAACCCATTTAACAGCCATAGAATCACCTCACTTTGCGTTCTCCCATCTCCAAAAACCAAGATACTTCTTCAGTATACAAAATATCCTCTAACTTTCCCTGTTCCCTCCAGGTCGACTGAATAATAGCACAGTGACACCAATGACCCATCATCAATGTGTCATTTATACCAAATCCAGAGACCCTTAAAGGGCAAGGAAAGTGTAAAATAGAATAAGGGTAGAAATGGTGTATTTTGTATACTAAACATAAACATGAACTTACTGCACCACAAGCCTAATCAAACAAATGATTTATACAAAGTTGGCCACAGGGGGCTGTCATCTTGTAACTTTGTTATACATCTTTGTCTGACACTGGCACTGCACATGCTCAGTATGGTCTGTGCTGCTTAGGGATCGTCATAAATGATCAAAAAACAAAACTGCTGGAGTTCTGCATGGCTGGTAAGTAAGGCAGGGGCTCCCCCTGCTGTTCATAAGTATGTATGTTTCTCTGCCAGAAGTTAGGGGCCATCTGACAATTCCTATCCACAGCAGTAAATGAAGGGAGAATTTCACTGCATACAGTCAGGTTTCTTATTAAAACGGTACACATTTTATAATTAAAGTATATTGGAGATAGATTTCTTTTTCATTAAAGAAAGTAAAAATGGGATTTTATTTCTTTGCCTTTCCTTGCCCTTTAACATATTGTATGAATTTACTGTATAAGAAATCAGAACCCCCGGCCCTCCCTTTAATTTCAGATAGGGTTTTTTTTTATTTCTGGATTAAGTATAATTTACATAGTATTCACTTGCTTGAACTTGATGGATTTTTTTTTCTTTTCATTGTCTGGGAATAGGGCTTTGCCACTGGAAATGAGGGACTCCAACTGGTTGTTGCAAAAGCCATGAAGAGCTTGACCTACAGTTCCCTCTGCCTCCCTGATGATATAGAAAGCCGAGGGGTCGAAGCCCTGCCGAATTACTTCTACAGAGATGATGGGATGAAGATCTGGCAGGCAACAAAGAGGTACAGAGAAACATTGGGGAGCTGATACAGAAATATAGGTGCCAAAACACTATTGTAGTTGCACATAACAACTAAACTAAATACTGCTTTCATTTTTGAAAAATCAGTTAAAACAAGATAACACAGTTAATATCTGTAGCTGTAGTGTTCTAAATATTGGTGCTCTATACTTGTACATATATCATGATCTGATTTGTGTAGATACTCCATTGAAGTCTCCTCCTTCTGTAAGTATGGCCTCCATCCAGCCTTCTTAGAAGTCATTCTGGGAATAGCAACTGACCACAAACAAGTCATTCTGGAAATAGCATCGACCCTGGAACTAGCAGAACTAATGGGGTAACCTGGGGAAACTGAAGAGAGCTTGAAAGAGGTAGGAGGGGGTGTCAGCCATAAGATCATCTGAAATTGTTGTCTACAAATGGAATCATAGCAATGTAGGGGCTGGAGCTGAGAGGATACTCAGAGATTGTAAAAAGGGAACATGGAGTTGAAGGATCACATGATAACATGGAGAAAGGAGATAGAATGTCTTCATCATTGCGGCCCTGGAACACAACTCATACATCATCTGCCTCAGTTCCTGGTTGGGCAAAAACCATAGAGACAACAATCCATTGGAAATGGAAGGCCCCAAGATTATCCCAGGGTACACTGGGAGTTGTGACTGGAACAAGTTTTCATTAATAATTGAAAAACAGATTGTCTGGCTTTGGGTCACTAAGGAGATTTTGAGGTAGAGCCCAGTAATTCCGGTTTAGAGGATTGAATTCCATGAGCGCTGGAGATGCCATGATTACTCTTACTCCATATAAATATATAAAAATATAAATATATATGCATAAATATAGTGCGATCTACTTTAGAGTGAACATTTACTGTTGAACCGATAGCTGAATTTCTGATACATAATCATATAATGTGACAAGCTGGTTGCCTATAATAAATAGATTTTTGGGGGAATTTACTGATGGTGGGCAGGTCATCAGAGGATCAGGAGCAAAAGACAGGGATACAAATTCTTCAGGCAAAACACAGGTTTATTTTCACAAGGCTTTTACTGATAAACTCATCAGCTTTTCACCATCACACATTCACATTTCCCCTCTTTGGGGTCCTCACGAATCAGAGCAGCTTCTGCACTTTCAGACAGTCAGACTTCTCTCTAAGACTCTCTAACTCTCCCCTCCAGGAATACTCATTCACCAGCTTCTGGCAGCACCACACTTCCCTCCAGCACAAGGAGGTGCCCACAGGCCTCTCACCCTCCTCCAATACAAGGAGGTATCCAGGAGGCTCACAACCTCCTCCAATACAAGGAGGTATCCAGGAGGCTTACAACCTCCTCCAATACAAGGAGGTATCCAGGAGGCTCTCAACCTCCTCCACACCCACACCTCTTTAATTTGCTGCTCACCTTTTGCAGCCTGCAGCCTAATCAGGCATTTACCTCTAGCTGAGAAGCTGAAAAACCCTAACTGAAGTATAGAATGGAGGGGCCACCCTGTTTACATCCATTCACTCCAGGGACCCATTTATCTGACTTTTCCTGAGTCTGTAGACAAACAGCCTCATTTGCTGCAACACTATACATTTTCCCTGGAGTTTAACTTTTTAACAGTCTACCACTGGTGAAAAATAAACAAAATCATGACATTTTCAAGCACATTACATAGTTAGTTTGAGTTTAAAAAGGCAAATGTCCATTAATTGCAACCCCTCCAAATGAACCCAAGTACACATCTTACACACACAGGGGTATTTTTTGTAGCCATGTTGGTTGGTAAGGAAGACCCAGATCAAAAACTGAACCTCGAAAGGGGACATGAAGTTAATTAAGCACAATTTAGCAGGAACCATCCTCTAGTGCTCACATGACAAGTGTTGTGATTCAGGGTGGAAGAAGCAGATCAATGATGACCAATCATGAGACATTGCAGTTCTGGTGTGAGAGATGCATCTAAGATTACTGATCCAAAAAGGTCCCAGGCCTCAGTTGAGACTTCAGAGTATGGCTCCGGGTTTAACCCTAATCTGCAGCCATCTGACCCAGGATTCCAGGACAACCTTACAAATGGAATCCAGAAGAACAAGGAGAAAAATGCAGTGGTTGCTACAAGTCCCTTATGAAGACCAAGAGGTATGAGTGTGCAAGGGCATACAGTCTGGCCCAGGGCAAAATTAACCTGCTGCCCTAACTGAGAAGCTACACACACTTGAGATGGAATTGGACTTTCTTGGCAAGGGAATTGGTGCTGTAAATAAATCATTTGATAATGAAAAAAGGAAAGTTTAAGGATTCCAAAAGTTTGGTCCTGTAGCCGTTTATATTCCATTCTCCAAAGGGGATAAATCTTTAAAAACTTTGGGTGACTTTGGTTGCTTTAGCGTAGGTGGCTCTTCATTGTAGTTAATGGAAAGACACAGGAAGGAAGTTCAGGGAGATTGTCACCCAGAAGAAGAAGCGATTAGTCACCAGGCGACTTAATCTCCCTGAATCTGCCTGTGTCAGCAGGAGGCACAGACAGATCTTCCCAAAAAGCTACAAACAAAGAAGACCAAAGCAGCTATTAAAGCCATCAGATTACAAAAGACTTTTTATACTTTTTGGATGGGGAAGAGAGATCCTGCCTTCAGTCTCCCAGATGTGCCCTTGGCCAGGTCCTAACTTAAAATTCTTGGAATTGAATTTGATCATAGTGATTACGCAAAGCAAAACTGGGAGGGCAAATTGTAAATGGCATCAGTTCTGGTGAACCGGTGGAAAGGGTTAAAATATACCCTCAGACAAAGGGTGGATCTTATCAGAACCTACCTCATGCCAATCTTTCTCTATCCCAGCCATGTGTGCCTTTTGCCAGAGGCTTTCTGTGTTACCATCAACGGTCTCTTCTTCCAACTGTTATGGGGAATAAGACAAACCTCATCAAAAGGAATGTTATCTACCTACAAAAGAAGGAGGGGGGTCTCGGTATGGTCAACCCCCTTATGTTCTTTGTGAACACCTTTATTAAATACAACAGCCTCCTTTTGGAGAAGCCTCCTTTGTAGGTGGAGATCTTCAGAGCATGAGTCCTTCCTTATCTTGAGTGTTGGATGGCTTGTTAAAGAGCTTGCGTGTTCCTCATGGCACTCTCCTGCCTTCTGCTGTAGTGAGTCTAAAGGTGATGAGGCAGTGGTGTGTCTGTTAGGGATATCACTTGTAGTCCAATTGACTGTTGCACACTGAAACAATGAATCAGCTTTTAGTTGTGCAATTTTATTGGCTCAAAAATATAGACAAGGCAATGTTTTGGGCCTCAAGCTTCATAAAGGATCCTGTGAGGTCTGAACCTTGCCTTCAATTGGACTACAAGTGATTTTTCCTGACCCATGGCAGGTTTGGTAACGTACCATTTGGCACCTGTTCCGAGAGGAGGAAATACAGGGGTTGAGCACCCCATTATCAAGAGGTTTTGGGGTAGCAGTGCTTCTCCCAGAAGGGAGATCGATGAGAGAGTCTTGGGTTCCTCACTGGCCCTGAAGGACTGTCCTAACAAAGGTTAATGCTTTTGTATTTCTTATGTTAATTCTTTAGTCTCTAGTAATACTTAATAAAGACTAAGTACTAAGCACAGTCAGCAGGAACCTTTACAACAAATGTATAATCACTGCTGTTTTAGGTTAATACCCCACTAATATATTGATCCATTCTGTTCCCCAGCTTTGTGTCCAACATTGTCCGTTACTATTACCTGAGTGATGAATCTGTCTATAAGGACCCAGAACTTCAGGCTTGGGTGGCAGAGATATACAAGGAAGGGTTCCTGTCTATTATATCCTCAGGTAGGTTTCAGATCTTCCAATATTTGCAGCACCCTAATAAGACAAGAGGGGGGCAGACAACATTCCCTATGATTTGTTGCAGACTGAGTGGAAACAAACATTAGACATAACTTGTGTCTTACAAGGCTGAGCACCAAGCGCAAAAATTGGGTGTAAAGTTGTAGAATTTCAGAACTCAGGAACTGGCAGTGACCCCCAAGCATGCCCACCTAGTAACCCCCTCCTACCCTCTACTGGTCCACTGACTTGTGTGTCATTCAGAGGATGCACCCGGCATGTCTATGGTAAGGGCAGGAATAACCCCCGGTGCTGCACTTTACAACCTTCCACTGAATTGTTTATCTGGCATCACATGCACAGTGTTGTCACTAATGGGGGGTAATTGTGCCCCCCATACAAGAGAGCACTGTGACTGACAGGCTTAGGGAGTTGTTTCTGTGTTTGGGGAGGGATAATTTCCCTTTAATATCACACACACACAATATCATGGCCCCTATTAATCTGAGGAGTTATCTGTGTGTGTAACAATAATACATTTATATTTATATCTGTCCCCCCTTTTCTACATACCCTGTGTGTGGCCCTTTATCTCCTACAACCATGACTATAATATTATAGTACAACTCTGTCCTATCCATCTGTTTCTTCATCTAGGAATCCCATCATCCTTTGCAACCCGGGTTGAACTCATCAAATACCTGACCATGGTGATATTCACATGTTCTGCTCAACATGCGGCTGTTAATAGTGGCCAGGTAAGTACCATTAACTCTTTCTATCTCATGTATTATAAGGGATAATGTACCCCCTACTGTAAATGATAAGGATATTAGAAG
>CM044433.1:182333984-182346272 GCA_024363595.1 Xenopus borealis | reverse complement strand
TTCCTCATTTGTGTAGACAGATGAAAAGTATTCATTCAGAATCTGAGCTTTTTGCTTATCCTCATCAACCAGCTGACCCCCCTCTGATAATAAATGGCAGTGTGTTGGGAGTTTCCTTAAGTGAGAAGGATCTTGGGGTTTTTATAGATAACAAGTTGTCTAATTCTGGGCAGTGTCTGTAGCTACTAAAGCAAATAAAGTTGTGTCCTGCATAAAAAAGGGCATAAACTCAAGGGATGAAAACATAATTGTACCTCTTTATAGATCCCTAGTAAGAGCTCCTCTGGAGTATGCTGTGCAGTGCACTGCTTCCAATTTTTTTTAACTTGTAGGGTGGACCTGACCACCAATGTTTTCAAAAACTTTTATGTGAGATCTTGCCAGCCATTTTTTTTTTAATTGATAAGGGACATTGATCACCAATGGCTTTGTACAACTTGTGGGTGAGGGGGTTTACCATCTTTAGCACTGGAGTCTGTGTGGACCTTTTACTATGATGTTGAGCGGGCGGGATCTGGGGTGGGGCTTGGGGGCAGGAACTGGTGTGGGTGGGGACCAAGGGGCTGAGACATTTTTGCTGTACGGGGTGGCTTGTTTTCTGATGGTGGCCCTGTGGTTTCATCCAACACTTGCCCCAAGATTGGAATTCAAACACAAGCACCTGTTTGAGGCCACTGAGAGCAACAGCCAAGGAGTTGGGGATAATCTTATCCAGTGTGTGCAACCCTGAGAATATTACAGACAGGTAACATAACCTTTTGGGTTGACAATAAAATGTAAATATTGTTGGCATGCACAAATCATAACATTACTCTTTTTAAATTACAAGCGACATGATTAGTCCCATTCATTACAAATAAAGAGGTGAAAATAATTTCTAAAAGGGTTGATTCACTTTTAGGTTAAATTTTAAATGTTATAGAATGGCTAATTCTAACCAACCTTTCAATTGGCCTGCATTTTTTTCTTTCTTTTTTTAGAGTTTTTAAATTCTTTGCTTTATTCTTCTGACAGCTTTCAAATGGGGGTCACTGACCCCATCCAAAAACAATTGCTCTGTAAAGGTACACATTTATTATTATTGCCACTTTGTTTTCCTCATCTTTCTTTTCAGGCCTCTCCTATTCATATTCCAGTCTCTCATTCAAATCATTGTATGGTTGCTAGACTACTTTGGACCCTTCATTTGAAACCACATTAACCTCTGTAAAGGGTGAGAGTGGTCTAGGTCCTAGACATGGTCAGCCATTCTTTCTGCTGTAAAAATGAATCCCAGATCACAAGACAACCTTATTTCCATTTTGTCAGATTACCTGTGGTGGAATTGCATCAGATTTTAGTTAGCCAGAATCCTGGGGAACCTCATGGAGGTCAAAGTCTCCTTTCAGTAGCTCTCAGGCACTTTATCTCTTGCTCTCTTACAATGAAGAGTAGGAATAGGACAGTTCTTTCATATTTCCTACTATTGAATATATCAAGTAAAATAATATAGGTAGGTAATTACATCCAGAACAATGAATATGTTTTATTTGTACAACTTTTACAAATCACAAACAGTTACATGAGACAAGGCACGTGTTTTGTCACCAGGATATGACAAATTTCCCATCTCACAAGATCTGAAGTCAGGGACATATTCATTTTGTGTAGGAAGTTTAATTTATTCGCCACCTTGAACTTGGAAAAACTGACTTGGGTGAAAAGGGTGATGAAGACGAATATTCATATTTTGATTCATTAGTTCATCTTTGCTCCTTGACCAGAGTGAAAACTCACCTAGCGAGTGACTCATTTTTCGCTTTTCACCATTAAGTCAATAGGCAATGTTGCGGCAAATTATCATTTTAACAAAGTTTTAGTAAACATCAACATCAAATAATATCTGCCAGAAGCCGATACACAAGACTGATTAATAATCAGAATATACAGACTGCACTGGGTCTGCGGATACAAATCTACACAGTCACTGGCTGTTTTACTGGCAAACAGACAAAGCTACTTGAGTTCTGGGAAGTAAGGTGTGGGCACCCCCTGTTCATAATATGATTGTTTCCCTGCAGAGCAGTTAGGGACCATCTGACAATTCCTATCCACAGCAGTAAATTTCAATGCATAGAGTCAGGTTTCTTATTAAAATGGTAGACAATTTTTAATTGGTGTATTGCATTAAAGACAGTAAAAAATGTTTTGCCTTTACATTCTCTTTAAGGGGGAAATGATCAATATAAGAACCATAGGCAGAGGCAGCAGGAGGAGATGATCCAGGCACCCAACAATGCAATACATCTCCTCACCCCTTCATGATAACATTATTGACTTGCTGGGAGCAGGGCCAATAGGGTCATAAAAAAGGAGCCACAGGGAACGATTTGAAGTCAGTGTTCCTCGGAGAGAGAGGGAAAGGACTCCTGCACATCAGATCTACGTTTTGGTAAGAATTTTGTAGGAACTTGGAATAGAGTTTTTGTTCTCCAGGTTAGGATGTGTTGCTGCTGTGTTACCATAAAGTTGCCAATTGCCACATGATTACTCTCCAGTGTTCTTCATGCTTGTGTTTCAGCACTGACTGGTTACGTCAATTAAAGTGTGTCTTTCTCGCCCCTTCAAACTCTTGGGCCCACATTCTGACCCCCTTGCTTCTTCAGATGTCTCAGAATTCTATTGTGGTTCAGTTGGGGATTTTTTAGCAAGTGCCTCTTTTATATTTCTTTCAGATTCAGAAACAAAATAAGCAACATCTTGCTCTGTGTAAATATTTTGTGATTTATCTGATATAAGTAATTCTGAAACAACTGGACTTGCTGAGTATTCATTGAAGACGTTTCACTCCTCATCCGAGCAGCTTCTTCAGTACAACTGACTGGTATGGGAAGTTCTCGGCATATAAACTCTTCCACTAATCCAATCACAATGGCACATTGTAACTCTTCAACAAGGTGACATCTGAATTTGATTGTGTGTAGTTACTGTGATGGGATTACTAATGTGTCATGTAACTACTACACACAGGTTTTACTTGTGAGAGTTGTATGAATGGATGTGTGAAGTGTTCTGAAACCGCTTTGGTACTGATGTGAGAACAGCATCGTATGTAGCAGACACGTGATTAACCCATCACTAGTGTTAAACATTTTAAAATGGGATTCTGTTTAAAAGATGGGACATGTAGGCTCATGTCTAGGACATTAGAGGATCTATTTTGTCTTTATTTTGCTTCCTTGGACTTGTGTAATAATAAGTAGCCACTTCCGGCATTTGCACAAACATCTCTAATATAGTGAATAAAGTACCCCCCTACTGTACAATATAAGGATATTATAAGGGGCCGATTTACTAATTCACGTGAATAGATCGAAGTTCGATCGAATTCGATTGAATATCGATCGTAGCATTAATTCGATTGGTCGAAAATGCAAATTTGGCTTATTCAATCATTGAATAGCGAACAATCGATGATCGCATAGATTCGAATGATCGAATATTCGATCATTCGATCATCGAATGATTTAAAATTTAAAAACTATTCGACTGCTACTTCGCCAGATTCAACCTACTGAATTGTAATAGAAGCTTATGGGAAGCGCCCCCATAGGCATCTGAGGCTAAGTCCTGATCGAATAGGATTTGTACGATCAAAGTCTTCGATCGCTTGAATCGTACGAATTATTCGAATGATCGAATAATTCATTCGAACTATCAAAGACTTCGATCGTCGAATGATCGAAGATCAAATAAAATTCAATTAGCATTCAAAAATCGAAAAGGCAAGTTTGGATTGCTTACACTGATGAAGAGACAGTTAAGGGGATATGATCACTATATATAAATAAATAAGAGGATATGATCACTATATATAAATATATAAAAGGATATGATCACTATATATAAATATATAAGGGGATATGATCACTATATATAAATATATAAGGGGATATGATCACTATATATAAATATATAAGGGGATATGATCACTATATATAAATATATAAGAGGATATGATCACTATATATAAATATATAAGGGGGATATGATCACTATATATAAATATATAAGGGGGATATGATCACTATATATAAATATATAAGGGGATATGATCACTATATATAAATATTAATATTTGGTTTCTTTTTCTTTTTGTTTTGATTTAATTTTAATTTTGGGGTTGGATGTTCAACCGAAATAAAAATTGCTTTTTATTTCACCACTAAGTGTACATTTATGTTTAATTTAGACACGGTATTGAGACAGGGAGATTTAGTCCATTATTTGGGGGAGCAGTAAGTTACATAAAGATATTACAGCTGGTTACGTTAGAGGCATGATTATATGCTTTTTGGGTCCTACATTTTAAAATATACTGTTTTATTTTTCGGACAACAGAAGTTGGTAAGCAAATAGGTAATTTCTGGTTAAAAAAAAGTTGCATTATATTGTCCAGAGCTGTAACCCTTTCTTGTCACTGTCTCTAGCACTCCCCCTAGAAGCCTACCTGCTGGAGACCAGGCAAAGCTGGGAGCCCTCTGCTCAATTTGCACTGGTGAGACTGGGAAATCCAGTAGTGCAGTATCTCCACCTAGTGGGCAGAGATGGAAACAGATAGAAGGGTTCCACTGAGAAATAAAATACACACAGATTTGTAGCAGTGATAAACTTTATATAGAATTATAGAAATGCATCAGGGATGTAAAACATTCAATTGCTCCTGTAATGGGGACAAGTCGTCTGTATAGTGAGCTAATACAGTGAATTAAAGTGACAGTCACATTGGTTGAGATAAATGATTGTACAAGTCCCTCTTGTTGTCAGGTAGAGTTGCCTAATACCTCAGTTCCTCCCATTGGAAAGGGTGGTTGTTCCCATGTAGCAGCAAATACTCTAGATCTGCCCTCACACAGGGGCCCCACTAGAGTTGTGACATTTCTCTTCAGTGTCGGACTGTCCCACAGGGATACCAGGAAAACTCCCGGTGGGCCCAGGTGTCAGTGGCCTCTTGCTTCTAACAATTTGGCCTATTTCATGTTCATTCCCTATTTCTTTATGTGGAAAAAAAGCTTAATAATGGAAGAATGAAGAATAGAGTATAGTAAGTAGATCTAAAAGAATAGGAGAATAAAGAAGTTAAGTGAGGAGAGAAGGAATAATAGTTTGGAAAGTTGGGCCCCTGGTTTAAGGTTTTCTGGTGGCCCCTGGCATCCCAGTCCGACACTGTTTCTCTTCCTTTGAAACCAGACAGTGAGTGGAAAGATGATGTAGAAGAGGTGGAGGGATGAAGTCACTGGTTTGGGTGGATGATGTTAAAGAGGTCGATCAATGACATTAGTAGTGATGGGTGAATTTATTCGCCTAGGTCGAATTCGCGGCGAATTCCCGCGATTCGCCGCTGGCGAATAAATTCGCGAATCACCAGCGAAATTTCGCTTGGCGCGACGCAACGTTTTTGACGTGACGCGCCGAAAACTACGCGGCGCGCGCCGAAAACTACGCGACGCGCGCCGAAAACGACGCGACGCGTCAAAGTTGACGCGATGTGCGACAGATGCGCGACAAAATTGACGCGACGGGTGACAAAATCGTCCCGCGACTCGTTTCGCGAATTTTTCGCCGTTTCGCGAATTTCTCTAGAAATTCGCAAAAAATTCGGCGAAGCGAATCTCGGGAGATTCGCCCATCACTAGACATTAGAGGTTGGGGCAGGGATGTGGTTGACACGGATTGGTGGATTCAGAGTTTTTGCCTGGGATCAAGAGTTCTGAGGCTCAATCACATTTGCACAGAGGCCCATGTAATAATAAAAGTGTCCAGGTCAAAACAGGTTTCAACAACCACCTGGTGGCAAGAGCGGTTGTTGATCCCCCTGTGTGTGGGACTCAGTATCTGTCCCAGATGCCTACTGGGAATCCGTGGCTACTTCACTGAATGCAGTCGAGATGTTGGGTGGTGTTGATTTTTTTATAAAGGCTTTATGAATTACATCTTCAGCTTGAGATACAAAATAATCAATATCTTGATCTGTGAGAACATTTTGCTGACTCATGAGATTCACATCTCCCCTCGGAGCAAAAAACTTCTCTAAAAATATATCTGCGGACTTGTGGTTTTTTTCCTCAGCTTTTTTCCAGATTTCAGTTTTTACTTTTGCAAGTATTTTGTCGTGTTGTGTGTAATCCGGCTCACAGCACTCCTCACAGCAGTCCTTAGAGCATACATTCCAGTACTTCTTACAGCACTCCTTAGAGCACTCCTTACAGCATCCTTTAGTGCACATCTTACATATCCAATAGGTGATCATAATCAAGAGAAGCAGCCCCATTCCTATCATCTACAACAAAACAAAGGACAATTCATTAAAGATGTGTGCATTACACATTGGGTACAAGTAACTCTGGTTTAAACCCCACAGATTGACAGTCTGGGCCTGGCCTCATGGGTATTTAATACTCTTATGATTGAGGTCATGCATCATGTAGTGTGTACAACGTGTCTTCTTTTTCAATTATGGATGAATAAAGATTTAAGATGTTTTTAAACCACCTTACGTTCTGCATTGTACAGCATGGGACACTGAAGGTTTCCAGCACCGTCCAGTTGTTTATGAGTTGCCGGTGTTTACCACAAATGCAGTGAGTCAGAGCGGTAACACCAATTTGTTTTCTTTTCTGAACAAGTCACTTTTAACATAATATTAGTGAAATATGAATGCCAACCTAAACCTTTATATCTCAAGAGGGTCTTGGCAATACAAGCAGTGCTCCCTATTATTCCTCTGGACATGACCCAATACCATTTATTTGTTTTCCCTAATGAGCCTGTGTGTGAGGGGAGTTGGGATTTACATGAATTCGGGTGCAATTTACAGGGAGTTTGAGGCTGAATTGTTATTCCCATTATCCCTCTGTGTTTGTGTTATACAACAAGTTGGTGACAAAAAAATATAAACTAAATATATACAGTGAAACCCTGATTTTAAGTTTCCCCACATTTTACATTTTTTATTTGTGGTCCCACCAATTTATAATGCATTTCAATGGATGCATTTCCCTGATTTTAAGTCATATTTTCCCTGATTTACTACAGGAGAACAGGGGGAGAAGTTGCACCAGGGCCTGCTTCCCTCGTGGCAAAACAAAAATTGCATGCACATGTGCCCGGGCCATGCCCAGAACTGCTCGACTGTGATGTGAAAACTCAATCCCCCCACAGAGGGGCAGAGCTGGATTTACACCTGGGAGGGGAGTGAGGGCTTTGATCGCCAGTACACAGCCTGCTTGCTCTCCTGACCTCCATCAGCCCCATCTGATTGAAGAGTTGACCTACCTGGTGGCAGGTGATGGGGGCAAGTTGGGTGAGCAGAACCTAGCCCTAACATTAACTAGTCCTACCATTCTGATCTTCCCCTCTTACTCAGACCTCCTGCCTAATCTTTCACTCCTAGAGTGAGTTATTACAGGTGATAGCCCTACCTTAATGATCTTTTTCTACTGAGACCTTCTGCCCAATCCTATCTGTCACTCCTAGAGTAAGTTATTGCAGGAACTGCTCCACCCATACTCCACCTTACTGATCTTCTTCTCCTACTGCAACTTACTGCCTTACCCTATCTGTCACTTCTAGAGTGAGTTATTACAGGAGCTAGTCCTCACATTAACTAGTCCTACCTTACTGATCTTCTTCTACTGAGACCTCCTACCTGATCCTATCTGTCACTCCTAGAACGAGTTATTACAAGGGCTAGCCCTCACAATAGGGCAGAGACACACGTTGCGATTCGGGGAGTTTAGTTGACCTGGTGATCTCCCTGAACTGCCTTCCTGACAGCTAGAATTTTTATAGCTGGTGGGATGACACTCTGTGCGGAAACTTCGGGCGACTTCAGAAATTGAAGCACTCTAAGTGCCATCCCACCGGTGATTTTCCTTACTGAACTTCTCCTACTGAGACCTTCTGCTTAATCCTATCTGTCTCTCCTAGAAAGAGCTAACCCTCACATTTTCTGGTTTTACCTCACAGATCACCTCCTACTGAGGCCTCTACACCATCTACAGATAGAGTCACTTGGATTTGTGTGTTAAATCTGTTGTGACTCAGGGTTAATTGAAGAAACTGTGTTATCTAAAGTTATCTTAACTCATTTAATGCATTTAACCTTTTCATTAGCATACCAAAGCTCCATTGTTTTCAATGGTGAACTCTTTAATTGGATGGGATGCTGTGACACAATATTCTGAGCTAAGTGGGATAAATGAGATAAATGAGTTAAGTTATTCTGTGTCAAATGCACAATCCAAAGTGACTGCATCTGTATTCCAAGTGGTATTCATATTGAAACTTGGTTTATCTGCTATATTATTGATTGACACCCTTGTCCTACTGCAAACTCCTCCCTTCCCCAGGCAATTACTAGCCAATGAAAAGGGACCCTGCATCTGAAGTTCAGTAAAACATTTCATACTATACAGCACTTGAGCCTAATGTCATTTTTGTCCCAACTGTGCAGATTCACAATAAGTCTAGTTGTTTCTTCTGTTGCATCAACCCCCTAAGAGCTCTTTGCACTGTCCCATACTTATATAACACATGTATGGCACATCATTATGGACCCTGAGTAAAACATTAGCTTTTATGAATATGATACAGAATACTTTTTTTATACATGAACCCACTGAGTGACCCTCCATGCCGTTGCTGTGATGTTGAATAAAATGACAGTTTGCATTAGGCCAAGGTGCATCATTGTATAATAGGTATAAATACATAGACATCTATGGGGGTGCCCTCTGCACCTCCTGAAAGCAGGGATTTGGGATTCATATAACACAACAGAAAAGAGACCTGCCAGATAAAAGCCAGATAAAATATGGTGCCAACCTGAACTTTGCCATTGTGTAACTTATAGGCAGGAATGACCCCTGTGGGCATCTGTAACCTCTCACCTGTGCAATAACTCTGGCATGTTGGCAGCCCCACCACTGGCTTTTTCTATCATCCATAATATGTCTGGTAACAAACTCAGCCCAATGAAAACACTTCATGGGCCTCTGTTTTATGTGGAGGGGAGTTCAATGTGGAAAGAAATAAAATCATGGCTTGTCAGTGGAGAAATCTAAAATGAGAGTTTTTAACACTATTAAGGGGTCGTTCACCTTCCAAACACTTTTTTCAGTTCAGTTGTTTTCAGATTGTTCCCAAGAAATAAAGACATTTTTTAATTACTTTCTATTATTTATTTTTTACTGTTTTTCCAAAATCTAAGTGTAAAGTTGAATGTTGGTGTCTGTGGTGTTAGAGTCTGGGGCAGATCAGTAATTCAGGTACAGACTCTAAACTGATACAATTCTGCAACATTTAGTTGATCCATTTCTCAGCAGCATCTCTGGAGTATTAGCAACTATTGTATCAATTCTAACAGCTGCCTGTAATGAAACCCACAGATTCTGCTCAGCAGGGACAAACATAAGAAATGGATCAACTAAATGTATCAGTTTAGTACAGTTTATTTCTCAGCAGCATCTCTGGAGTATTAGCAACTATTGTATCAAGTCTAACAGCTGCCTGTAATGAAACCCAGGGATTCTGCTCAGCAGGGACAAAGATAAGAAATGGATCCATTAAATGTATCAGTTTAGAGCAGCTGCTTTAGAAGGTGAAAAATGACACTTTACACTTCAATATTGGAAAAACGGTTACAAATAGAAAATAGACAGTATTTGGAAAAAGTCGTTATTTCTGGTGATCTATCTGAAAACAAGTTGTTGTAAGGTAAACAACCCATTTAACACAGATATATTATTGTTGTTATTATTATTAGCTGAATATTGTAAAACCTGACACTCCAGCTGCCAAAGGACCAGACAATGGGGAAAATCATATTCTAATATCAGAACATAAAAAGGTGAGTTTTGGGGTTCCACAATCATCAGTCAATCAGTTTTGTTGGGGGTGCAGTGGCCCCTGAAGGGGTCCTAGTATTAATTACCTGAGATAATGCAGAATACCATGTTGGTTTTGTAGGTACAGGTTCTGTAGGTACAGGTTCTGTAGGTACAGGTTTTGTAGATACAGGTTTTGTAGATACAGGTTTTGTAGATACAGGTTCTGTAGATACAGGTACAGGTTTTGTAGATACAGGTTTTGTAGGTACTGCCTCATATGGATGGAACATGCAATCGAAATATCTTCCATCAATCAAAACAACAACGATCCACATCATTGAAGGTATAAAACATCTAAAATTAAATTTTTTCCTCTTGTTGGGGGTGTCACATCCCTCTCTAGAAAAACAAGGACAGTACAGAGTAAAGAACACAGCTGGAATGGACACAAAAATAGGGATTGTGATGAGAATTTGTGATATCTTCCCCTCTGGGCACGTGAACTGCAACTCGACCATCTCCTCTATCACTATGAATAGTAAAGTCATGAAAGTGATCTGTATACCGGCCTGGGTCGTCAATAAACAGATGAATTTGGTTATATTTGCCATGGCTTGTAGAGGTAAAAACAAGGAGGCAGGAGAGATACAACACTCTCTGAAAAGCCACAGAAAGAATGAAAGTGAATGAGGATTCTTGTCTTGTCTTTGTATGAATTTTACAGTTTACACCCTCATTGCTTTTGGATTCTTTCTTTATACAGGAGGAGGGACCAGTTCCATAATGTAGCTCCCATCATTCCCAGCTTCAGTCATGTGATCCCAGTGGTGACCAATGAAAAGGGAAACCATTTGGGAGTTACATAACCCTAATACTGCCCCCCCCCGAGCCTGGAGAGAAACCCCCAAATACTCATAGTGAATGAGAAGAACTTGCACAGTAAGAGAAATGATATGGTAGAAACTAGCAGGGAGAAAGGAATACTATGAGAT
This sequence comes from Xenopus borealis, assembly GCA_024363595.1. NCBI lineage: Eukaryota > Metazoa > Chordata > Amphibia > Anura > Pipidae > Xenopus > Xenopus borealis. The sequence goes on along the minus strand of CM044433.1, from coordinate 182,335,411 downwards.
GCCAGAGATACTAAACAGAGTTGCACTGACCCACTAAGATACCACAGAAAAATCCTTGTAAGATCCAGACCTATTGGTCCTTGTCACCCACCATCAAGCAAAGCCAACAGTACATCTGCTGCAAGCAAAGAACACACAGTCAGAGTTTCAGCAATGGAGAGAGTCAGTGATTTTACTGGCATGTATGTGGTTAATGTGCTCATTACCCATTTTCTGCAGTGATCTTTCTAGCATATCTGAGGATAATATGCTCAACACCTGTTTTCTGCAGTGATCTAATTGACAGGTTCATATGCTCATTATTACCAGTGTTGCCCTCCCTAATGCATTATTAATTCATCCCCAAGCTCAAGCCCTGGTTTAAGTCCACCAAGCCTTGCTCTGGTACCTAAGAATGAATTGTTCTGGTACCTAAGAATTAATTGGCTCATTTCTCATTTAGGTGGGCAGTCACTTGTCTCAGATATCTGTTATTTCTTTCCTCTTTCTGCTCCTAACGGTACATATCTAGACCTCTGGTATCTCCTTTCCATTAAATATTGCAGTGTATTATGGGAAGCTCAGGGTTTCAGTTGTGATGAGAGGATACTTTACAAATAGCATTGGGATTTATTGAAGCCAGCAGCGATGATTTCTAGAGATTTCTGCTTGCCCCCATTGTATCTACTGCCAACTACCAACTCAGATCTTGCTATGGGGGTAATGAATTGGCTGAGGGGGGGTAAATACTAAAATAACACTTAATAAAAAGGAATTTGAAGACTGACCATTTGCTCCGCAGGAATTTAAACACTAGTGGAGTTGCTCTTCCCAATCAGAGCCATTCATTGATGTATTCAGCCAATCATCATTCCTTTACCTGATTCCTCCCAATAAAGAGAAGTTTTAAAAAGAATAATCAAACTCAGCTGATGTGTCATAGAAAGATATGAATCTTAGTAGTGATGAGCAAATTTGCAAAGAAGTCAATAGACGTCAACATTTAACACACATCAATTTTTTATGAGCGTGACAGTTTCCTCACTTTTTCTTGTGGGAATTTTTTTGTCTCTGCAGCTTTTTTGTCCAGATGCATTAAAGTCAATGGGTGTTTTTTCTTACATTGACTTTTTTGTCTCTGCAACATTTTTTGTAGCAGAAACCCCTTGGCTGGCGAAAAAAACTAGCTCATCACTAATTTTAGACTTAATAGTCCGTATTTCCCAACGTGTTGGATTTGTGACCATTATTATGTAAGTTAGTTTTTCAGATTTTTTGCATCCAACATTCCATGAGAAGGGTGGGTGCCTCAACTGGCTTCACCTTTGATGGAGTTATTCATTTTGCAGTTTTAGGGAGTAGATCATAGAGATCTTGGATGATGTGTTTTAGCTGTGGCAGAACTACTAAGGAATCAGACCCAGTGGCTGCAAGAGCAGGGACATTGA
>CM044433.1:182277830-182295485 GCA_024363595.1 Xenopus borealis | reverse complement strand
CAAGATGGAGACGGTAGGACAAGATGGAGAATGTAGGACAAAATGGAGACAGCAGGATAAGATGGAGGCTGTAGCTGTAGGACAAGATGGCAACAGTAGGACAAGATGGAGACTGTAGGACAATATGGAGACCGTAGGAAAAGATGGACACAGTAGGACAAGATGAAGAGAATATGGCAAGATGGAGACAGTAGGACAACATAACACAGTATGGCAAGATGGAGACCATAGGACATGATGGAGACAATAGGACAAGATGGAGAAAGTAGGAGAAAATGGAGACAGTAGGCCAAGATGGAGACAGTAGGACAAGATGGAGACAGTAGGACAAGATGGAAACAGTAGGACAAGATGGAGACAGTAGGACAAGATGGAAACAGTAGGACAAGATGGAGACAGTAGGGGAACATGGCAGTAGTAGGTTGAAATAGAGAAAGTAAGGCAAGTTGGCAGCAGTAGGATACCATGGAAATAACATGTAGAGGTAGGATAAGATAGCAATATAGTAGAGCAAAATGGAAACATGCAGATATGATGGAGCCTGTAGAATTAATAAAATAGTACAGTATAGAGAAAGTAGGGAAGGATACAATAGCAATCATTAGACAAGATGAAGATAGTAGTTCACAATGGGAATAGTAAGACAATATGACAGGTCAGAGAATGCCAAGATGATGACACAAGTAAAATATGGAGACAGTAAGGCAAGATGGCTCAAGTTTATTTTTATTTATTTACTCCCATATTATTTATATTTACTATTATTATTTACATTTTTGCACAACATTACTGACATTTTACAACATTCCTATTGGTCCCTGCCCCAGCCATCTTATAATTTTAGGTCCCTATCACATTGCCATTAGTCTTGCCCCAGTGATCTTACAATCTAAGGTCCCTATCACATTTCCATCAATCCCTGCCCCAGTGAGCTTACAATCTAAGGTCCCTATCACATTTCCATCAGTCCCTGCCCCAGTGAGCTTACAATCTAAGGTCCCTATCACATTCCCATCAGCCCCTGCCACAGTGAGCTTACAGTCTAAGGTCCCTGTCACATTCCCATAAGCCCCTGCCCCAGTGAGCTTACAATCTAAGGTCCCTATCACATTCCCATCAGCCCCTGCCACAGTGAGCTTACAATCTAAGGTCCCTATCACATTCCCATCAGCCCCTGCCACAGTGAGCTTACAATCTAAGGTCCCTATCACATTCCCATCAGCCCTTGCCCCAGTGGAGTTTACAATATATGATCCCAATCACATTTCCATCAGTCCCTGTCCCATTCATCTTATAATTTAAAGTCCTTATCACAACTCCATTAGTCTCTGCCCCAGTGAGCTTACAATCTAAGGTCCATATCACATTCCAATCAGTCTCTGTCCAAGTGAGCTTACAATCTAAGGTCCCTGTCACAGTCATGTGTGGGTGGGATTAAATGCAGGACCCCAGCACTGTAAAGAAGAAGTACTCCCCAGTGAGCACTGCCTTTAAAGGGATACTGTCATGGGAAACATGTTTTTTTCAAAACACATCAGTTAATAGTGCTGCTCCAGAAGACGTCTGCACTGAAATCTATTTCTCAAAAGAGCAAACAGATTTTTCTATATTCGATTTTGAAATATGACATGTGGCTAGACATTTTGTCAATTTCCCAGCTGCCCCTGGTCATGTGACTTGTGCCAGCACTTTAGGAGGGAACTGCTTTCTGGCAGGCTGTTGTTTTTCCTTCTCAATATAACTGAAGGAGTCACAGTGGGACCTGGATTTTACTATTGAGTGTTGTTCTTAGATCTACCAGGCAGCTGTTATCTTGTGTTAGGGAGCTGTTATCTGGTTACCTTCCAATTGTTCTGTTGTTAGGCTGCTGGGCGGGGGAAAGGGAGGAGGGTGATATCACCTCCAACTTGCAGTAAAGAGTGATTGAAGTTTATCAGAGCACAAGTCACATGACTTGGGGCAGCTGGGAAACTGACAATATGTCTAGCCCCATGTCAGATTTCAAAATTAAATAAAAAAAAATCTGTTTGCTCTTAAGAAATGGATTTCAGTGCAGAATTCTGCTGGAGCAGCACTATTAACTGATGCGTTTTTAAAAAAATAATTTTTTCCTATGACAGTATCCCATTAAGTAAAAATATAAATCCACATAAAGCAATTTTGCCCAACCCTTGTGGAAATTCAGAGTAGCTGCAAAGTCCATTTATCTCTTACAGGAATCCCGTGAGCTAACCTGTATTGCTACTGTAAGTCTTCAGGATGATATTCAATTTCCTTTCAGGAATTCAGTGCGTTTGGTAATCAGAAAGGTTCAGTATGCTCCGGAGAGACCTGGGCCCCAGCCAATGGCCGAGACCACCAGACAGTTCCTTATGTCTGACAAACCCTTACACCTGGAAGCCTCCCTCGATAAAGAGGTACATGAACTTCACGTCAGTGACTACTCTATGGTTTGGACATCACAGTATTTCTTCAGAATCTCCCTATAACCCACAAAGAAAGCACCTTCCCTATAGAATTCAGCACTCGTAATTTATAATAAAATTAATTTTATGTATATTAACATTTTCCTATTAAGTATATTACCAATTAAAGGGCAAGGAAAGGCAAAGAAATAAAATCCCATTTTTACTTTCTTTAATGAAAAAGAAATCTATCTCCAATATACTTTAATTAAAAAATGTGTACTGTTTTTATAAGAAACCTGACTGTATGCAGTGAAATTCTCCCTTCATTTAGTGCTGTGGATAGGAATTGTCAGACGGTCCCTAACTTCTAGCAGGGAAACAATCATAATTATGAACAGCAGGGGGAGCCCCCGCCTTACTTACCAGCCATGCAGAACTCAAGCAGCTTTGTTTTTTGATCATTTATGATGATCCCTAAGAAGCCCAGACCACACTGAGCATGTGCACAGTCTTGGTCTTGCAAAGATGTATAACAAAGTTACAAGATGACAGCCCCTTGTGGCCAACTTTGAAAGCATAAATCATTTGTTTGATTAGGCTTGTGGTGCAGTAAGTTCATGTTTATGTTTAGTATACAAAATACACCATTTCTACCCTTATTCTATTTTACACTTTCCTTGCCCTTTAACATTTCCTTCTTAAGTATAAAAAAGGGAATTATATATATATATATATATATATATATATATATGTGTGTATGGCTGAGATTACCCAATGGCACAGTTCTTTCAGAATTATTGATATGGTTATTTCATCTTCATACATAATACAGGCATGAGATCTGTTTTCTGGAAACCCATTATCCAGAAAGCTCTGAATTAGGGGAAGGGCATCTCCCATAGACTCCGTTTTAATCAAATAATTCCAGTTTTTAAAAACGATTTCCTTTTTTCTGTGTAATAATAAAACAGTAGCTTGTACTTGATCCCAACTAAGATATAATTAATCCTTATTGGAAGCAAAACCAGACTATTGGGTTTATTTCATGTTTAATGGATTTTCTAGTAGACTTAAGGTATGAAGATCCAAATTACAGATAGCTTTCTGGATAACAGGTCCCATACCTACATATTATTTAATACAGGTATGGGACCTGTTATCCAGAATGCTCAGAACCTGGCGTTTTCCAGATATTTCCCTTGAAGGGGCCTTTAGGTTAAGTTTTATTATGTTGTACAATGACCCATTTTAACAACTATTCGCTTGGTCTTCATCTTTTCTTTTTTATAGTTTTTGAATTATTTACCTTCTCCTTCTGACCCTCTCCAGCTTTCAAACAGGGGTCACTGACCCCATCTAAATAACAAATGCTCTGTAAGGCTACAAATGTATTGTTATTGCCACTTTTTATTCCTCCTCTTTCTATTCAGGCCTCCCCTATTCATATTCCAGTCTCTTATTCAAGTCAGTGCATGGTTGCTAGAGCATTTTGGACCCTAGCAACCACATGGCTAAAATTACTGGAGAGCTGTTGAATAAAAAATGAAATAACTAAAAAAACCACAAATAATAAAAAATGAAAACCAATTGCAAATTGTCTCACAATATCCCTCTCTACATTATACTAACAGTTGATGCAAAGGGGAACAACCCTGTTGTTAAGTCTACTAGAAAATCATATAAACATGAAATAAAGCCAATAGGCTGGTTTTGCTTCCAATAAGGATTAATTATATCTTAGTTGGGATCAAGTACAAGCTACTGTTTTAATTAATACACAGAAAAAGGGAATTTTTTTTATTTTTTTTTAATTTGAATTATTTAGATAAAATGGAGTCTATTGGAGGCAGCCGTTCCATAATATGGAGCTTTCTGGATAAGAAGTTTCCTTTGGCTCATGTGAATGGGGTTCTTTAAATGGCACCAACATGGCCCCTCAATTCTTAATTTACTAGGTAGAAAAAGTATCTCTCTTACTCTCTCTGTTCCTCCCCACAGAATAATTAATTCTGAATCATTCACAGATATATTATCATGGTGAACCCATCAATGTCAATGTTCATGTTACAAACAACACAAACAAGACTGTGAAAAAGATAAAAATTTCAGGTAAGTTTGCCCAAAGGCACCATTATTATCCTCCATAAAAAGAAGAATTATTGTCAATGATTTTGTGTGTAACGTTGTACTTATTCTCTGAATTGACAGTTGTTTTCCCTTGACCGTATAATGTGTAAATCACTATTTTTGCACAAACGCTTTGTCTCACAATTTGTTTCCCTTCCCACAACCCCGGCCACCTAGTGTTTGGTTATGTTGTGTCTTTGTTGTGCCATAAAATCTAGAATTATTCTTCCATGGGTTTCTGCCACCACTTTTTTGTAGCCAGGATTTATGACTAATACGTGGAAGCTCTGTAACTACAAGGGAATTATTTGATCTGTAGATTCATGTGTTGAGTTTTTTCCACAGTTCGCCAGTATGCTGACATTTGCCTCTTCAACACTGCCCAGTACAAGTGTCCTGTTGCTGTTGAAGAAGCTGAGTAAGTAAACCTGTACCACCTCGAAAGGAAGGCACCACGGGGAAATATTTGTCCTTGAAGACACATTAAGACACAAGTTCATTATGTCACAGACAGACCGTACTCCGATGGTTATGTACAAGTTACAACCATTGGCTTGTAGACCAGATCTGAATAAATGGATACGGCCATCGTTTCCACAAGGAATTTAGGAATTAGTTCCCTATCTTGTGTTTTCTACATGGCTGGGATTGCCCAAGATGACAGCTCTGGCTAGAGCTGTACATACTTCTAAGAGCAAAAGTTTCTTAGATAAAATTTACAGAGGTCGCATGTAGAAGAGACATTTGTAAAAGGGAGGTGAAAAGAAGACATTTGTTGAGGTGATCCAAAAAAGATAGAGGAGGCATTTGTAGAGGGGATATGTATAGGAAATGTGAAAAGAAGACATTTAGAGAGGGGACATTCGAAGAGGGGACATGTAGAGGAAATGCTCAAACATTTCTGAGGGGACCTGTAGATGAGACATGCAGAAAATACATTTGGAGAGGGGTCATGTATGGGAGATGTGTAAAGAAGACATATTGAGAGAGGACATGCAGAGGAGACATTTGAAGAGGGGACATGTAGAGGAGACATTGAGGGGACATGTAGAGGAGACATTGAGGGGACATGTAGAGGAGACATCTGAAGAGGGGACATGAAGAGGAGACATTTGAAGAGGGGACATGTAGAGGAGACATTGAGGGGGCATGTAGAGGAGACATTGAGGGGGCATGTAGAGGAGACATTGAGGGGACATGTAGAGGAGACATTGAGGGGGCATGTAGAGGAGACATTTTGAAGAGGGGACATGTAGAGGAGACATTTGAAGAGGGGACATGTAGAGGAGACATTTTGAAGAGGGGACATGTAGAGGAGACATTTGAAGAGGGGACATGTAGAGGAAATGTTCAAAGATTGAAGAGGGCCCTTGTAGATGAAACATTTAAAGAAAAAATGTGTAAAGGGGAGATGTACAGAAGACATTTGTAGAAAGGAGATGTGTGAAGATGACATTTGGAGAGGGAACATGCAGAGGAGACATTTGAAGAAAGGACATGTAGAGGAAATGTTCAAAGATTGCAGAGGGGACTTGTAGATGAGACATGTAGATGAGACATTTGTAGAGGGGACATTTGAAAATGGAACATGCTCATTCAGAGGAATGTTCAAAGATTGCAGAGGGGAGTTGTGTAGAGAAGACATTTCTGCAGGGGACGTTTAGGACATTTTTAGAGAAATGAACAGAGGGGACATTTGTAGAAGGGGCATGCAGAAGAATATGTATAGATAGCTAAAACTGAATATTCACGAAAGAAAAGTAGCCCAACCTGGACGGTGGATGCCAGCACTACAATGGACCCCAGAACTGCTTTGTTGTTTGTATGATTTTAATATTATTTATTTAGATTACTAATGATTATGTGTCTTTATAACATTCAACACTAGTTACATTTGGCTGTAAGAATTGTATTCTCTCTTTCCAGTAATGACGTTGTTGCTCCAAGTTCCACGTTCTGCAAAGTCTACACACTGACGCCATTCCTTGCCAATAACCGAGAGAAGCGAGGCCTGGCCTTAGATGGGAAGCTCAAGCACGAAGATACTAATCTGGCTTCTAGCACACTGTGAGACATCTTCTCCATTCTCTACCACAAATGTGTTGAATAGATCGTTATTTTAGAATAGGTTATTCGATCAGTCGAATAAATCATTCGTTCATTCGAATGATTTGTACGATTTGAACGATCGAAGACTTCGATCGTACGAATCCTATTCGATCAGGACTTAGTCTCAGAAGCCTGTGGGAGTGCTCCCATAGGCTTCTATTGCAATTCGGTAGGTCCAATCTGCCGAAGTAGGCAATCGAATAAACGTTAAAATTAAAATCCTTCGCTGGTCGAATGATTGAATGGTCGAATATTTGTTCATTCGACTCTATTCGAATTTATTCGATCGTTCACCCATTCCCTATTCGATGATCGAATATGCCAAAATTCACATATTCGACCAAATACGAATAAATCCTACGTTAGAAATTCGATCGAATTCGTTCGAACTTCGAATCCTTCACGTGAATTTTGTAAATTGGCCCCTTACAGTGTAGAAGGTTAAACAAAAGATGAAGGAAGCAATGTTGAACAACACTCATTATTATCTATTTTTGTGACTTTAACCTTTATAAGCTTTATACTGGCAGAGAAAACATGTAGCATTTTATCATAATCCACAGAAAATGGAAACTTCTCTTAATATTATTCAGTTATTCCTGACAACATTTGAAATCATCGTCTTATCTCCCCAAGGCTAAGAGACGGAGCCAACAAAGAAATCCTGGGCATCATTGTCTCATATAAAGTCAAAGTCAAGCTGGTTGTTTCTCGGGGAGGGTAAGTTCTTTAGAATATCAATATCTTCCTATAATATTCAGGCGGAAACATATTGTTTCCAGTTCCATTGTCTCAGTTCAATATGGTATTAAATATAATATGAAATAATGTTGTATTGTCTACTTAATCATAATGCTGGGGACACACAGATGTGCAGTTCTCCCAGGTTGGGCCAATTTGATGGAACTAGCTCACTGAGGATCTCTCTAGGTACCCTAGTCAAGGACTGGCTTGGCATTCACTGGTATGAGATGGGAAGGGGTGGGTGAATCAACCAGCAGTCCCCTGTGATGTCACTAGTGATTTCATGAAATTAACAAGAACCACAAGGATGAATCATTCATCTTTTATGGACATCTGCATTTCTGTTGTCCCTGATTAGTATAGGAGTGCTCCTATGTGACAACACCTTCCATTGTTCTTGTAACCAAATAAGGACCTTGTTGGGCACTTTTGAAAACTTTCTGTTTGTATTTAAACAACTTGGATTTTCCCTGTCTGGTCCCAACCTAAGGCACCATGCACATTAAATGTAGGACTCCTGACAGTAATTATAAAGAATCTTGTCTAGGGCAAGCAGGTCATCCAACATTTATATCTCTGATACATGATATATGCAACCATCATGGTTATTACAACGTGTGTTCTCAAGGAAAATCCCAGATATTCTTTGGTGACCATAAATACTGTGAATATTATTATACTACCCTGGAGTTGTAATAGTTTTATGATAGTATAGGTTTTGGCCCACCTGAGCTCCAGGTTATATTGTGTTGGCAGTTGCCCCTTTCTGTCACCTCCTCTGTAGGGAGAAGGTGCACAGATCAGCACACTGCCTGCGTGGATTAGCCACCCTTGGTAGTCCAACATGCACTGAGTTGCACTGAGCTACTAAAACACACACAGGAAGGCCAAATTGTGATACAAAACTGATGCTCTGGGGAATCAGCTGGAAATGTATCAGCCCTATGACTAAGGTGGTCATTGTCAAAGTATATAAAAATAAATATATTTTATATAACTAAAGCAATATTCTGTTGTGGTAGGTCATTTTTAAAAGCCATGGGCATTGCCACTAACCATAACTCCCTGTCACAAAAATTTGGAAAATTGTGCCACCATATGAGGTTTGTGTGTTGACCTGAGATGCAGAATGTAGTTGAATTTTGCATCAACCCTTTGAGTAGCATGACAATGTATTGTAAATCGGCCAGACTATTTTTCCTGAAATATAATAGCTTTAATAATTGTTGCTGTAATATGATTATTGGATATTTACTCATATCGGGATCTACCAGTAGATCTTGTGCCGGTGAGTACAGCATGGCTGTCCAGGATTCACAAAAAGTTTCATTGGCTCATCATTCTGGGTTCTTCCCATCATTTATATTTTTAATGAAATGGAAGAATGGGTGTTGTTTGTGTAAATGCAACACTATCTATCAGTGTCATGCAGTGAAGTAACATTGTCTATGGCAGCGTAACTCAAGGTGAGACACCCCAATGACAAAACTTCCCTAAAAGTAATCCAAACATTGTCTTTTCTTCTAAATGCAGCCACATTCTAACAAAAAGTTTACAGCTTTGCATTATAGTTTCAGTAAACTACCATTAGTTAATAGTAAGTACATAATCATTATATTAAAAACCCAATACAAAGCTGTACTCTAATTGCCCCCCTCAGTGGGGTTCTCATTCTGAAAAGCTGTGGATGCCAATTTTCAGGAAAACAATGTCCAAGCAGAATAATAAATTATTTAATTGGTCCCTAATGGGAAAAGACAATATCTGCTGATAATTAGGATTAATTGACTCTACAAATGGAGAGGTGCTGCTTAGGATACTGGGTTCCAGGAAAGTAAAAGCTCCTTTTATGTTCTGTTTTCCGATCAGACAGTGAAAGAAATGTTTCCATGAAATCCACTTTCCTTATAATACAAACAGTCTCTGGAGTTGGAGAGACAGATAATTGCTCGGCCGTTGATGGTACTTAGTCAGTGTCATTTCCATGAGAGGTCGGAATTGTACTGAGGCTTTGCTGAAGGTCAAAGAAAGTGAACTCCCTATTCATGGCCGGCACTTTGTGTTTGTTAAGCTCTAAATGCAAGTACTCCCTGAGTACGCTGAGTAGAAGATAGCAGATTAATGTGTACTCTCCCTAAGTGTGCTTTAGTTTGAAGGCAAATATAACATGAAACATTATCATTTGGGCATATGTTGGCATACAGAATACAATATAAGGATAAAGCTTACTTTGTTGAAGCTGCCATATTGTGTGGTGGTGTGCTTAGAATAACCTTTCTTTGGAACAGAATTGGTATCTTTATAAGGGCAACCTGGGACACCATCAGGGGTACAGAGTACTGCAAGAATGGGTCCCATGGAAGGAGCAAGGCTTGTAGGCATGGGTAGGGATTGGGTGGATTGTGGGTGGGGTTAATAGTTAATGGGATACTGTCTTGGGAAAAATAATGATACTCCAGTAGACGTCTGCCCTGAAATCCATTTCTCAAAAGAGCAAACAGATTTTTTTTTATATTCAATTTTGAAATCTGATATGGGAATAGACAGTTTGTCAATTATCCAGCTGCCCCTAGTCATGTGACTTGTGCCAGCACTTTAGGATGGAACTGCTTTCTGGCAGGCTGTTTTACCTTCTCAATGTAACTGAATGTATCTCAGTGCTACATGGGTTTTAACCAATGAGTGCTGTTCTTAGATCTACCAGGCAGCTGTTATCTTGTGTTAGGGAGCTGCTGTCTGGTTACCTTCCCATTGTTCTGTTGTTAGGCTGCTGGGGGGTGATATCACTCCAACTTGAAGTACAGAAGTAAAGAGCGACTGAAGTTTATCAGAGCACAAGTCACATGATTTGCGGCAGCTGGGAAATTGAATATATGTCTAGCCCCAGGTCAGATTTCAAACTGAAATATAAAAAAATATGTTTGCTCTTTTGAGAAATGGATTTCAGTGCAGAATTCCACTGGAGCAGCACTATTAACTGATGATGAAGAAAATATTTTTTCCCATGACAGTATCCCTTTAAGGAGTGGTAGGATTGCCACCTGTCCAGTTTTCACCCGGACAGCCCAGCTTTTCCAGAGGGCTGTCTGGGTGAAAACTGCCTGCCCAGATTTCCAAATTAGATAATCCGGACAGGGTTTTAAAATGACTGGTGCGGTTATCAGCCAATTGGCGATTGCCACATCGAAACTCCACCCCTGATGTCACAGACACACCCCTGGACCATCATCCACCCCCACCTCCTGACATCATCTGCCCACCCCTGACATCATCAGTCCTGTCCAGTGCTACCACTCTGCAGAAGGTGCCAGTCCTAAGGAGTGGCCAGGGCGGAGCAGGAGGCTGATTGTGCATGGTTTATTTTTTTTAATTACGCCCCTTTTAAAGGAATTATTCAGTATAAAAATAAAAACTGGGTAAATAGGCTGTGCAAAAACAAATGTTTTCCATATAGTAAGTTCTGGCTTTTATGTTAGACATCCAGTCACTCCAGCCTTTATACATTACATTTTTGGCTAAATAACTATATTTGATACATTTTTTTTATTTTTTAATATAGTAACTATGAGTCATCTAATGGTCGGAGGAGTAAATGCCAATTCTAGGTTACAGTACAAATGCAGACATTTCCTATCCATGGTATTGCGGACTTCGGTTAATGTCTTGGGCCTCATATATGTATATATGTACAAGGCTCATATCATAAAGAACCAAATCTGGATCATGCATACAAGCCGTTAGGTTCCATGCATGCACTTGCAGCTTGACTAATTCTCTAATCTACTTTGACTAATGCCAGCATTTTGGGAGACCTTGCATCAAGGTAATACTTAACTCTTTGCTAGCCATGCTCATGCATTACATCTCTGTGCATTTGTCTTGTAACGCCAAGTCTTTCTTCACAGACCATCATAAACCTGTTGGCCATTGGCCCGACGTTGCTTTTTCATTGCCATCCCAAAGAATTTCTAACTCGGTGAAGTTCCCATTAGGATTTTCTAAGTAGGGTTCACATTAGGGTTTTCTCAGTAGGGTTCCCATGAGGATTTTCTCTGTAGGGTTCTCATTATGGTTTTCTCAGTAGGGTTCTCGTTATAGTTATATTCAGTGGCTAGACAACACAAAAATTACCAACTTGAGTTTCTCCTACTTCTCTGCCTACAGAGATATCCCCCAAAGCATTGATTTTAAGACACTGTAGTTTTTTCTGTAGATTGTAATTGGGCATGAAGAACTTGGCTACAGCTAAACCCTCCCAAGACAAGAATCCCTACCACTTGATTTTGGTGCATTATCTTCTTCCAGGGGCTGTAGAAACCTTATAATCAAGTTGTCGTTCTTAAATCATGACATTAATATAATATTTAACATTCAGGTTGTACAATTCATGTACTTATGGCAGAGGTGCTAGTTCCAAGAGGAATGAAATTGTGTCCCTTAGGGCTTATCCAAAGGGCATGTGCCCCTCTACTATAATAGGGTAATGGTTTTGCTTTGAACCTTGCCTTGGGTGAAAAATTTGGAGTATCTCTGTCAGGTGAGAAGAAGCCATAGGCAGATAGTAAGTACAGGGAACCCTTGGACATTTTGCTCCTAGTATTCACTATCTTCCATGTCCCTCCAGGGGATGCCACCAACATACCACTCCCTCTGTAAACAGTAAGGCACAAGTCTTTGCACCCCATTTAAAACTAAACTGAAGACTGTTCATTGTTCCTTGTCTGAATTACATCCCTATCCCTAGCTCTGTTCACTAGCCCCAATGTGAACTGAACTAAAGACCCCAGTGCCACAAGGCTGCAGTCTTGCCCCCCCCCCCCAATCCCAGACACCCCCCAACCTGGTTCTTTATCTATAAAATAACATCCATCGTAATTAGAAGTTTCTTGAATGGGAATTTTCTGTATTCTCTCTTCCTCCCCTTTGATCTCTTCCCTTCTTTTTATATGATACTGACAATGTTTCTCAGCCTGGAAGTCTGCTCCTGTGTCTCACCCTTCATCAGACTTAGAATGAAGGTTACAGGGGTCAGCAATTTAACTAAAAATGTCTATATTTACTTGGCCTTCACAGAGCACAAGTACAAATACTTTTGTTTCCAGGTCCTGTAGACATATCAGCTTGTGCTGTGTTGGGGATCAAGGGCTCTCACTACTATACAAAATATTTTGCAATATTTTTCACTGTTCATGCAGTGGTGGTGCCATACTGCTTGATTTTTATTATTCCTGCATCTTGTACATCTGCGTTGCATGCTCCGCATTCTGTGTCTGCTTCACTTACTTCTCACTGGAGAACGTGGCATCTTTGTTGTTTATCTTCTCATTATTATATTGTGGGTATATAATGGAAATCCTTTATGTGACAGTTGCAGGTTTGTGTAGGGAGGTCTGACACAAATCTTTGCGCGATTTTTAAAAAGAAAACAATTCTTGGAACTCTGTTCTTTTATCTTGATCAAAAAGGGGCATCAGAGCGTCGAAACCGGCCTACCCCTGACACCCCTTAAAGGGCAATGAAAGGCAAAGAAATAAAATCCCATTTTTACTTTCTTTAATGAAAAAGAAATCTATCTCCAATATACTTTAATTAAAAAATGTGTAATGTTTTTATAAGAAACCTGACTGTATGCAGTGAAATTCTCCCTTCATTTAGTGCTGTGGGTAGGAATTTGCAGACAGTCCCTAACTTCTAGCAGGGAAACAATCATAATTATGAACAGCAGGGGGAGCCCCCGCCTTACTTACCAGCCATGCAGAACTCAAGCAGCTTTGTTTTTTGATAATTTATGACGATCCCTAAGCTTAGCCCAGATCACACTGAGCATGTGCACAGTCTTGGTCTTGCAAAGATGTATAACAAAGTTACAAGATGACAGCCCCCTGTGGCCAACTTTGAAAGCATAAATCATTTGTTTGATTAGGCTTGTGGTGCAGTAAGTTCATGTTTATGTTTAGTATACAAAATACACCATTTCTACCCTTATTCTATTTTACACTTTCCTTGCCCTTTAAAGGACTACTGTTACTTCGAATTATTTTGCTGTGCCAAAGCCCGGACCCAATTTTTTTGAATTGCACTTTTTTTGAGGCTAGAGCGGTCTGAATTTGTAGCTCATTTATTAACTATTTGAGTATTTTTCTAGGAGAAATCCTGGAAAATAGTTACTATTTAAAGGGATACAGACACATGTCATCCCCATGAGACAAAGAACTGGCAGATGGCTGATAAAGTAACTGTAAAGGGTAATTATTTTGCCAGAAAACATAGGTCAATTAAAATACAAAATCTATGGCGCTGGCAGTTGCGCACTTAAAAGCCATGAATTGTGGGGAGATTCATTTTGGTATGGCTTAGGCAGGAGGAGCCAAGACCACCTGGAATTGTTGGCCTTCTTTTTCCATCACATTGTGGAACGGCTCTCTTCTCCCTGCAGCACAAGCCAACTGCAAGGGGGTACATGAGGTTCTTGGGAAGCTCATCCCCCATGTGTACCATGTATACAAATTTATGATTGACGTCTGCTGCATTGAGGCCACTGACTACTTACATGTGTCCATTGGTTATTCAGTATCTAAGCAATTGTAGGAGAAAAATCTGCCCCAGGGTGCTGAGCAATTGACTGGAGTCATTATTTATTTACATCTGACTGTAGAAAGGACATTGGCTAAGGCATGTTGCACACCCCTACATCTGCATAATAAATGTTTATGGTTGGGGTAGCCGAACTATTGCAGAACGGTTGATACCAAAGCATGGGGAGTTAACTGCATCTTCATTCAATCTTGTTGAGTGACTGCATGGCTTCTAGGACCATGTTTGTTTTATCTAACGTGTTTTATGGTATATTTCAGTGATGTGGCCGTCGAGCTGCCCTTTACGCTGATGCACCCAAAACCCAAGGAGGAGCCTCTACACCGAGAAGGTAAGGCAAATAATTCATATGAACCCTGTAGCCTGGTAGCAACACAAGCCATCTCCAAAGCATCCACATACAGACTGGACACACTTTCTTTATTCTTCTTAGTCCCCACATTCTCCGTAGTGCCAATATGGTGACTTCTCAAGCAGGAGTTCCATGAAGAAAGAGGTGGGAACTCAAGCTCCTCTTGTTTATTCAGCCAGTCAGCTCAGTCCATGAGCAGGAATATATAAATAGCTTTGTCCCCCACCTCGCAGTTTTCTCTATGTACAACAATTTTAGGGACAAAACTTTGTGTTTATATTTAATTTTAATTGCCAGTAGACAAAGGATACTAATGTGTATAGCCAAACTGCTCAATGCCCGTGTTTTTAGATGTTGTGCTCCATAGGGGGATATACTCATATAAACACAGCATTCTAGTAGGACAATAAGGAAAAGCCTTTTATGACACAATTTCTCTTTCTAGACTCCAGACCTACCCTACGTGTCTTCTGTGCTACCTGCACTCTCAGTCATGAGAAAATATGTGGCAGTATTATTATACTGTAGTCCATGCTCCATTGGTACCGTCCAAAGCAAAACGATACATATCTTGTATTTTCTGTTTTATTCATCCAAACACTGATAGTTATTTTTAACTGAGTTGTCTGAAACTGAATCTTAATTTGAGTGCAAAACCCTGAGTACAGGATTGTTAAATGACCCATATTCCCCTTATTATGACACTTATTTGCTTCATGTGCCTGGCGGAATAACCAATGAGATTTAGTACAACCAAATTTAAAGGATTTCACAAAATCTTGCCAATAATCTTTAGATCAAGTCAATTCCGTTTTCCATCCAAATGGGCACATTGATTAAACCTCTGAAAGATTTTTAGTGGGAAAAAAAACACATTGTGTTTTTAGAGATTTATCACAACCCAAAGCTTCTAAAAATTCTAATTCAAAAATACCCAAACCTGTGAAGGTCATGTAGAAGTCAATGACATTAGGCCGAAAATCTGAAAAAGTCCAGTTTTCTCAGCAAACGCGATAAAAATCAAGTTTTGGTAGCGTCAATTGTACAAGACGAATTGACGCTTGATTTTGTTCTGATGTTTTGTTGCTCGGGTTTTTTGTAGAAAAATGATTGATAAATGAGTTGAATTAATGGAAGAGAGTTTGGTCAAATTTGTTTTCATAAAAACCTGTTTCCAGGTTTTACTCCACATGACCAGCCACAAACAGCTTCTCAAAAATCCATGATTTATCGGTATAAAATGAAATAAAACTTGATAGTGGTTTGGGGTCCTTTTCAGCAGTTGCAGTGCCTGTGCCGCTATAGTTACCCACTTGATATAGATAGATATACTGTATAGATAGATGAAAAGATTCATGGGTTCCCAATGCCCGTGACCTTCTTGGTAGGTGTAAATACAGTCAACTGGTGCCCCAGTTCTGAGCCAAAATAACCATAATATTATATGCAAGTGAGATAATTTATGGTGCTTTGGGGAGTTTTAAAGTCAGTTGTTGAGCAAACAGTTGCCTATCTCTGTGCCAAGGATTCTGGAACAAACCATTTCCATCAATGTGTATTGTTTGTTATTTAAAGGCTCCTAAATGTTCCTGACTTTTCTTTCAGTTCCAGAGAATGAAGCCCCCATAGATACAAATCTCATAGAGTTTGATACAAAGTAAGCTGAAATGTGTTTTTTACACCATGTGCCTTGTACTAATGCTGCCTGGCCATTGGGCAACTCTTGCATGGATGATTATAATGCATGCACTAACATCTCTGTCTTCTCTGCATGGCTTCCAAACTATATTGCATGCGTAAAAGGAAAATCAAAGTAAGACTCTTGTGTATTTATGCAATGTACATTGGCTTTAGGGCATCTCAAAGTAAGGACATAATGTAAGGCATTCATCTTGTGCTGCTGTTTAGTGATGGGCGAATCTCCCGTGATTCGCTTCGCCTAGAGATTCGCGAATTTCTAGAGAAATTCGCGAATCGGCGAAAAATTTGCGAAACGAGTCGCGGGACGATTTTGTCGCGCATCGCGTCAACTTTGTCGCGCGTCGCGTCAACTTTGACGCGTCTCATCGCGCGTCGCGTCGTTTTCATCGCGCTTCGCGTCGTTTTCGCCGCGTCACGTCAAAAACGACGCGCGACTAGTTTTTCGGCGAATTTTCGCCAAGCGAAATTTCGCTGGTGATTCGTGAATCGCGGGAATTCGCCTCGAATTCGACCTAGGCAAATAAATTTGCCCATCACTACTGCTGTTATCAATAAAATATATTCTAATGTTGGCCACGTGGGCTAAAATTATTGGACTTCCAAGCTAATGTCCAAATGAAACCAACTAAAGCTATTGTCTTCTGGGCTTATCAGACAAATCAACCCATTGTGCTCAAGGTTTATGGTGAACCCTGTATGTGTTTAGGTGACTTCATTTGGCAAACGGAAGGCAATTTTTTTTTTGGCCATCAGTTTTAAATATTTATTGTCAACAAAAATGCTTTCAGAACTTATAGTTGCATTCTTAATTTGAAGAGACCTTTACACATTTGCATAAGGGCTAAAAGTAATTTGCAGTAAGGTCAGAGAGAACTGCTAACTGCTTAATTTGCAAAGCTCCTTTTGAGCTCTCCCTTATTGACTTGTCTGTGCTACTGAGAAAACAGATTTTTAAAGACAACACGTAAAACACGTTCCCAGGTCACCTTGATCACATTTTACACAGAATCATGTGCTATCGGTCAAGATAAAAGGGAGCTTTTTAGGAAGCAAAATAATGCATGGAGTCATCCAGACAAGTGACAACACACTCAGGGGCAGATTTATCATTGGTGGAATTTCGAATTTAAAAAGTAAAGGAAGGGAAGTAAAATCCTTCCAATTCGAATATCGAATTCGAAGGATTTTACCACTATTCCATTGGTCGAACGATCGAATAGTAAAAATTAGATCGATTGATTAAATAGTTCCAATCGATCGTTTCGAACGATTTTAACCCATCGATTGAATGTTTAAAATTCGATCTAAATTCACCAAAAGCACTTCGCCAGGTTAAACCTGGCGAAGTAGCCAATCGAATAAAAATTTTAAAGGGGAAATTCGGAATATATTTTGATTCGATCTATTCGATTTGATCGAATTTACAAATTCGATTGTCGAATTTGCCTAATTAGCATATTCTAGAATTCGACCAATCAAATTTTGTAAATTCAATCGAACTTCGAATTATTCACACGAATTTTGTAAATCTGCCCCTCAATGATTGCCAGATACATAAAGTAGCTGTAATGGTGAGCTGTCAAAGCACACGGGCCCACACATTAGTTTACTAAAGTTTTT
>CM044433.1:182243520-182265027 GCA_024363595.1 Xenopus borealis | reverse complement strand
GGACTTGTCTTAAGAACAATTTTTCCCACCAGTTTTTCCTTAGATCTTACTTGGAGACATTTCTCCAACAATGAGGTACAGTACCAACCAGAGACATTTCTTGAAGGCATTTCGTAAATGTCTAAAAACAATGTGTTTCACTAGTTTTCCCACAGACATCCCTCCTTCCATAGACTCTCAGATAACTCTGAGATAACTTTCCAACCTTTGTAAAAAAAAGTGTTCCCATAGAAGTTACTTGGAGACACTCTCAGGAGCAATGTCTTACCAAGCAATTTCCATGCAGACCTAAGTTTTTGGGAATGTATTCCTGAACTACCCATCATTTTCTATAGACTTTACTGGAAGGCAACATTCCTTCACTCTTCTCAAAAGAAACCTCAGATAAGAAAATTGAATATAATTGTTCAGTTTTATTGTTTTTAACCAACACCCCAAAGGCGAGAGGTCATTTTCCTCTCCAATGTTTGCCTAACAAATTTTGTTTTTCTGGTGGCACTTCCTTAAAAAATTGCTCACATTTTCTCATTGGTTAGGAGAAAGGCTGCAAAGAAAAAATAATCAATAAGGTAAATTAATTGTAAGGATAGATATCTAGCCTTTGAATCATTGTGGTTGCTGGGAAACCCCACCTTAGTAACTAGATAGCATTTTAAGTTTTAATTTACAGAGAGAGGCAGAAAAGATCTATAGAACTTACTTTTCGTAGTACAAAAAAAAAATCAATGTACTAGTACTTCCCCTTTATATGTAAGAACTAATATTTGCTCCCAAGAATAACAGTAAGCTGGAATTTAATTAAACCTGGAGAAGTATGGTAAACAGAGACGGTTGCTGTGTGAGAGACAATAAAATAAGGCGGCAGACGACCAACAGATGGTTTATTCCATCTTGATTTGACTCTTCGCTCTGCTCCAAAGTCAACCAGGATCAAAAGTCCTGAGCAGTTTTTCTACGCTTCATTACATTTATCACAATGTTTGTCTATGGGAAAGACATTCATGGCAAAGAATAGTAAATTCCTTAATTTTTTTTGACAAAATGTGAAAAGAATGGGGGAATTTGGAGTTTTAAGAGATGCCCATGGTGATTTCCACTGTCATTGTGTCCACCAGTGATGGAGTTGCCTGATGCACCTACAGAAAATATCAACAACTGTTGAGCAATAGAAATTACTTAAGGTGGCCCTTCTAGGGCTAATCCTCTCATACATAAGAAGAGAAAATTTCATCTGTCAGCACAATAGGTAGCAATCAGTAGCTTAAGAAAATGTAGAAGCGCCTCCATAAATCAATATCAGGTATCTTTATATCAGAGGCATAGGCTAAAGGTTATCTTCTCTCCGTCAGTACAGAGAAGCCGATAAATGTAGGCCATTGCCAGCTTTAAAGTTTGGACTATGGAGAATTATTAACTTCATGTAGGGCAACCTCTCACCTCAACTGTCAGTTCTGTGTCACCACCCTTATACAAGTAGCCAGAGTATATGCTCATGTGTCAGAACTGTGGCTTTTATTGGCCAGACTGCAGAAGAGTTAGAGATTCAATAACTACAGTAAATCAAGTTTCCTAGGACTAAATGTTCTGAGTAGGATCTAGCAGGGGCAATGGTTTAAAAGGCAACTGCACACCAGTTAGAACAAGGCTCCTGTGCAGAATAATGCAACGGGCCACATGGAATGCTAAGCAGCCTTCTAGTCAGGAGGCAACTGTAAAGTGAATGAATAGGGAATGTTTTATAGATAATCTGAATGTTGGCACAATCCCAGGGTAAACGGAGAGAATACGGAGAGAATTTCAGCCAGAAACACATCCGGCAAATACTGTCATTACAACTGTCTAATGACTCGTTACTGGTGGCAATGCCAACATTTCTACTTCAGAAACTGTAAAAAGCATTTGGAAATGGTCAATGTAATGACCTTCTGGGGAACAGTGTGGCATCCTATTTAAAACCTCCTTGTACTTGTATTTTGTAGAGCTGGGAGCAGATATTTGTTACCCTAGAGGGGGTCCTTGCTAAGTCTAGGTGCCCACCTTGACTCGCAGACAGATAAACAGTCCAGACACCAATTGAACTGTATACAAGAGTCAATGGTCTCCAACAGCATTCAAAGCAAAGAATACAGCAACTCAAATAGAATGAAGGAGGCCAAAACAACTGCAGATCTGTGCTGCTACTGTTTATTCCACGACCTGTTTCGGGTCAACAAGGAACCTTTCTCGAGTGTGTTTTACAACTATTCAGTATACAATTCATAAAGCCAAACTATGCAACACCCTCCCCATCAATTAGCCAATGATCAACCCACATTTAACCTTATCAATTAGTGTACAATGGTATGAACAAAATCACGTTATTGCTTATACAGAGTTATATATAAAATCTGCATCTAAAAATACTGAATCCAAATTTAATTCATTTTCTTTCTCTGAAAAACAAAACGAAAAATAAAACATATATATACAGATTAGCATGAAAAGGTGGTACTACCCATTTTAGTCTACATGTCGTGTTCACCAGGAACTATGTTATTTTATGACTTACCATAACTTTATATTTTTGTACTCAAAAGGTCCTATATAATTTGTTTGGGTTAGTTTAGGGTTAGTAATCTCTTACCGTACCCTCTGCTCAGAGGAAAACACTTATTAATCCACCAGGTCGACCAATAGTGACCGGTAATGGGTCTGTGTTAGAACCATTAGCACAGTTTGTGGATTCTTATTTACAGCCAATAGTAGCAAACATCTCTACATGTTTAAAATATACAGATGAGCTGTTATGTAGATTGGAAAACTTACCCCTTTTCCCAGAAGGGATTACACTAGCTAGCATTGATATACAGAGACTATATACCTCCATCCCCAAGGAAGAGGGTATATGGTATGTGGATGAAGCACTACTTAACACTAACATTCAGAACCTACTGGTGTATTTTTTACTAGATTGTCCGACTATAGTACAATGTAAAAATTACTTTAGGTTTGAGGGTGAATTTTATTGGCAGAAGCAAGGGACCTCAATGTGGTTTCGGTCGACCCCATCATTTGCCAATATTTTTTTACATACCTTGGAAGAGAAATTCTTCCTGCAACATAAATTTGGTAAACACATTGTATTATACTTAAGGTATGTGGACGATATTTTAATCCCATGGGATGGTACCTCTGAGGCATTAAATGAAATGGTAAATGAAGCGAATAGTTCACGAGACCATTTACTGCTGAAATCTCTAAAACTGATTTACGTTTTTAAGATGTTCAGTTAACTTTGGTAGATGGAGTTATTAACGCTAAACTGTATAGAAAGGAAACACACAGAAATAACTTATTACATGGGAAACGTTTCCATAACCGTAATACAATAAAACCTATACCTAAGGGACAATTCCTTAGGGCAAAAAAGATTATATCTATTAATGATGACTACGGGGCAGATTTACTAAATTCACATGAAGAATTCGTAGTTCGATCGAGGTTTTAAAAAAAAAATTAATTTTAATAATTTGAATAAAATTTTATTCGACTAAACGAAAATTTTATTAGACCACCTAGTTCGCCAGATCCAAGCTGGCGAATTGGGCATCATTTTTTTTGAGTGAATAAAAAAAATTCGATCGATCGTTAGAATTGCGGGAAAATCCTTCAAATTCGATAGATTTCACTTCACCCACTAGTCCCATGGTTGAATTTTTTTAAATTCGTAATTCGACCAATAGTAAATCTGCCCCTATATGTTATCTTGTCACAACTTGAGTACACGTTTTATACAAAGACGGTATGACCCTGAACAGATATTTGGAATAATAAAAGAGGTCGAATCCATACCTAGAGTGGATCTATTATATAAAAATTATACTGAAAATAAAAAACAGATCCCCTTCAAATCCAAATATGTGAAACAGAGTAAACAAATCGAAAAAGTGATTAAAAAATACTGGCCAGTATTACAAGGCGATAAAACCTATGGTAAAATATTCAGTGGACCCCCCTCTATAGGGGGAAATAGCGTCCGAGCTATGATGTGTCCGGCTGAATTTGCTACAGACACAAGCCAAAGGTTTCTAAAGAACACAAAAGAAAGGTACCTTTCCTTGCCTTAATTGTGTTTGTTGTCCATCTATAATTAAAGCAGCAAGCATAAGTCACCCTACACAGGGAACAAATCTTCAAAGGGAGTTGTATATATGGCCCGTGTGGTTTGGTGCATGTAGGACAGACCACAAGGAATGTGAAAATGAGGATAAAAGAACACAAAAGCGACATAAGAAATTACAAACAGGGAACCTAAACAGATACCACAGTGGCCCGCCACTTTAACGATGTTAAAAATTTCCAACATTGGCAACTTTAAATGGGTTGTGTTAGAAGTAGTTCCACCCTTAAAGGGCAAGGAAAGGCAAAGAAATAAAATGCCATTTTTACTTTAATGAAAAAGAAATCTATCTCCAATATACTTTAATAAAAAAATATGTACCGTTTTTATAAGAAACCTGACTGTATGCAGTGAAATTCTTCCTTCATTTAGTGCTGTGGGTAGGAATTTGCAGACAGTCCCTAACTTCTAGCAGGGAAACAATCATACTTATGAACAGCAGGGGGAGCCCCCGCCTTACTTACCAGCCATGCAGAACTCAAGCAGCTTTGTTTTTTGATCATTTATGACGATCCCTAAGAAGCCCAGACCACACTGAGCATGTGCGAGTCTTGATATTACAAAGATGTATAACAAAGTTACAAGATGACAACCCCCTGTGGCCAACTTTGAAAGCATAAATCATTTGTTTGATTAGGCTTGTGGTGCAGTAAGTTCATGTTTATGTTTAGTATACAAAATACACCATTTCTACCCTTATTCTATTTTACACTTTCCTTGCCCTTTAAGGAGAGGCGGAAATGATGCCTGGAGTTTGAAATCTTTTTTTTTAATGAAAAATGTTAATACCCGTGCCTTTATGTTTTTACAGATATTAATATGATGACTGCCCACAATAGATTTTCCTCTCAGCAGAGGTTACGGTAAGATAATACTAACCCTGGCAGTCTAAATTAACCCAAACAAATTATATAGGAACTTTGAGTACAAAAGTATAAAGTTATGGTAAGGCACAACATGACATAGTTTCTGGTGAACAGGACAGGTAGACTAAAATGGGTAGTACCACCTTTTCATGCTAATCTCTATATATACGTTTTGTTTTACGTGTTGTTTTTCAGAGAAAGAAAATTAATGTTCTAATAATGGATTTATAGAATATTTTATAGAATATTTTTTATTCTTTTTTCACTTAAGTTTGGATTAGTATTGTTATATGCAGATAACGCTGTATAAGCACTAACTTGATTTTATTCATACCATTGTACACTGATTGATAAGGTAAAATGTGGGTTGATTATTGGCTAATTGATGGGGAGGGTGTTGCATAGTTTGGCTTTAAAGGGAAACTGTCATGGGAAAACATGTTTTTTTTAAAACACATCAGTTAATAGTGCTTCTCCAATAGACTTCTGCACTGAAATCCATTTCTCAAAAGAGCAAACACATTTTATTATATTCAGTTGTTAAATCTGACATGGGGCTAGACATTTTGTCAATTTCCCAGCTGCCCCTGGTCATGTGACTTGTGTCAGCACTTTAGGAGGGAACTGCTTTCTGGCAGACTGTTGTTTTTCCTTCTCAATGTAACTGAATAGTACGCAGTGGGACATGGGTTTTACTATTGAGTGTTGTTCTTAGATCTACCAGGCAGCTGTTATCTTGTGTTAGGGAGCTGTTATCTGGTTACCTTCCCATTGTTCTGTTGTTAGGCTGCTGGGTGGGGGAAAGGGAGGGGGTGATATCACTCCAACTTGCAGTACAGCAGTAAAGAGTGATTGAAGTTTATCAGAGCACAAGTCACATGACTTGGGGCAGCTGGGAAATTGACAATATGTCTAGCCCCATGTCAGATTTCAAAATGAAATATTAAAAAATCTCTTTGCTCTTTTGAGAAATGGATTTCAATGCAGAATTCTGCTGGAACAGTACTATTAATTGATGCATTTTGAAAAATTTTTTTTCCCATGACAGTATCCCTTTAAGAATTGTACACTGAACAGTTGTAAAACACACTTGAGAATGTGAAACATGTAGGCGAATAAACAGTAGATCTGCAGTTGTTTTGGCCTCCTTCATTCCGTTTGAATTGCTGAAATTCTGGTCTTTACCGTGTGACCTGTGAAGGTGAGCCCCATTTGAATATAAGTTGAAGGGTGTTTGCTGTGAATACGTTTATGATTGCCAAAGCACAGAATACCCTGGCCAATACAGAGATTTGATTTTATAGACTAAATTACTGTATTTACTGGATAAAAAAGAGTGAAATATGGTTTTGTGTCTTTACAGGAAAAAATGGTGCAATGGAAAAATGTATTGTATCCTCAACTAAAATGGAAAATTTCTGAATTTGAAGGTGACGCCTAGAGATGAGCAAAAAATTCACATGATTTTTGACTGAATTGCAGCATATGCGCTTCTCTACTGGGAGCCCTCAGCCTCTTCTGGGACTCTACCTCAAATGTACACAGGTATATGCACAAATAGTTATTTGATTAATAGATACTATATTACCCATGAGTAACATTCAAATGTAAAATGAGTTAGGGAACAACATAAGCATTAAAAAAGTCCCTGGGTGCCAAATATGGGCTGTGATTGGCTATTTGGTAGCTCCTCTGTGGACTGGCAGCCTACAGGATGGTCTTTTTGGTAGTACATCTACTGTTTCTCCAACCAAAACATGCCTCTAAGCTTGGAATTCACAAATAAGTATCTGTCTTGAGGTCACTGGGAGCAACATCAAGGGATTGGTGAGTAAAGGCCCCCAAACACGGGTCGATAAAAGCTGCCGATAGACCGAGTCGGCAGCTTATTGGCTCATGTGTGGGGCAATCCGACGGGCTTCCCAGATCGATACCTGTCCGAAAGTCGGCCAGATCTCGATTGGGCAGGTTAAAAAACCTAGTCAGATCGCGGGCGCATCTGTGCGTGTATGTGGTCCTGCGATCCGACCTCCCGTATCGTCTCCATTCTGATCAGATCGTTGGGCCCTAGGACCCATTAGCGAATCAGCCATATATCGCCCACTTCAATGTTGGCATATCGGGGAGAGATCCGATTGTTTGGCGATATAGCCAAACGAGCGGATCTCCCTGTCTATGGCCACCTTAAAATGTTAGTCACTGGTATAGAGTATGGGTATAATGTTGCACATAAGGTTGATTCAAACACTGGCTTTATAGTTTCAAAAAGAACTGAAACGGAGATGTAATTTGAAAGTTTATTGGATTTATGGTGTATCCTCAGTGAGTGCCATTGGCTAGAGTCCTGTTGATAGAGTTCTGTTCATATTGCTGTTTTTTTTCCTCACTTCTCTGAAATCATTGAAATTTGTTCACTATGTCAGCTCTGAAATTCCCATAATTTGACTATAGCGTTTTGGGCAAAATGAGAAGCCCTCAATACGTATTTTACTACCCATCAATAATTCTGGAGGAGTCAATAAAATGCTGTCATTTAAGCAATATTTCACCAATTCTACTGAAGTTTGTAGATTTATAAATAGACATTTACAGCAATAACATGCACCATCGAAATGCAGTAGATATTACAAAAAGTTGTGAAGTTCTGAGTAATGAAAAGAAAAGCATTAATAATCTGCAGAAGGCACTACAATAAGATCTCAGTTAGATAAAGGAACAGATCATCCCTTAGTAAAGTGTGGACATCAAGTGGTCCATTTATAAATTTGAAATATGTTTCCTTTTCCTCTTGAGTGGGAAAATATTGTGGAACGTTCCTCATAATCTTTCTTTCTCAGGTATACAGTATATCAAGTCTCTCTTACATTTTCTTGAGTGTGAAGATGCAATACAAAATGTTCTTGCACTGTAGAATTTTATGCTAAGAGCTCTTGAGACATCTCAAATAAGCAGAGTGCTAGAATGACTGCCTTTCAAACACGCAGGCGGGCACCATTGGTTTGAATGGAGCTGTGAGCTCCTGAATTACTTCAATTATAAAACGTGAATGAAGAAGACGTAAGGAGATTTCATAAATAGGAAAAAAATCTTGATCGCTGGGAGGGAAGCAATTTTTATCTCTTTTCTTCTAGTTCCTGTCGAGATCACCTTGACCTTTGATAAATCTGCCCTTACTTTGTACTTTACTTATATATTTAATGGGAACACATAGACTTCATCATCATCATCATCATTTATTTGTATAGCACCAAGATACGCAGTGCTTGAGCCTTGAGCCTAATTTACTGAATTTAACTAGCAAGTAAAGAAGCTTTTACAACAAGGTTACGTTTGGTAAATTATTCTATGGAAACACATAGATTTGGGCTTATATTCACTTTATTTGTATTTAACTAATGAGTAAAATAGTTCATTATTCAGCCTTGGGCATCTTGTTTATCTAAATTTTTGTGAAACTCATCCTCACATGCCAATGAAATTGCACCTTTAGTTGGCCAAAGATTCTGTAAGGAGGTGATTTATCACCAATGAAATTTTTTCCCACGATTTTCACAAAAACTCACAAATTCAAATGATATTTTCAAAAAATTGGAATGTTTGGTTTATTAAGCACAAAAAACTCAAGCTCATGTAGAAGTGAATGGGACTTGTCCTGTGCAAAATACAAGCTATTTTTTTTTTTTAAATTTTAGGTTTTCAAGTTTTTTTTAGCTTGTAAAAATTTAGGGGTTTTGAACTTGGAAACTCACAAATTTGAGGTTTTCAAGGGTTTTTTTCAACACTTTTATTCAATTCAGCTTTTTATATTTTAAATAAATGTAGATTGTGAGTTTATCCAAAGAATGAAAAATTCTAAAACTTCACAATTTTGATGTAAAAAAACAGCTTAACTTGATTACCATGTACTATCTACTGTACTTCTGGAAACTTGATATATACATTCTCAATCAATGTCTTCTCCATTTGTAGTGGTCAGCGCTGTAGCAGCTAAACTATCTTATTTACACATGGTTAGAGCAAGTGGCCAAACCTATGATTAGAATAATCCCATTGGTTTAGCTGTGGAACTACCATATTAATGACACTAAGGTGCAATTTATTATTTTTATCATTTATATGAAGACATATATTCCACATAGAGTATTCATCATTTGCATGAGTGCCTGACCCATTGGAGCTTACAATTTAATGTACCTATTCCTGCAATTCAAAAATGAATACAAAATTGGCTGCATTTAAAGCAATAACCAAGAAGTGAGCAGAACTTTTCTTCTCTTGTGAATTCTTAGGAAAGAAGCTTGGATCCTTTATCCCCCACTACAGGGGACAAATTATTCCCCTTGGGGGATTTTTCACATTATGTGGACTAAGGCTGAAATAGCGCTACGAAATAAGTTGGTGCTATAGAAATACATGTTAATAATGTATACAGACACTTTGGCAGTTATTTATTAAATTCTGAAAAATTCAATATTTTACTATAAAATACAAATATATACTGAAATAAAAATTATTAAAAAGAATTTATTAAAGCACAATTCTGCAAAAAGTCAGCATCCAAATATCTGGCATCTCAGACCTGCGGAGGTTGTACTGTATATAAATCCATTAACGAGGTTCCTATCCCATTTGGAAGTGTCTGTGGTCTGCACTGGAATTAGCCCGAAAATCTGACCATTTCGGGCAACAATAAATTTTTTTTTTTGACTTTTTGGGAAAACAAACTCTTACCAACTCGAAATTCAAACAAAAAAAGACCAACAGAAATGTATGTAAGAAAACGAGAATGTTTTAACTTTGGGTGAATAGGCTGTATTCAAATGTTTCGAATCGAAGTCAGATTCAACCAAATTTCATTCAAAGTATTTACAAAACAAAATCAATAGATTTTTCACTCAGCAAAAATACTCCAAGTGGGTTCTAGATGGTCCCCCATAGGCTAAAACAGCAACTCAGCAGGTTTTAGATGGTTTTAGAATAGTCAAAGTCTTAGTCACGTGCGGTGCTGGGACTAAGTTGTATTTATACGCAAGCTAATCGTGGAAAGAGATCTCTTGTGGCATAACTCAGTACTGTTAATTGCACAATTAATTGCCCTGAATGAATCTACACTTCATGACAAGGGCTCAACTTCTTTTAAATCCCTTATTAGGTGGAATGGTACCTGTAGCAAATAATATACTACCTACCATTAAAGGGGTACTAAATAAAAAAAAAAAGTAAATTCGTTAAGATACTACAAAATAAAATCAGCCAGTTTGCAATTAAAAATGTCATCATTTTGTTCTCTAGCAATTTTAAAATTCTCGCAAGAGAAGGAAGTGAGACGCCAACCCGCTATTGATTAGACACATAATTGCACCATTACGAGTTTCCATAACCTCGGTTCCAAGAATTCTTCCATGTTGTATTTCCTAAAACTTTCCACTACTGCTTCATTATCTTTTATATACACAGCGCCGACAAATTTACACAGTCATTTACAGAGATTATACATCATTTTATCATGCCCCAAGTGAAGGTTACAGTTTAAGTTCCCTTTTTTCTATAGTATTCACACACACACAAGGTCAACCTGCCTGTATAAATTTGGAGTGTGGGAGGAAACAAGAGAAGCCAGTGGAAAGCCACATAGAGTAGGCATGGGAAGAACACACACACTCTCGTAGATAGTGCCCTGGATAGAATATAACCAAAGGCATCAATGTTCTAATGAAAGGCATCACCATGACACTTTGTCTTGGCCCTACCTTCTGAAGAATAGGGCAGAAGAGAATCCTAGTAACCTCTTGTCAGCTTGATATGGCATAGCTCTTCCAACAGCTTCTAGGTTCAAGTTCTTTTGAAAAACCCTCAATGTCCTTTGGCCAAAGATAACACCGTGGTGTACTGAATTTTGAGAAGATCTTCCTTCTTTAACCACTAGTGCATCTTTAGTCAGGGTGATAGTGGGACTTTTCTGTCTAATGGTGGCCATATGGTCCAGGTTCGGTCAAAAACGTTGTCCAATTTTATGTCTATGTCAATATGAATGTGTGTGTCATGAGGGGGGCAGCTTTAATAGACCATCTTAGGTTCTAGGAAAATGACTTCTTCTGTCCCAACCAAACATTTATTGTGTTGATGCTCTGTCTCAGAGGGTGGACGGGGCATTGCAAATCTGGACAGTTGCAAATTTTTTTTTATATCAAATTCAAAGCTATTTGTCCATCTCTATAAGGACCAAATCAAACTGTATATATATTTTTGTCCCATCATCACTTGTTGCAAACTCTAGGTTGTCCAGAGTATCTCAGTTGTGCTAAGATGCGATCACAAATTCTGCGTCATTCTATGGTCAAAAATGCAAATAAAATTAGCAACATTTTGCATATGTTTCCATTTTATTCCTTGTTCTTGAGGTGGAAATATAATAAATGGCAACGTCATCGGGAACAGAAAGTGGATTCTGCAAAACCCTTGTGGGAAACCATTGAGCCCAAAATACCACATTATTCAAATGTATTCTTCCCGCTCATAAAAACAAATATGTATTTAATAAAGGGCAGGGTGATGAATAGATAAGGGAACATCATTGAGTTTTATAGAGTAATATATGAAAACATGATCCATGAAAAGCTAGTAAGAACAAGCTGACAGATAACTGCTTCAACCTCATATGTTAAGAATTTGTAACTATAAAGGAGAAGCTATATTTAATGTTCTATTTTTATATCTGTATCTAAAATGGTTTCCTTTTGTTATGAACATAATATCACATGCAACAGGGAACAGCCTATTTGACAGATAGGGAAGGGTGATGGAAGGCTGGGGCCATAATAAAAGGGCTAAAAAATAGAATTCGATAAAAATGTAATTCAGGGAAGTCTTGATGTTGAAATACAACTCTTAATAGTCAAAACAAACAGGGACTCACATCCTGGAGATAGTTTGTACAATGTATTAGGGATGCACCAAATCCACTATTTTGGATTTGGCCGAACCCCAAAATCCATTGCAAAAAGATTCGGGTGAATACCGAACTGAATCCGAACCCTAATTTGCGTATGCAAATTAGCGAGGGGGAGGGTAAAAGCATGCCACACTCTAAGTGTGCCTCAAAAAATCTTTTTACTTCTTTGTTTTGTAACAAAAAGTCACATGATTTTTTGGATTCGGTTCGGCCAGGCACAAGGATTAGGCCGAATCCTGCTGAAAATGGCCAAATACTGGATTCGGTGCATCCCTACAATTTGTACTTTGTACAATACATTATATGTACTATACAGGTATATTACTTGATCCCAACTAAGATATAATTAATCCTTACTGGAAGCAAAACCAGCCTATTTGGTTTATTTAATGTTTACATGATTTTCTAGTAGACTTAAGGAATGAAGATCCAAATTACAGAAAGCTCCCTATCCGGACAACCCCAAGTCCTAAGAATTCAGGAAAACAGGTTCCATACCTGTATATGTATCTATCTGTTGTACCCTGAAGGTAGCCCTTTGATGTTGGTGGCACCAGCAAGCAATCTTCAGCATTCACCAGTAGATCCTTCCAGTTGTCTTTTCCACTACAGGTGCCACACTGGGTGGTACCAATATAACATCATGTTGCTAAAATCCAAATTTATCTCATAATTGTATTTTTATAATTTCACAAATAAAAAAAGCTTGACAAAACACCCGTCCCCGATTTTGTCTTATTTCTTAATAAAATAACTAGAGTTAACCGGATTGGGAAAAAACTCAATCATATTAAGCAAAGGCAGACTTGATTTTTTCAGACTTTTCTCCCAAATCACCCAGGTTATTGCCCAATAACCCCCAATTGGTAAGATTTTTAGGATAAATCCAGCACAGACAACTTCCAATTTGGATAGGGCCATCTCTCATTGACTTATACATGACCTTGACAGGTTTGAGATGGTGGATTTTTGTTTTCAGGCTTTTTGAAGCATCGGGGTATACTAAATCTTGAAAAATTAATTTTTTTTCCAATAAAACTTTGTTTTTGTCCGAAAAACCTTGAACAGAAAAATTTTGTTTAATAAATAACCCCCCGAAATGTTGGCTACTTATAAATTACTATAGTGATTACTCTAGGCACTAAAACAACAGTGTAATGTCAGTATATAACCACCGGGAGCACTAATCATCAGTAATTTAGGGAATGTAATATTAGATACCTATTTACAGTTGGGGTACAAGTATATTCTAATACTTGGGTTATTATGTTGATGTGGACTTTTCTGAACAAATCTGTACAAAATGTTTTTTTTCCATTTGCTTTGGATTCTTGCATTTTCTTTGGATATTTTCCAGCGAATACAATGCCATTAATTAAAACATCCTGAACAGAGGTCAGATGTTAACCCTTTGGTTAACTCCCTTTTGGTTTAATTTAAGTTCTTGCCTCTTCTCCAAGAATCAGCAGGAAAAGGTCTGGAAGATGAAAAGGGTTTGCGGGCACTACCTAGAGATTGTTGGCCTGTAAGTCTGACATGTAACAGGCAAATTATTCAAATGTTTATTAAGGGTGTATTTTATTTAAGATTATAAGACTCGTTTACTTAAGATCCAGATACGGAAGCCAATAAAAAACACTAAATTATGCTCCAAAGTGTTCAGTATATGTATCTGCCGTTGAGCACAACATGCAGTGTTGTTGGTAGTACTGGAATGCTTTAGTACAAGGCTCCACTGCTACTGTTGGTACTAGATATTAAAGCGATGTCCATGGGAAAGCTTCCCGGAGTCTTCTCATGAGGAATATGTCACTGTAGAATTTAGGCAGTTCCCTATTCACGAGTATTTACACAAACACATTCACCTCCATATGGCAGCATCTACTAAAATACTTCCTTGTTGGTAGGCATGCCTCCATTCACCATTATATCATTCCAAATGCTCATTGACATTTTTTATTTCAGGAACATTCCACTGAAGAAATGATCCATCAGCCAATGGAGAATAACACACGGGTGTCAGAACTTATTTTACTTGGCTTTCCAGGACTCAATGAGACTTTTGATGTCCCCATCTCCATTGGCTTCTTTTTTGCTTACGTCATCTCTTTCTTCGCAAACGCTACAGTGATACTTCTAATTGCTTTTAATCACCACCTGAATCAGCCGATGTACAAGATTATGGTGAACCTTGCTGTGTCCGACCTGCTGTTTGACACAATAACCCTGCCCAAAATTATTGCAAAGTACTGGTTCGGTGCTGGATCTATACCCTACTGTGTGTGCATCTTGCAACTCTTCTGCGTACATTTTCTCGGAGGCTTTGATGCCTACATAATTATGTTAATGGCTTTGGATCGTTATATAGCCATTTGCTACCCTCTGAGATATGCTTCCATAATGACCAACAGAACCACCTGCATTCTCTGCTGCTTCTTCTGGATCTTTGCTGGAGCCATCGGTGCAGTAATAGCCATCTTGGATTCTACAGTACCCATTTGCAACAAAAACAAAATAAAAGGCTGTTTCTGCACCAATACGGCCCTCACTGCATTATCGTGCATGGACGTTACCTTTGTGAAACGACTGGCATTCGGCCTGGCCATGTTCGTTCTCCTGTTGCCTTTCGCTTTTATCATATTCTCCTATGTTGCCATCATCAAGGCCATCTGCTCACGGGACCATTTTGAAAACTGGCGCAAAACGTTTTATACCTGCACCACACACCTCCTGGTTATCGGTTTATATTTTATACCCAGGATATTTGTGTACATTTCTAATCAGGTTCAGTTAATTCTGGAGGAGGATTTGAATGTTCTGCTTCTTTGCTTGTATACGTTTGTCCCGCACATGGCAAACCCCGTGATATACTGTCTGAGGACAAAGGAAATCCGAAAAACCATCGGGAAGTTCTTCCAGAAGATCATTAGCAAAGTAAAAAATCCTATCTCAGTAAGTGTCATTGTCAACTAAATGGTTTGGTTATTTGGGCTCATAACTCAGTAAATTGTTGCACAAAATTATGGCAGTCACTATTTTTTTAGCAACAATTATCTGACCCATGAAGTGCACAAACGAGACAAGGCTTTTGCCACCAAAATCTGGTGGAAAACCAGATGGTGCATTGATGTAGTCCTTCCCCATTTGGCCTCTGTAGGCTGCCGTAAACATAGGCCAAGATCTTACAACTTATGACCAGCTTCACTCTTATTATGTCAACTAAATGTTTAGATTATTTGGTTTTATAACACAGTAGATTGTTGCACAAAATAACAACAGACAAGGAGTCTGCCACTGGTTGGAAATCCATATGGTGTGTTGATGTGACCCTTCCCCAATGGGTCTTTGTAGGGGCCCATTGTTAGTCAAGCATTAGCCATGACCTTACAACATATGGCTAC
Organism: Xenopus borealis; assembly: GCA_024363595.1. Classification (NCBI taxonomy): domain Eukaryota; kingdom Metazoa; phylum Chordata; class Amphibia; order Anura; family Pipidae; genus Xenopus; species Xenopus borealis. The sequence continues at coordinate 182,249,649 of CM044433.1, read as the reverse complement.
ATTTACTCATATTGTGGGGCATGTTTACTAAGGTGTGACTTTTCTCCTGGTGTAACTTCATCAAAATAGACCACCAGGTGTATTTTCACAACACTTCTAATTTATTAAAAATTGTAAGTACTTTTCAAGAGAAATGTGGTGAATTTTTTTCCTGGCCTAAATTGGCCAGTATATTTTTCTTCATACTATCGCAGTGTAGAATATTTTCTAGAAATAGGTCTAAAGAATTTTTGCTATGAATTTTGGAGAAACAGCATGTTGGGGGGGGTGCAGATAAAGGGACTCAAAAGTGGCGGCTCTTTAAAATGGTGGTTTGCCAGCCTGAGCCTGGAGAGTTTCTCTTGGTGACAAGTAAATTGGAGAATATTCACTGGAGAAGAGTTGTAAATTTACACCAACAGAAAGAGAATTTTCACTACTGCAAAGTTAATTCTCCAAAACTTGTTGCATTCTCATTTGAAGGGAAACTTCAGTTTCACCCTTTAATAATAAAAAGAGTTTGATTCAGTTGGTTGCATCAGGAAATCATGCATTGAGGTTGCATATCACTGTAGCATGAAACATCAACAAACCTTCAACAAACTGATGGGGCACTGCCATACTACTTGCTACCCTGATCCAATACTTTTAGAGTATCTGGCCAGTAATAATAGCAGCCTGCCAAACTCATCAAACACAATAGCGTGCCAACCACATCATGGCAGCCAACATAACCACACAGTGCAGGAACTGCTTCTAAGGAAGAGATGAACTAATTTCAGAAAGAGAAGGTGCACTCTTACTCTCTGATGAGGCAGTTGTAACTTCCATCTGAGACACATTAATAGCCATAAACATTTGTTTAACTTTTTAAAGGGTTTGTTCACCTTTAACTCAACTGTTACTATGATGTAGAGAGTGATATACTGATATAATTTGCAATCGTTTTTTTTAGTTATTTAGCTTGTTATTCAGCAGCTCTACAGTTTGCAATTTCAGCCATCTGAATTCTGGGGTTCAAATTACCCTAGCAACCAAACCATGCACTGAGTTAAATAAGAGTCTGGAATATGAATAGAAGAAGCATGAATAGAAAGAGGAGTAATACAAAGTAGCAATAACTATAAATGTGTAGCCTTACGGAGCATTTTTTTTTTTAAATGACCCCTTTTTAAAAGCTGGAAAGAGTCAGAAGAAGAAGGGAAATAATTCAAAAACTATATAAAAAAAGAATAATGAAGACCACTGTAAAAGTTGCTTAGAACTGGTCATTCTATAACCTACTTAAGTTTAACGGACAGGTGAACCACCCCTTTAATTGTAATTATAATGTTAATCGGGAAGGAGGTCCCAGTTCGACCAGCCATGTTGTGGAGAGCATATACTTATAAGGCACAATTAAAATAAAAACTACCGTAACCTGTGGTTGGGGAAAATATTTTTCACCCAACAAGTGCCCTTTAAGACTTAAAGGGAAACTGTCATGGGAAAACATGCTTTTTTTTTTTTAAATGCATCAGTTAATAGTGCTTCTCCAGTAGACTTCTGCACTGAAATCCATTTCTCAAAAGAGCAAACAGATTTTTTTATATTCAGTTTTGAAATCTGACATGGGACTAGCCATTTTGTCAATTTCCCAGCTGCCCCGGTCATGTGACTTGTGCCAGCACTTCAGGAGGGAACTGCTTTCTGGCAGGCTGTTGTTTTTCCTTCTCAATGTAACTGATTAGTACACAGTGGGACATGGATTTTACTATTGAGTGTTGTTCTTAGATCTACCAGGCAGCTGTTATCTTGTGTTAGGGAGCTGTTATCTGGTTACTTTCCCATTGTTCTGTTGTTAGGCTGCTGGGTGGGGGGAAAGGGAGGGTGATATCACTCCGACTTGCAGTACAGCAGTAAAGAGTGATTGAAGTTTTTCAGAGCACAAGTCACATGACTTGGGGCAGCTGGGAAACTGACAAAATGTCTAGCCCCATGTCAGATTTCAAAATGAAATATAAAAAAATCTGTTTGCTCTTTTGAGAAATGGATTTCAATGCAGAATTCTTCTGGAACAGCACTATTAACTGATGCATTTTGAAAATATTTTTTTTCCCATGACAGGATCCCTTTAAATTTTAATTCCGTTGGGAGGGTGGAACTCCGGCTTATATACAGGGCACAGTCATTAGCAGCAGCCAAATGAAACAAACAAGCATTAATAACGTTAATAAGGAGTTATCAGTATGGCCGTGTGTACGCAACATTAACTTTTCAGCTACACACAGAACAATGTTGTGAAGTTGTGTATCTGTCTCCCAGCAAAGCAACGCTCAAGGCATGTGCTACTTACTAACCTATTGTATAGCGGCTATATCCCCGATTACCTTGTGTACATACTGTATAAATTGCATGTAATGCAGGGAATAAAGATATATATATATACATCTGCTGGTTATTTCTCTTTCATCCGTCATTGACCTCATTAAAGTGACACTATCACCATTTATTAGCCTTTTCGTTGTGTAACGAGCCAGGGTACAAGTATGACTTTTTTCAGGTCTCTGCTTCCATTACAAAAAGCAATTTACAGCAGTATAGAGTAGTACAGGCATTACGGTGATTGGGAGCTGCGGGTCGTTTAAATGGATCGAACTTTGCCCATGTTACGTCCCCCCACGGTCCATAAAAAATAGAAGGCAGGGTGGGTCAGCAAGCAATTATAATACAGAGAACACATCTTCTGCGGGGGGATTGGATGCCAGGAGGGGGGCAGCAGGCAAAAGTCCAGACATTATCCATCAATGATTCCTAACTGCACCTACTACAGGTAAGTTGCCGTCACAAACCTAATGCCTTGAAGGGTTGGTTCACCTTTAATTTCACTTTTAGTATGTTCCAGAATGGCTAATGCGAAGCAACTTTTCAAATTGGCTTTCATTATGTATCGTTATATAGTTTTTAAATGATTTGTTTCGTTCTTCTGACTCTTTTCAGCTTTTAAAAGGGGGTCGCTGACCCCATCTAAAAACAAATGCTAATCCTAAGCAACTTTTCAACCACCTACGGGGTGGGAGGGGTATAGCGCCGGTGGGGTTGAATTGCCCTTTAAAGATGAACTACCCCTTTAAAGGGGTTGTTCACCTTTGAGTTAACTTTTAGTATAATGTAGAGAGGGATATTCTGAGACAATTTGTAATTGGTTTTCATTTTTTATTGTTTGTGGTTTTATAGATATTTAGCTTTTTATTCAGCAGCTCTCTACTTTGCAGTATCAGCAATTTGGTTTCTAGGGTACAAATTACCCTAGCAACCCTGCATTGATTTGAATAAGAGACTGGAATATGAATAGGAGAGGGACTGAATAGAAAGATAAGTAATAAAAACTAACAATAACAATACATTTGTAGCCTTACAGAGCATTTGTTTTTAGATGGGGTCAGTGACCCCCATTTGAAAGCTGCAAAGAAACAGAAGAAAATTGCAAATCATTAAAAAACTATTAAAAATAAATAATGAAGACCAATCGAAAAGTTTCTTAGAATTGGCCTTTCTACAATATACTAAATGTTAACTTGAAGCTGAACCACCCCTTTAAATTCCATCGCATTTGGGGTTTTAGAGAAAACGAGTTTAAAGGACCAGTAACATCAAAAAATTTTAAAACAAAATCATGAAAGCTGCAAAGAAAAAGAAGAAAATTGCAAATCATTAAAAAACTATGAAAAATAAATAATGAAGACCAATTAAAAAGTTTCTTAGAATTGGCCCTTCTACAATATACTAAAAGTTAACTTGAAGGTGAACCGCCCCTTTAAGGGTAGTGACACACAGGCAGATATGGGGAAATTTAGTCGCCTGGCGACAATCTCCCCGTACTGCCTTCCCGCGCCATACCTCTGGCTTGAATGAAAAGTCGCCAGCGGCATGGCACTCACGTCGCTTTGTTTTCCGAAGTCACCCAAAGTTGCCTCACGAGGAAACCGGGCTACTTCGGAAAACGAAGAGCCTCAAGTGCCACAACGCTAGCAACGTTACATTCAAGCTGGTGGCAAAGGAAGGCAGTTTGGGGAAATTGTTGCCCAGACAAAGAGACAATTAGTCGCCGGGCGACTAAATCTCCCAGAATCTGCCCGTGTCACTACCCTAAGGGGCAAATTTACTATTATTCCCCATAATTAGCTCGACCAAATTCGATATTCGATCGTCGAATGCTAAGCGAATAGTTCTAGGCTACCTTTTATTCGATATTCGATCATTCGACGATCGAATACAAATTTATTCGATCAGTCGAATAATTTATTCGATCAGTCGAATAAATCATTCGATCGTTCTAATGATTCGTACGATTCGAACGATCGAAGACTTTGATCGTAGGAATCCTATCCGGTCAGGTCCAATCTGGCGAAGTAGGCAATCGAATAAACTTAAAAATTTAATCCTTCGCTGATCGAATATTCGAACATTCCAATCTATTCAAATGTATTCGATCGTTCCACCATTCACTATTCGATGATCAAATATGCCAAAATTTCGAAATTCGATTGAATTCGATCGAACTTCGATCTATTCACGTGAATTTAGTACATCGGCCCCTAAGTGTTTCTCCAACCACCAAGTCTCAGGGACTTATTTACCAACATTCAAATTTCTATTTCTTTCACAAATTGATTTTTTTTCCTTTAATTATTCCTCTAGATTTATAAAGTGTAAAAATCACGAAAAACTCCAATATAAAACTTTGCCGTGTAGAAGCTGTCGCGGTCCTATACAAGTCAATGGGAGCTGCGCTGATCCTATTTCTGACAATTTTTTATTAATTTGGTCTCTGATTTTTTTTTACACTGGAAATCCCTCAAAAATCTCAAATAATTAGAGGTTTTCATATTTTTATTAAGATCATTCGGCATTATTGTTCCCTTTGTGTTTTTTTTTTTATATTCGAATCTTCTATTAAAGGGGTTGTTCACCTTTGAGTTAACTTTTAGTATAATGCACAGAGGGATATTCTGAGACAATTTGCAATTTGTTTTCATTTTTTATTATTTGTGGTTTTATAGATATTTAGCTTTTTATTCAGCAGCTCTCCAGTTTGCAGTGTCAGCTATTTTGTTTCTAGGGAACAAATTACCCTAGCAACCCTGCCTTGATTTGAATAAGAGACTGGAATATGAATAGGAGAGGGACTGAATAGAATGATAAGTAATAAAAAGTAACAATACATTTGTAGCCTTACAGAGCATTTGTTTTTAGATGGGGTCAGTGACCCCCATTTGAAAGCTGCAAAGAAACAGAAGAAAATTGCAAATCGTTAAAAAACTATGAAAAATAAATAATGAAGACCAATTGAAAAGTTTCTTAGAATTGGCCTTTCTACAATATACTAAAAGTTAACTTGAAGGTGAACCACCCCTTTAAATTCCATCGCATTTGGGGTTTTAGAGAAAACGAGTTTAAAGGACCAGTAACATCAAAAATTTTTAAACCAAAATCATTAGTATACGATGAAATAAACCACCAACGCATATTAAACTTTAAAACTGCAAAGTCTTTATTAAGAAATAACTTACCGATACTCAGCTTGTGCTCCTCTTGGCAACAGGGCGACAATCCATTGTGCGGCGCTTGATTTCTCCTCCCTGGCTAATGGTTATGTCGCTAATTGCCATAATGTGCCAAACTACTCACAAATCTTCCAGAACTTTCACTTTCTGGCGTGCTGATAATGTGAAAAAGATATGACCGTGCACTCACATCTTTAATAATATCTCTTGAAAGAAAGACTCCTGCCTGTTGAGTTCAGTCCTTTTGTCTCAATGAAACCTGCCGGACAGATAGACGACCTGGCGAAAATAAAAATCTTAAAGGGATCCTGTCATGGGAAAAATTTTTTTTTTTCAAAACGCATCAGTTAAAGGGATTGTTCACCTTTGAGATAACTTTTAGTATGATGTAGAGAGTGACATTTTGAGATAATTTGCAATTGGTTTTAATTTTTTATTATTTACGGTTTTTTAGTTATTTTGCTTTTTATTCAGCAGCTCTTCAATTTGCATTTTAAGCAGCCTTGTAACTAGGGCCCAAATTACCCTAGCAACTCTTCACTGATTTGAATAAGAGACTGGAATGTGAACAGGAGAGCATCTGAATAGAAGGATCAGCAATAAA